>OZ038490.1:74980124-75310124 GCA_964036315.1 Acanthosepion esculentum
AATATGTGTGTTGTGTGTATATATATATATATGTATAATATGTGTGTGTATATATATATATATGTATAATATGTGTGTGTATATATATATATATGTATAATATGTGTGTATATATATATATATAATATGTATAATATGTGTGTATATATATATGTATAATATGTGTGTGTATATATATATTGTATAATATGTGTGTATATATATATATATGTATAATATGTGTGTGTATATATATATATATGTATAATATGTGTGTATATATATATATATGTATAATATGTGTGTATATATATATATATGTATAATATGTGTGTGTATATATATATATATGTATAATATGTGTGTGTATATATATATATATGTATATATGTGTGTATATATATATATATGTATAATATGTGTGTGTATATATATATATATATATGTATAATATGTGTGTGTATATATATATATATATATTATGTATAATATGTGTGTGTATATATATATATATATATGTATATATATGTGTGGTGTATATATATATATATATATATATGTATAATATGTGTGTGTATATATATATATATATATGTATAATATGTGGTGTATATATATATATATATATATATATGTATAATATGTGTGTGTATATATTATATATATATATATGTATAATATGTGTGTGTATATATATATATATATATATGTATAATATGTGTGTTATATATATATATATATATATGTATAATATGTGTGTGTATATATATATATATATATAGATATATGTTATATATATATATATATGTATAATATGTGTGTGTATATATATATATATATATATATATGTATAATATGTGTGTGTATATATATATATATATATATATATGTATAATATGTGTGTGTATATATATATATATATATATTGTATAATATGTGTGTGTATATATATATATATATATATATGTATAATATGTGTGTGTATATATATATATATATTATATGATATATGGTTATATATATATATATATATATGTATAATATGTGTGTGTATATATATATATATATATATATATGTATAATATGTGTGTGTATATATATATATATATATATATGTATAATATGTGTGTGTATATATATATATATAATAATTATATATATATATGTATAATATGTGTGTGTATATATATATATATATATATATATGTATAATATGTGTGTGTATATATATATATATATATATATGTATAATATGTGTGTGTATATATATATATATATATATGTATAATATGTGTGTATATATATATGTATGTATGTATAATATGTGTGTAGGTGTATGTATATATGGGTATATGTGTGTCATACCTCGGATATGTGATTACGGGTAATCGGTGTATGTATATACGTATAAATATATGAATTTGTGTGTTCGTATATATAATATGGGTGAATATTGGTGAAATATAATAATGTAGATACGTTTGAATATTGACATATTTTCTGCATATATACGGACATGTGGGTGTGTATGTGTATATATATGTACATGTATTTATATGTGTATATATATGTACATGTATTTATATGTGTATATATATGTACATGTATTTATATGTGTATATATATGTACATGTATTTATATGTGTATATATATGTATATGTATTTATATATGTATGTATATGAATGTATTTATATGTATATGTGTGTATGTGGAAAGATGTGTGTATATGTGTATACATGTGTATGTATATGTATATATGTGAATATATGTGTGTGTATATTTGTGTATGTATGTACGTGTGTATATGTGTGAACGTGTGTGTATCTACATATGTATGTGCGTGTGTATATCTACATGTGTATGTGTGTAGGTATGAGCATATGCATATATATGTGTGTATATGTATATGGGTGTCTGGAGATATATATATATATATATATATATATATATGTGTATGTGTGTGTATATGTATGGGTGTGTGCAAAAAATATTTTTTATAAAAAAGAAAAAGGACTTACAGGTATGTTATTGATGTTTTACCCCACTTACAATACGTTGAAATTTTTTTTTTTATTAAATTAATTAGCCTTTAATAATCATTATTAATGATAAAATATTTAGATTCTTGATAATTGAATACTAAAGTCATTACCTAATTTTTTTTAGAGAATTTTTTTAGGGAATTCTAAGGGCACACCTATATATATATATATATATATATATATATATATATATATATATATATATATATATATATATGTGTGTGTGTGTGAGTATGCGGAAACATTTAAAAAGATATATGTAGGTATTAATACATGAAATTACCCATGTATATCGGTACATGTGTACCTGTATGAGTGACTGCACTGTAAAAGAACGTATGTATATGTGAAATTTGCATGGATGTGTTTACAATATATGATAGAGCAAGATCTCTAATATTACATTCAAATATCACTCCATATTAACTTAAAACTAAATTTTAAGTAAGAGAAATTACCAATCTAAAAATAGTCGCTAATTAAATTCATGAATAAAATTCAAACTGATAGAGATATCACCTTAATAATCAATTACAACTAGAAGTAAACTTATATTTCAAAATAAAATTTTTAGTGTTTTAATGTAAATTCTATGAATATTTTTCTAATTGACTATTTCATATTAAATCCCTAAAATTTTTGTAATAAAGTTTAAAAAAAACAAAACTTTAACTAACATATAATTAAATTCCTTACACTTTTTAAGCAGTCAAACTTATATAAAAAATTATAATATTTATGAACTCTCAAAGTAAAGCAAAAAACAGCGTCCATTCCAAAGAAAGTTAATGACACTTTATCACAACTTCTTTCTCTCTTTTTCTCTCTCTTTCTCTTTATGCCTTTTTGTCCTATCCCCCTCCCATATCAATATATAACTTCCATTAACAGATTTAATGTGTCAATGTCTGGATTTCCTCTAAAAATAAAAATTTAAATTTGAAAGAATAGAAATGTTACATCTAACTCAATCATGTCTCTCTACCCCCTTCACTCCCTCACTTCGTTAATTTACTTATTACTACCCGTCATAAATGTGTAAATTTCTTTTCATTTTTCATTTCAACCTTTGGAAATAAAATCTGATGATCCGCTGTCCTTTAAAAGGTCTGTGGTGAAATAATTTATTATATGGAACCTTAAAGTGGTCTGTTTTTATTTAAATTATTAGCTCTGATTTACATTGAGCTCTCTGGATTTTATCCTCCTTGGGTCTACCCATACGGATTACCTAGTTTTTCGTAAACTAAATATATATGTATATATATCATGACTCAGTCTAGATCTACCATTTTAGGTGGTTCAGACTAACTTGTTGAACTCTCTGCCTGAAGGCAGAGAGGAACCAAGATGAGGCTATGCCGAAGGGTAGTCACGTCTGGGAAGGTAGACAAGCCTGATCCCATGTATGTGGGGTCTATGGTGAATTTTTGCCCAAGCCTATGGGCTCGGATTTGCCTGGCATAAAAACGGCCTTGTGCCACATCCTGCCTTGTGGGGAGGTGAGGTAAATAACCTCAGTCCAGATCTGCTTTGTCTAGAAAACAGACCACTGCATTTGCTTGTCTAACAAGCTGTTCATGATATGAATTATTAGTCTGAATAGGTACCAGGTGGATAGGACATTTAACTTAGAGGGTCATGTGTGCACTCTGGATACCCAATGGAAAGCATTATCAACCACAGTGGCTAATTACTTCCTTCTTAATGATCATGACCAAATTCATTTGGATAGGATTGTCTGTAGTAACAGACAAGCAACACTGGCTAAATTCATATCCACTTTCAATGCAGCGGGTATGAGATGCATATCCAGCAAGTCAGTTCTGCGTTCTTTACCTTCCATGGAATATAGGAACATAACTAGTGTCACTTTGCAAAATCAAATAGTTTTCATCTGGACTTCCAACATCACTAATTGTACTCTGGATGACTGGTAATGTGTAGTATGGTCTGATGAGTCACTGTTCTACTTATTTCGGGCTGATGCTGGTGCTTGGGTGTGGTACAGACTATTAGACTATGGATCCCAGTTGTTAGGAAGGCACTTTGTAGGCTGGTGGTAGTTCCATAAATGGTGTGGCGTGTATGTTATGTGGCATCATTTGAATCCCCTGGTCTGCTTAAACATGTCTGGTGATTGCTATTAGTCCAGTAACCCAATAACAAATGTTTTATTCCAGCAGGATAATGAACTATGTCATTAGATCCAAGTTACCTGTATTGGTTTGAGGTGCCTTCTGGACATCATATTTGTTCAACAGGAGTCCAATCAAGCATTTATGGGATGTTGTGGAGAGGCCTATTCATACCTATGACCCCACACCTACAAATATTTGGGAGCTGATATTAAGAGGCATGGCCATCATCTATCTTAGATAGTTTCTGACCACTTGCAGAATTGATGCAACATTGTGTTGTTGCATTTTGCAAAGCTAGATTAAGCAGTGTTGAGCCCAGTGTCATGACTTAGATAAAGAACCACTTGGGGATGCTTGGTATTGTAAGCAACCTCCTACAATCTAAAATCTTTTGGCTTTGGATAACTTGCAAAGAGTTGATAAGCCATGAAAAACAATCACTTAATCACTACCAGGTTAAATGGTTACATGATACTAATTACTTATCCTATGACTCTTGGCATATCAGTGGATATACAAATTTTGAGAGTTGTTAATACTGTTCCTATTTTTTTTAAATTGTACGCAATTATTTTTTATAATTTATCTCAACAGTTGTAATATTTGTTTTGACAGGGGAATTGCAGAAATTATTATTTTTAATCTGACAACAAATGTGAAAATGTTCATAAAGTTTATTTAGTATACTCTGCTTAATGCCTTCTTATTGCATTGAATGCAAAGGAAATTAGTAAAATATCCTTGCGTGCACTTTTATAAATTGAGTTGCAATAGGTCCTAGCAATCATTTTTTGAAAAACTAGAGGTTGAAAACCAGTTTTTCACATGCACCTCATAAAAGAAATATAAAAGTTGCATGTTATAGATTCTAGATGTCTAGCTTCCAAAACAATCAAAAAAAATATTTCTCTAGAATTAAACAGTAAAGTAAATGCTTGAATCTGTGAAAAAAAAATCTGGAAAGGAAAAAAAACCAAACTGACACCTACTGATTTCTGATATTGGTTCTGATCAAATGGATACCGTTGAAAGAGAAACTTGGCTGCTCGATGACATTTGAGCAAAGTGGACTTGAAATTTCGACTTGTCTCACATGTTACCTTCACGCTTTGTTGAATGAGGCAGGCTAGAAAAGAAATAAAAAGCATTCTGGGAAATGAAGCAGAAATTAGTATTTTGGTTGCCCAACAAGGTTTACATTGAAGCAGTTTTTGTTTCTTTTGTAGATTGATACATGTTATTGAAAATAAGGAAGATAACAATTTGATTAATTTATGTCTTTTCTACTAGAAAATACATTTGGCATGCCTGCAACACATTAAAATTTACTATTTCATCTTCTGGAAGTAGATTTTGAATATTTATGCTAAAATCTTCAGATACTCAAATCTATCATATTGTTAATTACCCTTTATAATGCCGCACTAACTTTAGGAGTTTTACTCCTCGATCCACATTAATTTTGGTGTGTTAAGTTTTTGAATGGTTGGTACATTACTAGCACTGTAGCTTCTAAGGTTTTAGAGATATTGTTCTAAAATTTTCAGGGTATTTGCATAAAAGGATGTAGAAAAATACACAGACATATATATATATATATATATATATATATATATATATAACTGTACATATAATAAATTTTGAGAAAAAAGAACATGAAAACTAAAAAAAATACGACAGAATTGATGAAAATGATTCCTACTTATCATATTGTGAAAGCCTTGCATATATAAAAGTGGGTCTGTTGTCCAGTAAGACAAATATGAAGGTCGCTTTATCAAACCTATCAACACTTCTAAGCAAATGTTTTCCCAAGCCTTGATTTGGGCTTTGCTGTGTTACCTAATTTTGTTTTTGCATCATTTGCATACTGGTTAGTTTCCACTACCATAAGTTAAATAACTTCATCAGATAAAAAAAAATGAAAAAAAAGATGAAAAACGTCTACCACATTAGCTTCTTGATTAACATTTGTAGATTCAGGAATATAGGAAAACTGATCGAATGCTTATGATGGTTCAAACATTCCTCCTTTTTGGTTGGAATCACTTTCAGTCTCACTGTCACACACATCACCAATATCTGCATGGGAAAGAGTATCACTGGCAGACAAGTATGCTTGCAGATTTGTAAATGTTGAGGATAAGGTTGTAATGGTAGAAAGATTTATTCTCCCATTTGAGTTTCCCCCCATTATGGGCATTATTATATCTGTGATATAATAACACTATTTCATGGACGGAGTGGAATGGTGGAAAGGAAAAGGAATGACAAACATGCTTTGTTCTCAGAGAGATGTTTATACCACTAAGACATACACAAAACTCTATATACATACATAGTGTCCCATGCGAAGAATAATATATCACATCTAGAAACAAAAAGGATGGATTTTACATATAATATGGAGATACGTATGTGTCTGGAGAAGCCATGTTTAGGATTCCAGATTCAAACGAGCCGAATTCATCAACTATGTCCCAGACGAGGATACATTCCACGAAGAGGAAACGGTGAGTCTTCAATTTTCCCAAATTGAGGACTGTGAGTGAAAGATATATTGCCAAAAGGAAACAGCACCATGTATTAGTAAACTGTAGCATTTGTTGGAGGAGGCAGATTTAGCCTTAGCCTGGGCCCCTTGGTCCAGGCTAAAAATGTAACCACTGTGTTTGGCTGCTGTAATCAAACTGAATGACTGTCCACTTGCATCACTGTATGAAGTGATGTCACTAAGCAGCTGTCATGTGACCCATGTGACTTATCTCCACCAAAGGGAGATAATCACCTTTTGTATCCCTACAAGGGTATATTTAGAGCTTTCTTTTATTGTGCTTAGTAGGATGTTGTAGTAATTTGAATGCATTTTCAACATATTTATGTTCTTTGGACTACATAGTCTAAATGCTCTGAGATAAAAACCTATTTCTGTACAGGTTTTAGTTTAATTGTTATGGTGGGATTAAATATGTATTCATTCTCATTTCGATATACTTTGAATTCTATTATTGTATCTAATTAATAAAATGTCTAAAAAAGGTAGTGAGTTGTTATTTTAATGTGGCATTGTTTTCTGAAATTATTTGCGTTTTTACTTTATGAAGAAAAAGAAGATACTTAAAACTTATCCTTTAATAATATTGTCTACTATACCTCCTCATCAAATTATAAAAAAGTAATTTATAGCTTTTTGAACATTAGAAAATGGTACATTACCACCTTACATACAAGGGCCCTTCCATATTACCTCAACCAATATTTTGACAGTTTTCATGGTCACCATTTCAGACTTTGATGAAATTTCAACAGAAGATCCCAACCCTAGAGAAACAGAAAAACCTGAAAATTTCATATTCATTAAACTGATAGTTCACAAGTTATGGCCTCTTGAAATTTATTTGGATATTTATGTTGCATGTCAACAGCATGATTTGCCATTTCATAACTTTACATCCTGAGACGATATCTAGTTGAAATTTGACTTTCTTGCAGTCTGAAACAAAGAAAATATTTCTGGTTTTATTTTAACTCTATTCCAACTAGCTTCATAGCTATTGGCTCTTCAAAATGGGAAAAACTACTCTTTAATGGTTTTTAATGTGTGTTTTGCTGCCCATCAAACTAAACCAAGAATAATAAAATAAAATCTCCACTTAATTATAATCATCTGATAGATATAACAGAAACGTCTTTTTTATGTAGCAAATTATGAAGACATCAAACTTAAGGATGCAAAGTCATGAAATGACAAATTTAGCAGATCATACTGCAATATGAAAATTTAAACAAATTTCAAAAGGTCATAACACCTGAACTATGGGTTTAATGAAGATGGCTTTCCATTTATCTAAGACATCTCTCTGAAACTTCATCAAAATCTATCATGTACTTTGTGTGTTCAACAGTCACAAATATACTATGAATGTTCATTAAAATAGTAAATTTACAAAAAATATATCAGTTTATATTGTTTTAAGTGTTAATGAATATCCTTGGATGTCTAGAAACTGACTGTAGTAGTTGAAAATTTTGTTTAGTGGTGTCAAATATTTTTGTTTCATTGGTATAAATTGAAAAGCATTCACCTGGGGGCAATCCCTTGTTACTTTGCTGAGAATCAAATGTGACCCACAAACGGAAATTGTTCATTTTTGAAAGCTGTTCTTCAAGGTCCATTGAAGAGCTGGATAAGTGTACCTTGGAAGAAACTGCTGAAGAAATCTGGCTTTGTGGTATATTCCACAATATTATCTACAATCAACATAAAAATAAAATGCATAATTTAAAAAAATATATTAATTTATATTGATACAAATAGTTTGATTAGTAGAAAGCTCGAATGTATGGAAATAGTAAGAAAATTATGAGTATCTATCAAATTCAAAGTCAACTGAATAAATTACATCTGTTTTTTTTTTTATCTAGCCTTTTCATATTACAATTGATTCTTGATGATAAATTGAGCTTTAGAATGAGTATCATAGATAAAATGTATCTAAAGAAAAACAAAAATAAATTTGTTTTTGAAAGCCTGTTTTGGCAAAGTGGGCAATAGTCAACTGTGCAGAATGTGAAAATTATTGTCTTGCATAAATATAGTCTTAAATCTCCTTGTTTATAACCTGTACTGCTAAAAAATAAAAAAAACTTACTGTTCAAAGAACTTACAGTAATTCTTTGCATTATCTTGGCATTGTCAACTTAGAAGGCTAGTATTATAGGTCTCTTCAAATTCATATTGGTTAACTATTTCCATGAAGGACATAACCTCTAACTCAATTATCAGGTTCATCCAATATAGCTCTACATTCATCATTAAAACTTAGTGTTAAGAAATCAGATTTCATGAACTTCTTTGCCATACTTATATACAGTGTGATGATAAATTGTTGTCTAAATTATGCAAAAATTAAAATAACACTGACATTTCACTTTAACAGATATATTTACCAAAACTAAACAAAATATCTAGAAATACTAAAGAGTAAATTTATTCAATAAAATCGCCATTGGCTTCAACCATGGCCTTCAGATGACTGCAAAATCTCCTGCACTGGACTGTCTCCTTGTTTAAGTCTGTGAATATTGCCATAATCCTTGCCTTCAGTTCATTTTTGGTGTTACAAGGAGTTTTGTTGGTCTCTCACTCAACTGTGCCTCACACATTATAATCAAGGAGGTTTCAGTCTGGGGAATTAGATCACTAGATGTAAGGGGTGATGTGGTTGTAGAAATTGCCTGAAAACCATGATTGTGTGGCATGGTGCAGAGTTCTGTTGCCAGACATAAGGTCTCACAGCAGACACCCTCTTGACCCAGGGCAGCACTACCTCCTTCCTAGCTTGTTCAACTATATTATTACTGGTCAGAACACCTTTCTTATTAACCTTTCCATTTTTTCAAATCTCTTTATATTCTTAAATTCAGTTCTTGTAGCTGACATAACTATTATTCCAATAAAAAAATTATGGTCCATCCATTAAAAAAAATATATATGTGTATATGAATGGAAATCAATGTTCAAGCAAAAATGATTTCTGGGAAGCAATGGAAACAGTTGCAAATAATATTAGTTGCAACAGTAAATAATCGATGGTTAAAGGTTATAGAATGTCAAGGAGTGCATATTAACATGTAAAATAATAGTAACTAATTCAAGTATATAGAATATTATATTAATCAAATGTTTCTCTATCCTTTACCTTTTTGAGTTTATTTAGAAATAAGGGTTTATGCTAAGTCCACTTGGTATATTTATCACATAAATATATCTTGAAAATGTTACCTATGTTGGTTGATTAAAACCAGTTTTATTGGTATTACATTGACCTCATAAAATCCTGATAATGATTTTATTTTATTTATTTTTTTTTTTTTTGAACAGTTGGTTAGTTTTAGTGTTTGTCCGCCATTTCTGCGCACAAAAATGACAGACAATATTTGCCCCTGTTTATTTCATTTTTTTTTTTTTTTTTTAAATTTTATTTTATTTTTATTTTTTTTTTTTTTTAACTATTTGACATTATTTTGTATGCTGATATTTTTTTGATGGTGCTGATTATTTTTAAGTGAAACAACAAAAACATTGTTTAGGAAATCTTCAAAATCTTACTCGGGATGAAATTACTTATACATTTATGGAAGATATGATCTACAAATCAATTTATCAGACTAAAACTGGGTAATTAAATAACAAAACAAAAGCTGAATGAGATTGCCTAAGTTATGCATGTAGATACATCAGATATCAAAAATAAAATTTAAAACTAAGTAACCTTTATGTTCAGCATTTCTTGATATAAAATTGTAACAAATATTTCTTGTATTTCTTCCCCTGTATTTATTTATATATGACTCCATTGAAAAAAACATTACTAGTCTGAAGTCCTTTTGAAGGACAAAACATGTAACATAGGTTTTTTCCATTTTATCAGTCATAGATTTTTCCAATAAGCATCTACAAAACATCATTTAATGATAAACAGAAGTATATTTAATTGTAATTATATCATTTAATACATGAATTATAAATTTGTATAATGAATAAAATAATTATTAAAAATATACTGTAGGAGTTTAAAATTGGTGAATTTATAAAAGAAATAAGTTAGACTACTGTGTAGGTGTACAGAGAAACGCAGGCCTCTTCGTTTGACAAGTAACAAATGTCTGTTTTGAGAACTGACAATTCTTGCCAACCATACAACCTGATGATTGCTATGAAAAGATTTTTTTCTCTCTATGAAACAGACATTTCTGTCAACTGAACATTAACCTGGCATTTCTCTACATATCCATTGAAAGAAACACTTGTTCGACAAAGGAATGAACAATAAAGAAGCAGCCTGCTGTGTTTGTTGTTGTTTTTTCCCGTTTGTTATTCTGTCATGACAACTTTGTTCCTGGAGTATTGCACTACAGACCACAGCCAGAACATCTGTGCTGGTCACATATAAGTCAGTCTGCTACAGTATCAGATGCTATATATTTACTAGAGCTTTTATTCAAATTCCAAGTTCATTTGAAGATCTGTACTGACAAGAGTTTTTAATTTCCCTTGAACACTGTAAAATAAATGATCAGAAGTGAAACTATTTCTGATTTATTTAGCTATTTTTGTCTCTGGACAGAATAGGTTTTTTCAAAGTTTGTCTTTTATTTTACTGCCCACCCCTGAGAATTGTTAATACATTAGTTATCAGAAATCTCTCCCCACTTTTTTCTTTAGTGTGTTTTTTTGTGGATTTATGATTCACAAATTGGGGATGCTCATCTTTTGTCTTGAAAAAAAAAAAAAAAAATCATGAAGCTAAAAGAAATGATTGTGAAAATTATCCTATAATGTTTGGTGATTTACAAGTTAATAATAAATAAACTGTTTGTTTATTCTTCTGTCAATTGATTAGTTTCTTGTTACCTTTAGAATACTTGCAAGCTGTAGGTGGACATCAGAGGGACACATGTGATAATTCTGCAATATTAACCAATAGTTGTTCTGATAACATTCAGTAACAATGTCTGCTAGACTCTCTGGTGTCAGCTTGGATGTGCAATTGGCTACACAAACTTTTCCATCCATCTTCAATTCTTTAGCAAGGCGTTTCACCTCGCGTACTGGGTCAGAATACAAACAACCTGACAATAACAAAAAAGCAGATTGACTCAATGTGCACACATCAGTTTCTGGACTTGGAGTGTTTATTTGGTGAGACACTTTCTAGTCCATTTATATTGAAATTAAAGCCATTATTAATGTCTAAGCAGAAGCAATGATTTCCATAAATAAAAATAACACTTTATAAAAATTTGATATTAAATATCTAAATATTCAGAAACCATTACAAGGATAAAATGGTTCCATGCCATGACACAACATTGATTATTCAAAGCAAGTTTTTCACAAAAGTTTTCACGAGGAGAAATAAATAATTAACTATCTTGTATTACGGAAAGATTCTTAAACTACAAATAGAAGCAGATTATATTTAGTCTAGCACACAAGTCATATTAATATTTTTCAGTGAATATCAAATACATGTAAAAAGGAGTTAATAAATCTATATATCAACACAGCTATGAGATGAATTCTGATCTGAAATGTTCACTGTACAATGTTCACTGTACAATGTTGGATCTATATGATTACTGGAAATGCATGATCAAGTATATTAACATGGAATGAAATTGTTAAAAAAATAAATATTTGTTGTATAAAATATGTGCCCTCTTTTTTATTATTAATCACTATCACTATGATAATTTCCTTACTGTGAGGATAATTAGATGATATTATCATTACAAATGAATTTAAGATATCATTTTAACAATGTATAAAATCCTAAACTACCAATTATTCCAAGGTGTAATGGTCATAATTTGATACCCACTATTTTTTAGCAAGAGTTCTGCTGTGGGAAATTCTCTATCTTTCTAATGTATTCCAGGTTACACTAACTGCACAAATTGTTTATGAAAGGATTGCCAAAATGGACAGTTATTGTTTCTGGAGAAAGATTTTGGATTTTATTTTCTATTCTTGGCCACTAAAAAGAACAACTTTTGATGGAGTGGTGTGAATAGGAATGGTGGGTAGAAAGTTTGGCTTGCCACATTTGTTACACTAGAGAACAAATTAGAGAAATGGTCATGTTCTTGAAATAGATGAAGGAACCTTATCCAGATTAACTTATTACATCAGTAGCTTTGCATTATTGTGTATGCATATATATATATATATATATATATATATATATATATATATATATATATAAAGCTTACAGCCAAATCATGTTGAAATACTGGTTCCTGTAGGATCACCAAAGTTAAAGCAATACACACTCAAATATTTGAATAAATAAACATTAAACTTTTTGTCAAATAATTGTATTTAATATTCTTCTTTTAAATTTACTTTGTTGTTTTAATATTCATTTTCTTTTTGTTACACTTTTATTTACTATAGATGTGAAAATAAATTCAAGAGAATAGAAATTTAAAAAATATATACTTGTATAGCATTTAGCAGAATAAAAAAGTAAAAATGAACAGTAATCAGATTTGAAAATAAGAATTCTTACTGTACATTTTTACTTTTTAATTCTGAGAATTTAGAATGCATTCTAATTTTAAAATATCTTTCATAAGTCATAAATACAAATCAGATTATATTTTTTTTTTTTTTTTTTTTTTTTTACAAAAACCTGGCTTGGGTGATAATGAGTCTGTATATAAATTTATTTTGTCATGAATTACTATAGTTTTTTTAGTTTTAGTTGGATACACGTACCCTTTATATATGTATAGACATATATATTAGTTTATATATTGTGAGAGAGAGAAAAACTGATAAACTACTTTGATCTTGGATAATTTTCAGAAATGAACAAGAAAAAGTATTGTCAAGTTCAAAAGTATCATTGGAATAGGAGCTAGTAAGAAGAGATTGCTATAAAGAAATAATTATGTAGTGATCTTGATCAAATCAATATCAAGCCATAGAACAGTGTGTGTGTGTCTGAAGACATATTTGTCTTTTAAATGTGTCTCTCATGTGATTACTTTGTAAAATGAGAACAGGTCTTAGACTTATTTACAATTGGACTAATATCCTCATCTTTATTGTTACTATTACAGCATTTTGGCTGTTGTGCCCTCTGACCTTCAGGTGGTTGCCAATTTAGGTAACCTTCAGGGAATCTCAAACTGAAACTTTTATTTAATCTATGGGAGTAGACTGTTCTCAGTGTAAATATAGTAGCATTAGAATTTTGTTTGACTGTAAATAATGTAAATCATAAGAACTCCTCATCCCAGAAATTTAGACAGAAAACACTTGGACTATTTTTTTAGTGTACATGGTGGTGGCAATCCTTTCATGTAGAAGTGTTTCATTTCCATAAATACTTTTGACTTCAAATTTAGATGACCTTTGATTTTGTAATAGGTCATGGAGAAAAGAATAACATAATAATGAAAGTAAACATGCAGATTGCAAAATATGCTACCATGAAATAAGCCTGAAAGAAGAATGTTCCTTACAAGACAAGAGCAGGTCAGAGAAAAACAAGAGAAATTTATAAAAAGAATATGATCCTAGAATATGCTGTAGAGAAACCTAATGGCAGAGATAACATGGATGTCATCCACCCAGTGTTGTTAAGGTCAGAATAGATAATATCTATATTAAATATTTTTGGGAGTTGTTCAGAAACTGAATATAGTGCTCTAGTAAGAACTTGCATTCATTGTATCATGAACACAGTATAGATGTTTTCTTCTCTCTCTCTCTTTTTTTTTTTTTTTTTGTTAAAGACTGATTTTGACTTTTCTGGGATGTTTTGAGCTGAATGGAAATAAAACAAAAATTTTAATTTTGATTCTCATTAATTAACATGACACCAACTGATTATAAGCGAAACACATACTTCAGACTTTGTCTGGCACCAGTAATTTATACAAATACCAAGATTAGCAAGGAGTTGTGACTATAATCCCAATTTTTCTCTTTGCCATGAAAATGATTAAAAATAGCTTTGTCATGTAAAATATACATCCTTGTTTTCTGAGAAAAGAAGTAATCAAGTTTAGTTGGTGAAGGAGAAAGTCGTCAATGTCATTGCATAAATTTTGGCAGGGGGCCAAAAGAGGAAACAAATAGAATACTAAAATAAATAATTAAATCAAGTAAGTACAAGAAATGGCAGATTATTGTTGCAGACTACCCACAGGTTTGCAAACAATCTTCGACCCAACAAAAATAATATCTTAACTGACAGCGCAGTTTGACTTTATATCTAATTGCTCTTGTTGCACATTTGCTTCCACCAAGCCTAAAGGCATCTTCACGGTGCTTATAGTTAAATAATTGGACTCTGTATAATAAATCAACCCACATAATTTATAGCTCTGTTCACAACTGGAACCACAATACAATTAAGAAATAAAGTAACGGTTTAAGATGACTGAAGGCAAAGATTTCATTTGATTATCTGGAGATTTGGGAAGATATTAATTAAAGAAATAAAGGATGAATTGATGCCCTTTGTTAATGTTGCAGTAAAATAAAGATTAATCAAAACAAGAAACTTATGCTAAACCATGATGTTTTAAAGTCTTGTAGATTCTTGGAAATATCAACTTTTAATTTGTCTCTTGGCAAATAACAATTTACATTGTATCTCTTGTCATTTCTCATGAACTCATTTTGCACAAAAATGTAGACAATATGTAAATTTCCTAGTTGATTATAAAAACAGGTGCAATAAAATTGAAATTAGTGTCAATAGTTATTTAAACTTTAAGTCGACTTATGTGGAAAGAGAAAAGGTTAAAAATATATACTTGTTTTATGAATGGTAGACTAAGAAACTTCAGTTTGATTGGAGAGACATTATTGAATCTCATCACCATCAAGACATTTATCGTATGAACTCATTACTTTCATCAAGAGTTATGACTGTTTTGGAGATTTTGTACAAGTACTGTAATGAATAAAGTGTAGGAGAATGAATGACCTTGTTGATCATATAGTATGAGTAGTATTGCTTGAATCCATTGATCAATTGTTTAATGTTTTAGATATCAATTGATTGTCCTAAGACTGAAGCTCAAAAAAAGTCATGTGAAGAGTTAAAGCAGATAAGGACAGTCAAGTTAGTTAACTGTCATGGTACCTTTTTGTTGAAATTACATTTTTTTTTAAGTAAACCTCTCTATATCCATAAGTTTTTACAGAAATCTATCAGTGAGCAAATGGTGTGAAACTTTTTTGTTTTAATGATAATTATGAAAATAGAATAACACATACTAAAATGAAGGGCAAAAAAGAAAATCATTGTAAGAATCTAAAGACAACAACCAGATTGCAGAAGGAGGTGCAGAAGGTGCGACAGCCATGGGCATCCATATTGGGAGGGTATCCAATCAATAAGTAAAATAAAAAATTAGTTTCTGAAATTCTCTCTCTTAACTTTGTTGTACAAGCACCCTACAGTCCCACAAGCTGGTATGAATGTGGATTTGTGTTTTGGCAAGCGAGACCAGTGTAGTCCCCTCCACCTACTTAAGTCTGAGGGGCATATAATCGAGGAGTTGGCTCCAGGCATCACCAAACCTCTGTACATCACTACCAGATTGGCAAGTGTTTTCAAGAGGTTTTACATTGTACTGTATGAATGTAACAGAGACAATGGTTAAAATTCTTAGAAACTTCATAATTATTCATGTATGGTTAATGATTTTCTTATAAGTATTAAAGAAAGGGGGGAAAAAAATCTAAGTTTTTTAAAGACATGGCCAATAAAAGCAATACAGAATTGTGCCAAAATCTAGCATCAGCTTAGATGACAAAGAATTCTTTTTGGAACTGCTTCTCATTTGCCAAAGTTTAACTAAATAACTATGAATGCACCTGTGATATCTCCACCCAATTTGTTTGTACAAAAACTTGCATGTCTCTGCATTAACATATGCTTGTCAGTTTTGTAGATATAATCACACATGAAGAAAAGGAAAGTGGTGGTGGAGTGAACAGATGTGAATCCAGTGAAACAGGAAAACAACTGGAACTTAGAATAAAACAAAAGGAAGTATATAAAATGACTCATTATTTTTTTTAAGCAGCTATGAGGAATTGTTTTAGCTCTTTGCAACTGACAGGCTTGGCTAACCTCATTCCTAGCCAGCAACCAACTCAACCCTTTCAAAACCAAATTATCACCACCTGGATGCATGCAAATGAGATACTTACTGGGTTTCGGAGAATCCAAAAATTGTAAAAGTTTGAGAACTTGTGTTATTTCTGCCAAACTATATTAGAAACCTTTGCCTGTTGTAGGGCTTCAAGTACAAAATGGCTTTCAAGTAGACAGGTGGGTGGGGCAGACAGGTGGGTGGGGCAGACAGGTGGAAGATCCTTTGTTCTTTCTTTTGTCTGCCTGGTTTATGAATTTTAAAAAAAATGATCTTATTCTAAGATACTAAAAGTCTGACAAATCAGTTTTCATTATTTAATGTTTAAGCTTTTTGTTTTTTACTGTTATATAGAAAAGTTAATACTTCAGAATACTTGTAGAATCTGATGTCTGCACAATTGATTGATTTGTTTTTACAGCTTATCAACCTTTTGCAGGTTATTTAAAGCTGGAAAATACTTTTAGATTGTAAGAATTTTGGTGAGGACAATAATGATTTACTGATACAAGTTCTATTAATTAACCCATATCTGGGAGAGAAGAGTTAGATTCATGTTTTCCAAGGTTATCTGCACTTTAGTGAATATAATGAACCCAACTGGAATTGGAACTCAGCTCTCTGATTTCCAATTCTGAGATGTTATCCATTACACCACTCACACATCCAAGTTTACAGCATCTGGTACACCTAAGCAGTCACCCATCTAGGTACTGACTAGGCTCAATGTTGCTTAACATTGATCGTACAAAAACTGGCCGTAAGCCTCTACAGAAATGTTTACATTTTTTTTGATAAATTTTTATAAGCAGAAAGAAAAAAAACATTAAATCATTTTTGCCACAATGTCTTTTTTTTTTCAATGCATTACTGAAAGAGTTGTCATAAATTATAACTTAAATCATGCAAATACTATTTCATGTTAAATGAATGAATAGCAATAAAATAAGAAATTAATTCAGTTCAAGTAATATTTGGATATTGACTGTCAATTCTCACCTGGACAATTTAAATATTCTCATTTGGTCACTGAATTGAAATTTACTAATGCATTATATGGCCGTTTATTAAAGTCATGGCCGCCATTTGTACCATCTTCAAATAAACGTAATATTATTTTCTTTAATAAGTCACTATTTCTATTTTCTAATACACAGCTGTTCTGTCATCTATTCATCACCCTGCGGTTTATTATGTCTTCATATTAAGATTTGGTAACAGTTGGACTGTTCAAAAATTTTCTAAAGTTTTGCTGGTTTGTTTAGAGAATAAACATAAGAGCCATGGTAAAATGAATATATTAAGATGTTATGTTTTGCTGAGGTAATGCGCGGTACTGGAAATTGGGAGTGGGTGAACATAGGTCATGAGATGAGACAGAGAAGTGGGTGGAAGAGAAAAATTCATGTTTTCTTGTTTTGAGGTGAAGAGTTTATAGCTTTAATGTTAGATTAATCTAAAAATTTAGTTAATTACATTTTTAATGAAACCTTGAGTTTTCTTTATTAGAGTTTTAGTTTTCAAATATTTTTTTCTTCATCTAATTTATTTATTCTTACATTCAATAAAACCTCATCTTTCAATCCAATGATTGCAATAATAATATTTAAATCTGATATTATGGTGGGGGCTGAGGATTAACTTTTTGGTAACGTGTCACCATATATTGAAAAGGCTTTGTGGATAGAATTAAGGAAAGTCACAAAAGATAAAGTTAATGTGAATAAAATACATTTTAGATAATTTATTGTATTAGCAGTCATGAGGATAGACAAAATGTAAATTCTCAAGTGTTTGAAGATGAAGGTCCTTGTACATAGAAGAGTCTCAGTGTGTATGTATATGCAAGGTTCACATTAAGCAAATGAGTATAAGGTTAAATGTTTATACATAATCATGTATAGGTAAGTATGTGGGGTAGTAGTCATCCATGAAAATTGTTACAAGTGAGTTGAAATGGATATTTTGTGTGTGTGTATATATATATATATATATATATATATATATATATATATATAGTAGGAGGCACGGTGGAGTAATGGATAACGGCTTGGATTGAGGAATCGGAGAGCCGAGTTCGAATTCCAGTCGATTCCATTACATTCACTTACGTGCTAATACCCTTGGGAAAGGTGTGAATCCTCTTCTTCTCCCTCCAACTATGGGTAAATAGCAGGACAGACTTGGTTCTATAGCCTTGGATGGCAACTGGTCTAGGAGAAGGACAACTCTGAATTCAAAACCTGCGGAGGGTCGTTTGGGGACCTTGTGGCATCCGTTGCACCAGGTCCCTGTATTCGTCCCTCCAAAAAGTGTGGATGGCCCTGCACAAAGCCTTCACCACTATAATCAAATCCTGTGTGGCTGTCGGGCTTTCAGTTTCTGGGAACTGATCTGTCTGACCCTCATACGTCGAGTTCGACGGGAGAAGCATAATATATATATATATATAAATATGATGACAGCCAGCATTGGGGAACTGATAAAAGTCATCTCATATGAAATAGGGTTAACTATCACTTTATATAGGAATTTTGATGAACACAGATCTGTATGGAAATTGCCACTTGTTTTCTGATTTCTGCTGACATTTTATCCTTGTTGGAAGCAGATCTTGTTTCTAATTGGTTTGTGGCAATACAGTTTCACAGCCTAGCAATTTTTCTTTGTTCAAATTCCAAATTATATTGTCTATATTTACACTATTTATATTTGGACTATTGTCTCCATCTTTGTTGAATATCTTTGAACTCATGACCATGCCACCAAATTCACAAACCAACACTTTAATCCACTAGGCCATTGTCCTACAGAACAATATCACCAAATTCACAAACCAATGCTTAATCTTAGTGAAATAAAATGTTGGTTCATGAAATTGGTGACATAGTGGTTGTGAGTTCAATCCCTGGGTTAGGTAGTGTGTATTTGGACTTGGTAGAAATGGGTGAGCAGCAACTGAGCTGTACTAAGAAAAAGAACTATACAAGATATCCCAAGTCATGGAGAGTAGAACGAGAACAGTCTACTCCTGTAGATTGAATAAAGGGTTCAGAATTCCCTACAGGTTTTCCAGATTGATATACACCTGAGGTAGGCTGGAGAGCACAATGGCTAAAACAGGGTGATGATGATAACAAAAAAGGGGACAATAGTCCACATATAAATAGTTTATTAGAAAATATTCCAAATTTTTGTCGATTTTTAGTAGTGTTTAAATTTAAATTACTAACATCTTTTATTAAAACAGAAGCCCCCCCCACACACACACACTCCAAGAATGGTTTTTAACATGTGTATTCAGTTTCTAGTTTTCAAAAAAGTGGACAGTGGAAACTTTTATTTACTTCTAATAGTAATACTGCTGAAAAGACAAGTAATTCCATTTTGTAAGTCAAAAAAGTAGAAGCAAGTTGACTGACTAGGTGCACAATAACATTCTAGTGACTGAAAAGTGAAATCTAATTGTGAAGTTATCTAATAAAGTACAACATAAATGGATTTACCTCTGTCATCACTGATATCTCTAGTGTCAGAGAGCATGTTAGCATTGGACACTTAGAATTCCCTGTTTTGCACTGTTGGTGAGTGTGTGTGGTGGGGGCTAGAATACTCTAACTGCTTCCTCTAGGAAGAGGGGTAAGTTATTGCTCCCCCCAAAAACGGATCACCTATTAAGTTTGAACTTGGGTATGGATGACCAATGTTGACCTATAGATTCAAGTAAAATTTAAAAAAAACAAACAAAAAAACAGATTTTGACATGAATGATCCAGCAGGAGATGATATGTCATAAAAGTCATCAACAGTTCTCTGCTATAGGATAATGCAATCAGTAATTATTTTCTGCTCTTACAAACTTTTTATTTTTGGAAGCTTTCCAAATGTCTCAAATGTGCATAATTTTATGATATATATATATATATATATATATATATATATATATACCATAAAAAACAGTCTTTTTAAATTTATTTTCAAAATAATGAATTTTATACTTTTTAGGGAACTACACCCCTCAAAAGTTTTATCTTAAATGGATCCTAATGAACCATTTAGTTGATCAAAGCTTGACAAAATACATAGTTTTTCAGATGCAGTGCAAATATAAAAATGATTTTAAACAAAGTCCTCAATTGGAATCAACAATTCAAACACACATCTTCACAAGTAGATAAATTTACTTTACGTCTTTGCCAATTTATTTCTCACTAGACTTAAACAAAGATGCGACTTACTCCAAATCGGATCACTTGCATTACATCAATGCATAGCCCCCATGCGCATTATTCTGACCTAAATACACTCTTAAATACTATGGTGAATTGACCCTGATATCTGCATGAATTATTATTACTCTTTATCAGTGACCTTCAGACTCCCAAGTAAACTGTTGGCTATATTGGTGAACTCATGACTTCAGAGTACTTAAATTTCGGTTCATAATTTGGATTTTAAGACTGCCTTTTGATTAAGCTTAAAAGGATCTATTGTTTCTGTGTGGTTTCTTAAAAGTATGTGTAGTCACTTGTTGCCAATTCTGCCTGTCTGCTAGGGTGGATAGTTAATCCTTGTTGTGATGTCTACTCGGGCACATTTGTATTTGTGCAACATCCCTAGAACCACAGTTTCTGGAAAAGAGCACATAATGTTCACCAGTTTGAACAAGGCAAGTAGGCTCAAACATTCGGTCATGATGACTTGTGACTTTGGAAGCCATCAATGGTTAGCTAATACAACGATGTGTTTTGTCTACTCAATTTCACTCAAAAGACATGATTTTTAGGCACTTCATAATGATGCCACTCATTTCCCTAGGCTGATATTCTCAAGAAGTCACTTCCTTAACAAATCAACCATGGTGAAATTTGAACTTGGGCCTCATTGGATGCCGGATATAGTTTATCGTCATACCCAGGACCTTTGGGAGAAAGACCTCAAAGTCATATGACTGATTTGAGGCAAAGTCCGCCAAGATGGCTCCTGTCATTGTGGCCAAGTGTGCTGCTCTTACAGAATATATGCGGTCACCCAACAAGAGAAACCTGCAGATCCTCTGAGCTGCCAGGAGCAAAGCTCATCAAACTGCCAGACTCTGTGCCAATGAATACTGGACAGAGCTTAGCGAAACCATCCAGACAGCAGCAATTACAGGGAACATAAGAGGGATGTACGATGGCATCATGATGGCAATGGAACCCGTGCAGGACAAGGCAGCTCCCCTCAAATCTACCACTGGGGAAGTCATTGTAGACAAGGGGCAACAGATGGAGATGGGTGGAACACTATTCCGACCTCTACTTCAGGCAGAATGTTGTGCCGACGGCAGCCCTTGATGCTATTGAGTACCTGCCAGTCATGGAGGACCTCAATACCGAACCAACCATAGAGGAGCTTAGCAAGGCCATTGACAACTTGGCCTCAGTGAAGGCCCCTGGCAGTGACAGGATCCCCCCTGACCTGATCAGGCACTACAAGACTGCCCTACTGCTTCCATTGCACAAGGTCCCCTACCAGTGCTGGAAAGAAGAGGCCATACCTCAAGACATGAGAGATGCGAAGATCATCACCCTCTAAAAGAACAAGGGTGAGCAAAGTGACTGCAACAACTATAGAGACATCTTGCTACTCAGTGTTGTTGGCAAAGTCTCTGCTTGGGTCATCTTGGACCACCTGCAGAAACTCACTGAAACATGTCTACCCAGAGTCGCAGTGCGGTTTCCAAGCTGAAAGATCAATGGTAGACATGGTCTTCTCCCTCTGCCAGCTCCAGGAGAAATGCAGAGAATGGCAGATGCCCCTGTACGTTGCTTTTATTGATCTCACCAAGGTGTTTAATCTTGTCAGCAGAGAAGGCCTCTTCAGAATCCTGTCCAAGATTGGCTGCCCACCCAAACTGCAGAGCTTGATTGTGTCATTTCACAATGACATGTGGGGGACTGTGCAATGGCAACACCTCTGAGCCCTTCAACATTTGCAGTGGGGTCAAACAGGGCTGCGTCCTCACTCCCACTCTATTCAGGATTTTCTTTGCGTTGCTTCTGATGCATGCATTCGGCACACCTAGAGAGGGGATTTACTTGCGTATGAGATCAGATGGCAGGTTGTTAAATTTCTCTCTCCTCAGAGCCAGGATCAAAGTATGCAAAGCCCTTGTCAGAGACATGCTTTTTGCCGACGATGCAGTAGTAGCGACTCACACCAAGTGTGAACTTTAGTCACTGATGAATCGTTTCTCCCAGGCCTACAGAGACTTCGAGCTGACCATCAGCCTGAAAAAGACAAATGTACTGGGACAAGGTACCGAAACACCAACAATCATCACCATTGATAACTATGAGCTCAGTGCGGTCCATCAGGTCACATACCTTGGCTCCACCATTACTGACAACCTCTCCTTAGACACAGAGATTGACAAGAGAATCGGGAAGGCAGCCATAACACTTGCATGCCTCACAAAACACGTGTGGACCAATCACAAGTTGTCGGTGATGGTTGTGCCACAGCTGCGGTACCGCGATGTAGTGAGATGCGACATGAAAGCTGTGGACATCAACGCAGAGTTCTGGGGGAGCCTGGCAGCCATACGATCTGAATGGAGAGGAACCCTGACCAAACACCTCAAGTCAGGGGAAGAGAAGCTGACACAAGTCGCCACAGAAAGGCAGGCTCACAGAAAGCAAAGTGACAGCTCCAACAGCAATAGAGATTATCACTCTCGCATCTACAGTCACAGATGTTGATGTTCCAGCCAAGCAGACAACATGGATGCTACTCATGGTCAACCCTGACTGACGGAGGTCTACAATATATATAGTTTGTGTGTATGTGTAGTAGAGAGAGGAAGGGTATAGGCATGCATGATTTTAAAGCTTCTTGCCAATGCTAAAAAGATCCTATATTTGTTGAACTGCAAAAATAGTTATTTTGCAAAAGTCAGTATAATCTGTTATGGAATTTCAGGTCAGCTTTTTAAATTAATTTTCTGATTTCTTAATAAATTGCATTTCCAGTACAAAACCAGTTGATAGATTAGCTTTTTGGTAATAACTGAATTAATGATTACTTTTACATACAACAGTGAGAACCTTAAATGTAATGAACCTAAAACAAATAAGTTGTTGAACAGGCAATAAATTCCTTTACTCAACATCTGATCTAAATAGGCACAAAATATGTTCAGTATTGCATTCTTGTTTAAACTTGTATAAATATCCGACATCCTGCCTACATTTGAACCTCCATTACTTGCCTCTCCATAAAATATATGGTCTTTTCTTAACAATTGTTCTATACATACAGATAAAATGCCACTATTCTTGCAATTGTAATCAGTGACTTGTGGATAGTGTTCAGTTAGCTGTTCCCAGAGTGGAATTAATTCACAAATGCTGGTTATTAACTTATGGGCTTGCACCTTTTTCTTGCCTTTTATTCTCCACTAGGGTTACAAAGAAATTGAACTACTATCCACTGTATGATGTGAACAACAGCAACAATAGCTTTATAGCTACATTGACAGTAAGATAATAAATTAGGCTCTGCTGGTAGTGTATTGGTTATCAGTGTAGAAAGTGAAATTGTCATATCAAGTTCAAATTCTGACAACCTGTTCATTTTGTTCTAGAGCTCTTGGAAAAGGCATGATTCTATCTTCCTTTAGCACTGAGTTAAAGAGCAAACCAGATTGGTTCATCATGCCTTGGGTGGTAGCCAATATAGAAGAAGGAAAACACTGACTCCAAGACCAGCCTGAAGAGAGAGAGATGGTCTCTGTTAGGCTAAACTCGGTGCTGCTACAGCACCAGCATATGAGCTGCCTTACAAGCCTAATGGGTTAAGAGAATTGTGATCACATGAAGAAATTTTACTCATGAGATTAATGATTGCAAGCCAATAAGTGATAGTTTATGTATCCTTACATATGTGCTTATTTGTCATACTATAGGCTCAGAAAATAGTTGCTTTTATAAAAATATCCTTTATATATATATATATATATAAAATTACAAAGTCATATTAGAACTATCATTTCTTTAACAGTTAAAAATCCTGAAATTAGATATAAAAGACACATTTTACTTTTTAATTTTCAAGTAAATATGTTTCCTTTTTTATTTATTTATTTATTTTTTTATAGATTAAGACTTTTCTGCTATTTTTACTTTGAATGGGAGTAGAGGATTATCCTCTGGTCCATTATAAAGTCTACTTTAACTATTCTTCTAATGTCTTCACCTAAAACTCTGGACTTTTATTTACATTTTTTTCTTAGAATATTATTGCCAGATGGTCAGGAGCTCCTGCTTTATATCTAGAGATCCTTGATAAAATTCAAAGAAGAATCAGTAATATTGGTCCTGATCTGGCGTTTCAGCTACAGTCACTTTCTCACCACCATAAAGTTGCCTCTCTCTGTTTTTTCTATAAATATTTTCATGATCATTGTTCAGATGAGCTCTTCGCAAGATGTAACCATAAATTCTATGCTAACATTTTCTTTTCTCACACTTCTTGCTTGTGGAACTCTCTTCATGCTTTCCTGAAATTGTTGATCTTCAAAAATTTAAATGCAATGTCAATTGCTGTCTGCTGGCCTCCTGATTACTGTAGTTTTGTTCCTGCTCCTTAGTAATGTTTCTCTTTTCCAATTCTTCCACATCCAGTAACCCCTTGTGTCTTAGTGGCTTTACTGCCTTGCTTGGGGTGAACATTAAAAAAAAACAAGAATTCTGTGATTTAATTTGAATGCCATAAATGAAAATGGTGACTGGTTGAATGAAATCAATTCTAACTATAAACATTTCATAGTTGAATCAATCAATTCTTGATTTGCTTAAACTATATTACCATAAATTTTTCATTGTCCCCAAATGTATTTGTTTATTTTCTGAGCCTACACATTTATATGTACATTAAATCAAAACTAACAAACCTTCCAATCTTCTCTCTCTTTGTTCTGATATGACTTAAATTTAGAATGTGTTCAATATCTTAAGGCATTTGTCATATAATGATGGCTAGGAAGCTAATTTTAGTAGGTCACTTTTGTGGAGATGAACACACCTCTCCAGAATATGACTTGGATTCATCCAAATAGCATATATACTGATGCTGAGAATTGTCAGCAGAGGTAGATTCAGCAACTATTTCAGAGACTGCAGGATTATGGTTTCAAAATTCATTAAAGACATGCATCCCTGACAAATTTGGTATCCTTACAATTATTTCTTGGATTAGCAAATTATTATAATATTTATGTGCCAGATATGTACAAATTGTGAGCACCTATGAATAGTTTACTTAAGAAGGGTAAAAAATGGAATTGGTCGGTAGAATGTCAGTTATCACTGACACATTACAACTTACAGCCAACAGATAATAGTAGCGTTTGACATGAGTGAATATGGCATAGGAGTGGTAATATGCCATAAATTCGAAGATGGTACAGTGAAAGCTGTAGCTATTTAAAACACTTGTTTTTGTCATGTAGGAAAACCCAACAAATCCAATGAAATATTCGGTGAAAATTCCCATTTGTCAGTAACATTAAACCCTTCATAGAATGCAAAGTTCTCAAAGCAAACCTGTACCAAATTGTTTTCCTGAATCTTCAATGACCTGGCTATCCGAAAATGACAACATCAAGATGAAACAATGGAAACTGACTGTGGAAAACACAATTATGTGCAACAAGTTTTCAATCAATCAGTTACCTTCTAGACGTTTTCAAGCCATGTTATTAGACCCAGACAGCTATTGTTTGCACATGGAATTATTCAACCACATCAAGCCATATGTTCAATTTTTTTTTCACAGCTTTAACTGACACCAAAGCCTGGACTTTCTGACATAGGTATAAAAAAATAATAACCCACATTAAGCCCTTTAAAAATGTTCAAATTTTTTCACACTTTTTGCTTACCTCTTGTAAGTGGTGGGGTTTGTCCCCCACCAGCTGATGACAGCACGTTTTTGGAGATAATTTTTTTTTTATTGCTAGCTGGCTGGCATTGAGTCAATTTGGCTTCATTTGAACCCTATCTTCCTTATCGCTGCTATTTTTTGAAAAAAAAAAACCCAAAAACTTTGTATCAATTTTTTAGCCCCTGGCAGCCATATAATTGAAAATTACCAACAGACTTTGTCACATTATGACCCCCCCCCTATGAATTTTGTTTTCCTTCAAACTCTCAATTTAATTTCATGCATGAAATAGTTTGATTTAAGCTTTCTGATTTTTAAAAAAAAAAGTTTATTTCCCATTATCGGGGAAAATTTTTGTTGAGAACTAGAAAAAATGCAAAATTTTTACTATTTTTTTCACATTTTACCACCTGAAAAAATGATTGACTCATTTACACTAGCCAATTTTACTTTTAAATGACAGAACATGTTTTGCTAGTTTCATGGGGTTCAGATCAAAAGTTTCCTTGCTATTTTGTTCAGATGATGATAAAACAGTAATTTTTCAATATTTTACCTTGTTTTACCCCTATAAAAGTATGAAAATCCATTTTTTTCAGAGGAAATAAGCTGTGACAAAATGACTTTTGCTATTTTTGTGATGATTTTTACTTGGGATAGAAAATTTTTTTTACCATAGCAGATCTGAATTGACTTTATTTAAGCTTGGAGAGGGGCTATAGGAACCCTTAAAAAAGCTGTGAAGCATTCCCCCATACTTCACAAAGTTTGACAAATACAGAAAAATGCTAGCATCAAATTGAAAAAGCACTTGCTACAATTTTTGCTGTAAAGAAATTTCACAGGATGATATTAGGAAGAAAATTCATACTGCAAACTGATTATCATCCATTATTAAGTATATTCAGTTCTAAGAGAATTTTCATGCATACTGCAAATAGACTACAGTGTTGGGCTATGATTTTATTGAACTACAATTTGAAGATGGAATTTCTATCATTAAAAAAATTGGAACATGCAGATGGCTTGTCCAGATTGATATCGAAATGTAAAGATTTTGAAGATACTGTGATTGCTTCGTTAGAATCTGAAAATTAAATTAAAAGCCTTGCATATAACACTATTAAAAAATTGCCAGTCACAATAGACGATATCAAAATTCATTCTAAAAAGGATACATTTATTCAAAAATATATGAATGATGTTAAGTTGAAATGAAGTAAAGCTAAAATTAAACTTAGTAACAATAATACAGCATTTACTATTTGTTGTAGAGTACTGTTGTATGTGGAATGAGTAGTAATTTCATTATCACTATGAAAAAGGATTTTGAAACAATTCCAAATAGGACATTTGGGAATAGTGAGGAAGGAGCTATGTTTATTGGACAAAAATATCCAGTCAGAAAATGTAATGATTGTAATTCAGCAGCAAAATCACCACTTACAGTTTATCAGGCATAGCTGAGCACCACTAAACAATGAGTAAGACTACATATGGACTTTACTGGACCACAAAATGAATTCCTCCTGTTTAATTGTGTCAACAGTTTCTCAATATGGCCCGAGATATTAAAGTGTAAATGACCTACTACTGCAATAACAATTAAATCCTTACGCAAACCTTTTGCAAGGTTATGATTACCTAACAGTGTGGTATCTGATAATGAAACTCAATTTACTTCTAGTCAGGTTTAAAATTTCTGCAGAAACTACACAGTTGAACATCTGACAATGCTGGTTTATCATCCAAGATCGAATGGTCAAGCTGAGTAGTTTGTTGATACCTTCAAAAGTGCATTAAGAAAAGCTAAAGGCTTGGAAGCTGAAGAAATGGCACTACAAAAATTTTTGTGTATATCGAATGGTGTCAAATGCAAATGTCACCGAAAATATCACCTGCAGAGCTCATGTTTGCTAAGAAAGTTAGATCCATTTTTGACAAATTACTGCTAGAGAATAAAAAGAAAATTGGACAATTTGAAACTATCAGAGGATTTAAGCAATAAAGTCTTTAAAAGTTTTAAGGCCAGAAATGAAAATTGGCAGGAAGGAAAACTTATTCAATTCCTTGGTAGTATGGTGTACATTGTCAAAGGTGGATGAAGACATTCTATACATATCTAGACCTCAATTGATAAGTAACCAGTACAGTTTAATTCACCGATGGACATACTTTGATATCTTTGAAGTACTTATTTCTAAAACTAATATTACAATACAATGACAGGGTAAGCAAAACCGTAATTTGACTGAAATGTTGGAAGTGGACTAATGTTGGGAAAATGTATCGACTAAAGAAAGTGTGTATCTAAAAAGCAGGGGTTGTGGAAATATACACACCTTTCCAAAGTATGACTTGGAATCATCCAAATATATATATATATATATTGATGCCAAGAATTGCCAGCAGAGCTAGTCTGGAGTGAGCCTTATATCCTTACTACAGAATTCAGTAAGACTGTCAACTCCAAGTGACATTATATTTCATGACTGTGTTATCTTCATTCAATAGAATGAAAGCATGTCACTTAATGAATTTGATCCTCACTGGTTTCCTCAGTGTAGTAACCTCATGACTAAACTTAGTAGAGAAGGTGTGTGTATTGTAAGTGATAGCAAGCTAATCTTACTATTGTAGAGATTTTCTTCCTCATTGGGTATCCCATTGTTACATATTTAAATTTTTTTAAAATAACATGCGCCACCCAATTCAAAGCTCAAGAGCCACTCAAAGTAGAGGTTTACTGACTGAGGTTGTTGTAAAGGCATACAAGGCGGGAGTAAGCTTATGAGGATAGATAATGGTTGACCCTAGACTTGAAGTGTTTAAGATTGTAGTGATCAGGAGGAATCATCCTTTTGGGAGTCTGTTCCACAACATAACAGTTGTCTGTGTGGAACTTCCTTCTTACCAATGAAATACATAGGGAATGAGGATAAGTTGAATCCCTGTACTTGGCATGGCAAGGTTAGCAATGTTTCATCTATTGAAAAAGGATTATAGGGTGGAAAATAATTCATCACTCACAAGGTTGCTTAAACGCTTCGAACTTCAAGACATGAAAGTGAGGATTAGGCAGCTTCAGCCCAGATGTGACAGCAATACCCAATTCTTGGTCTGATCTAGTTCTTGTAAAAGATAGAGAATGGTGGAGGGAGTCAAGTACTTTCTGGGGTGGTATAAAGAACCAACCATTTTTCCAGTGTCTTTAGTGATGGATTGTATATATATATATATATATATATATATATATATATGAGTTCCACTTGATGTTGAGTGTGACTGACAAAAACTTAGTGACTGCTCTGTGATGATGAACCATTATCAGTCTGATTTTGGAGTTGCTGAATGTTACAAAACCAGTCCCCCCCCCTTGAGCTGTGCAAGCTAGATTAGAGGATAGATAAGCTGCCAGGCTGTAGTCATCTAGATTTCTTGAGGTGAACCTATAAACCATGATATTATCTGCATATTTGTTGACTAATGATCTGAGAATCTTCTTATGCAAATTGTTAATATAAAGCAGAAAAAGGGTAGGACTGATGAGAGAGCCTTGGGGGGAAAGTTGCATTGGTCTTAGTGGCCTGTTTAAAACCTTCTTCTTGCCAATTTTGAACTCCCTTCTGTCTGGTCATGTTTTTGTATCCAATGTTCATTTTTTGATTAATTGCCCCAAAAATACAAAAAGTAAGGATACTTGGTATAACCACCCTGAAGCAATGCAATGACTTTCAAGTCCCCACATATGTTCTAGCTGTGCTCCTCATACTGCATCTTTTCAAGCCATATTTTCATAAAGTCATAGTTTTCCTTTAGTATTACAGAATGTACAGTTGGTATAGAAGCAAGTACCCTGCCATTATGCAGCAGGACTAAGTTAAGAACAACTTTTGAATTGTCTATGTAAATCCCTTAGTCTTCTTCAACACGTTTTACATACTATATGGAGTGTACAGGCTTTTTCTTGATCAGTTTCATGCCAAAGTAAGGTAAGCTTTCTTCACAAAATCGGTAATTTTGTTTCACTGCTTAGGTAAAGTGTAACATTCACATATATAGCAGAAGATATCAGAATTGTTTTTGCATTTTCTTCTCCCACAACTGGCCATATTTCTGAAATACAAAACACATATTCAAGCCAGTTGTCACTTGGGGAAAATGTTCTCACAATCTTCAACATTTATAAAGTAAGCAAATGCAGGTTTGTGATGCCATAAAGAGCATACATATCATGAAGGTCTTTCTAAAGTTTGTTAACCCTGCTCGACAAAAAAGCAACCTTGATCTATATGAGCTCACAATTACAACATTAAGAGTGCATTCAAAATACCAGTTTTCATAAGAAATAGTTAAAGGTACAAGAAAACATGTCTCACCTGGTTTGCAATGATAGTCACACAAAATCAATCACAGTGTGGGCATATCTGTAGACAATTACAGCAAATTCCACAAATATGAGACATGTATGACATCAAGGACCACAAAAACGTGTTGTTTATTAATATCTAATTGCATGAACAACATTTCTGTCATCGTGATGACATTTAAAACTGGTTAGATTGAAAATAGTAAAAGTTGATCAAGTCTGATGTTATTTATTGAAGATATGTAAATCATGATTTTTGTTTTCACATTTCGTAGTTGCATTTACTTTAGATGACATTGAAAAACAGTTTTCAAAGTTATGTCAAGCTTCATACATGGGTATGCATTTGAGAAAGACAAAATTATCCTTAGAAATGGTGGCAATACCAGAAATGTTGTAAAATGGACATTTGAATCTGTGACTTGATACAGCAAAATGGATTTCATTTTTGAAATCAGCACCTCCAAATTACTAGGAAACGTGTCTCCAACACCAGATAGAAAAAAACTGTTTCCAAGTGTAATATGTTTTATTATTTTTACCTCAATTTGCACCTTCTTGGGCTAATGTTCTCAGCTGACATGAAGGTAGAAAGACTATATTAAATCCATTGCTAGGTCAGCTGCTAAGAAAGTTGGTTCACTGTGCGGGGCAACTTTTCTCTCCAGAATCTATCTTATAGATATATAAGTCTAGCATTTGAATCATGCTTAGAATATTGCTGTCGCATATGGCCCTGTGCCTCTGCTATTTACCTTGAGCGCCTTGATAAGATCCAAAGAAGAAACAGCATTATTATTGGTCCTGATCTGGCAGCTCAACTTCAGTCACCTTTGTCTTTTTTGTAAATACTTTCATGATTGTATTGTTTGGATGAGCTCTTTGCTATGGTACTTAGACTTCTTGAATTGGAATCGAGATATCTCATCAATTTACACTTGACTTGATGTCACTGTAACTTCTATGCTAACAGTTTCTTTTCTCACTTATGGAACTCTCTTCTAGCTCTATGATTTTCAACCAACTTTAATCTGCAAAAATTTAGATGCAATGTCAATCACTATCTACTGTCCTCTTGATTACTCTTTTCGCTCTTTATTAGTGTTTCTGTTTCTAATTCCTCTACACCCTGTTACCCTTTCGGTTTTAGTGGCCTTGCCTTGCATGGAGTGATATCGATTTAAAAGGAAATTCTCAAAATGTATATAATCCATTAGTTTGATTTTGAATCTCTCTGGCTAATTAATGTGAATATATTGTGTCATTCAATTTCCAAGTGTTATTGGTATGGAATAAGATGAAATGATTCCTGATGGTTGTTTCTCAGTTTAACAGAAAATGTGATTATTATTGTGATTTTGACAAATATCAAATATGAATTCTGTAGTTAGGAGCACTTAATAGAAATTTGAAGCCACACCCCACTAACCATTGTAAAAACACTGAAGCATTATAAAATAAGCTTGCATATTTAGGGGTTTTCTTCTGCACATGAACAGCAGTTAAGTGCCTGGATTATCTTGCATGCGTTCTAGTCAAAGAATTGAGCATGTTTCCATGGTTATAAATGTACGCAGCATCCATGTTGCTAATGTTGATTCTTTGCCAAAAACCAGGAAAATGCACAGTGAAAAGATTTGGCATCAATCCAAACACATCAACAATTCTCTCTAGGAAATGTGAGAATAATTTTCTCATTCATTTCTTGTTGGCTTGTAGATCAAAGTTGTCTTTTTTCTCTATTTTTTTTTGTTATTTATTAAATTTATTTACTCATACCAGGCTGCTATTACTTCCTTCTTAAATTTTCTTCTCTACCGTTTTGTTTGTTGTCTTTTTTTTTTTTGTTTTACTGTATATAACCACTGAGGATGACAAAGAGAGGTAGAACAAGTTTCTCTTGGATGTTGCTGGCTTGGGATATTTACAGAGAGACTCTTACAACTGGTAAAATGATTATCAAACAGACATCATTCAATCTGTCAGATTTGGTGCCATCTAACACCAAAAAGCAGCAGAATAAAATGAGGAATACATTAGCACTGTCTTTCTCACCTTTCCATTAAAATATGTTACAGGCTAAACTATGAAGAGGAGACATAATCAAATAAAACGATCAGCAGTTGGTAAAAAATATTGCAATCTTTACTTTGAGTTTTCTTGAAGAACCAAAGAAGTCAAAAGCTGAGCAAGTGAGTGTGGGCTTTGAGTTTTGTTGGCATTCTGCTAGAATTACTTCAGAATCAAGAAAACACTGCTGGGTGTGTAGGCTTCTCTTGAGGTTTAGACATAAGGATGTAAAAAGAATACTCAATGAATTTGATATCATTCCCTGTAAGAGTAAAGAATTCCACTCAGGAAAATTATCTGAATACCTAGACATTTACTATATAAGTGAAACTAATCATTTGAAAATCAGTTCTTATAATGGTTTTCATTATTTATTTTTATCTAGGTTTATATTAGCATATGTCTTTTTAAAAACATTATAACAGAGAAATGTTATAGTGAAATTTGAAAGAGTGGAAGGGGTTGTTTTTAGTTAACATTCTAAGGATGGCCATGCAATCGCACCTTGACTTCTGTTTTAATATTTTGTATGTAAGAAAGCTGAAATTAAACAAACTGCAGTTTAAGTAGTTAGTCAATTTCTTTTTGATTTTTACCAAATAAGCTTTTCTCTTCTGACTGAACAACTCACTGAACAAGCTCTTGAGCTTTTATACACAATTTTTTGATGCTTTATTTAGAATGGCAAGAAGTAAATTATTTTCACTGTTTATAAAGTTATTTTGACTGTATTCAAGTTGTTTTGACCTCAATTTTTATACAGATTTTCTTTTACCATAAAACCTCCACTTTTGGTGTTCTACAACTGATAATAAATAATTGAAGAGTTATATATATGATCATATTTATTGTCTTGAAGCTGACTAACATGTTTTAGATAAAAAACAAATTTATTGTATGCAAAAATTGATATCAGCCATTGTGTTTTTTTCTCTCTCTTAAAAAGCACAATATTTTATCAATAGAAATAATTAATATCAGAGTAAGAAAAATGAAGACTTTGTATCTTGTGGACTTAATAGTTCTTGGTTTGTTTGTCATAGGAAGAAATTACTCTGTTCATATCTGCAAATGCAGTGACAGATTATTACATGTGAATATTTAAATTATTATTATTATTTGACTATTTAAAGTGAATTTGAAGCAATGATTACTGTTCTAGAAAATGGGGTTTGAAACTTAAACATGTAAATTTTCTATAACCAGATTTTATAAAAAAATTGTTCTTTCAACTCTGAAGAGATATGTACAATAACATTTATGCAGCATCATGGAGTTCTCACACCAAAAGCTGGTAATTACAAATATTTATGATTACCGAGAATTTTGCTGTAGTAGGCAAAATATTTGTGGTTACTGAGAAGTAGGTGAAATTAAGTATTTGAAAATCAATTCTTATATCATTCATTTTTTAAATCTAGTTTCAAGCCAGTTTTACTGGCTATTGCTCCAGCAAACGCTACTAAAACTGTGCATATGTATATTTTTATGCATGCATATGAGAAAGATAAATATAAAATGGATTGTAAGTTACTTGTAAGAAAATGAATCTTCATTTCTCACATAAGGCAAGGGCAGTGACAACTAGAATAATAATTTGGCTCTTTAGGATATTAAAAATTGAAGCAATTTATCAATTTGATCACCAATTCATTTTATTAAGATCTTTTCTGTGATTAACTTCATTGACGAGTATATGATAGAAAAACCAAAAACATTCGTTACTTACCTTGGGTGCCATCAGGCCGTTGATTCTCCTTCAATGATGATGGCAAAAGAAAGAGGACTGGAGTATTGCTTTGGGTCAGTTTGTACACATTTCTGATGTTGTAATTGTCTGTTGGGATAATCAAGCTGCCCAGTTCAGATATGATCAAACTGTGGCACAATTCACTGAACTAATTAAGAGAGAAAAACAATGATATAAGCTTTGGCAAAAATTTAATCTAAAAAGAAGTTTTAACATTTGCCCCTTTTTAATAATGAACATTGCATCAAATCACATGCCAAACTTAATGCTTGTCACTCAGTCTGTCAATTGGCATACACTGCATTCCACGTTTTTTACAGTTGTTAACCAATAAGGGTGTTGTTGTTGCTGACATCATAGCAATGGTTACTGCACCTCACCTGGGCCAGTGAATATTGCTATTGGATTATGGAAGACTGTATTTTCTAATAAACTAAATTTCTAACAAATAGTTATCTATAGCCAGGATGTTTTTTTTTTTTCCCTTAATTTACAAGGAATTTTTATGAATGAAACAGAAATGATGATGATGATTGCTGATCTTCATTGAACATCATAAGCAGCAGCAATCTACTACCAGATCAACATATAAAACAGAGATGAGATATTGTTATTATAAACAGTAATTCTTTTAGACTTGCATTTTTTCCTTTTTTATCACACTGAACCTTCAAGATATATTGAACATTTCCTCTTGAAGAAATCAGGCTTTCTAATAATCACCATTACTTCAGGTGTTCCTGTTCTGCTTATCCTACTGAACTCGTGTATTCCTGTTCTATGTTACCCAAGGACTAAATTCATAACTTCCAATAAACAAAATAAATGCTTTTATTCCTTCTGCCATATCCCACATGATACAGAGGCAATGTGATTTTGAAACCTTAAACACTAAAATCTTTTCTCATTAAAATGTTCTCATATGATGTTCATTAGATCTTTTGAGAATAGCATGTATGCAGTGACTTTTGAAAGACAAAGAAAAATATTGGAAAATAAAACTATTATTTCATCTGAGGCCTATTTCAGGGCTATATAAGAAATCTAGTTGAGCAAAACATTTCTAAAGGTTACAAGTTATAAGAATCAAGAAGAAAACAAAGAATTTTGGCTGTCACCAATGGATGAATTGGGCTGTTTCTTACAGAAGTAAGAAACAAAGACAGAAACAGAAAAGGAAGCAGAACCAAAGTGGAACCTGTGAAGTGCAAAATTTCTTAAATTAATAATTAAACTGTGTTAAAAGAACAATTTGTTTAAATCCAAATGACTTTGGCAAACATGCCAAAGGCTTCTCAGTTTTGACTTTCAATTAATTAAGTATCTTTTTTGAAAGAATGTACATTTTGAACATTTTTTTTAAAAGTAAGTGTATTGTACCTTCAAGACTTTTTGATTATTGAAAATTTATTAACAATATCATTTTTATGAGCCATATTTATATTTTTTTGAATTGGTAATCTTGCCTTTAAAAAGGCACACCAAAGGACAATTTTATGCAAAGTTATCTGTAAAACTTGTATTTTGTTCTATTAGTTTTATGTTAATGTTAATGTTTGTTTCTTTCAAATTTTACATTGGAGTTTTCAGTCTTGTTTGTTTTTGCATCTGCCTTCTTTAATAATTGGAATGGCAGGTGGCAGTTTCTCTTCTCCCATTCTCTCCTCGAAAAAAATCCTTTTAATATAAAACTGTTATACCTAGCACTGAGTGACAAGAGCAAGACAAGTAAGAATTCAAAGTGAATAAAGTTCCTTTTGCAAGTTTTAGGTAATTTCTTTTTCCCAAAGAAATGTGAATTGTCACATAAATTGTGAAACGGCAGTATGTCCATGGTAAGCATGTGGTAAATTGTGGTAGGTATAGATACAAATAAGAAACTAGACATGAGATTGGCAGCATTAGTCCTTCACAGAAGGAAAATTAAGCAGCTGTTGTGAATGTAGTGATAAATTTTGTTTAACTTTAAAAAAAAAAATTGTAATGAAGTACAAACTGTTTCTGAAACTTGTTGATGCATTATACAAGAGAAAAGTTACTGTTAATGTCAACACATTTTCATGCCTTCTGATAGTAAGCTGCTTAATTGCACATCATTAGTCATGTCGGGCAATGTGTTTCAAACGGATCATTTGGTTGTTAGGCAGCTGGTAAATTTCTTTTACTCAGAGATGATAAATATTTAGAAAAGTGAAACTCTTTACCCTATTCGGACAGAAAATCTTCCAGAGTAAGGACTTTTGGAAAATAGTCAGGTTCTTTAATTTCTCATTTGGCACTTGATTCATCAGTATAATTGGACACTGGAGAATAAAAGAAAATAGGCAAGTCAGAATAAATACAAAATTTAAAAAAAAAAGTATATATAGAACCAAGGATGTAGGATTCTTATCTGGATAAGTAACTTTAAAAGGTGTAAAATATTGATATTATATCAAATATTCTGTTTGCTCCCCATTTCTGTGAAGCCAATAATTTCCTGGCAAACCTTCTTGAATATTTGAATCAATTCAAATCTTTTTCACAAAAGTTGTGAACTAAATGTTATTAATGAGATTGATCAGAGATAATAAAATGGTTCCAAAATGAAGTTAACATCCTTGATTATCCTATTATTTCTAACCCACTCTGTGAAATACCTTTTCATATTTAGTACCACATTCTATTGACCAGGTTTAAAGCAGAGGTCACAAAAGTTTTGAGAGCAGTCAGTAAAAAAAAAAAAAAAAAATTCTCATTTATATGAATCAATGTTGTTTTAGTTATGATAGTTCTATAAAAATAAATTCTGTGAAGAATTAAAAATTTTTTTAATTCATTTTAAAAAGGTTTCATTTAATTCAATTTTAATATCAACTGAATCAACAATTTTCCTTTTATGTTGTAAACAAAGTCTTTCAAGTATTTTTGAAAATCATTTTCATCTTTGCAGATTGTTTAAGTGAATTATATCCTTTCTGCACTTATGTTGGCATTTGTATGTTTTTAGTTTTTGTTTTCTTCTCACAGTTGTACTCATTGTGAAATGAGAGATTTCAGAATTATGTGAGTTTTTGATGAAATAAGATATCAAGAAGAATTTCTCTCATTCTAATTAATAAAAAAATTAATCATCTTAAAAAGAAACACACACACACACATATATATATATATATATATAGTCTACGAAAAACTAGGTAATCCGTATGGGTAGACCCAAGGAGGATAAAATCCAGAGAGCTCAATGTAAATCAGAGCTAATAATTTAAATAAAAACAGACCACTTTAAGGTTCCATATAATAAATTATTTCACCACAGCCCTTTTAAAGGACAGCAGATCATCAGATTTTATTTGCAAAGGTTGAAATGAAAAGAAATTTACACATTTATGACGGGTAGTAATAAGTAAATTAACGAAGTGAGGGAATGAAGGGGGGTAGAGAGACATGATTGAGTTAGATGTAACATTTCTATTCTTTCAAATTTAAATTTTTAGAGGAAATCCAGACATTGACACATTAAATCTGTTAATGGAAGTTATATATTGATATGGGAGGGGGATAGGACAAAAAGGCATAAAGAGAAAGAGAGAGAAAAAGAGAGAAAGAAGTGATAAAGTGTCATTAACTTTCTTTGGAATGGACGCTGTTTTTTGCTTTACTTTGAGAGTTCATAAATATTATAATTTTTTATATAAGTTTGAATGTTTAAACAGTCTAAGGAATTTAATTATATGTTAGTTAAAGTTTTTTTTAAAAACTTTATTACAAAAATTTTTGGGATTTAATATGAAATAGTCGATTAGAAAATATTCATAGAATTTACATTAAAACCCTCAAAATTTTATTTTCAAATATGTTTACTTCTAGTTGTAATTATTAAGGTGATATCTCTATCAGTTTGAATTTTGTTCATGAGTTCAATTAGCCACTATTTTTAGATTGGTAATTTCTCTTACTTAAAATTTAGTTTAAGGTTACATTTATCTATTTCAATCGTAAAACGATGAGACCGAGTTGTCAATCCAGTAGAATGCTTAAATTCATGCAGTCAAGCTATCAAAGAGGACAGATTATTAGAATAATTATTATTAAAATATTTATAGAGCTGTGGGAAAATGACTGAAGTTGAGATGCCAGGTTTGGTCTGATAACATTACAGATTCTTCTTTGAATTTTGTCGAGAATCTTGAGATATATAGCAGGAGCATCAGACCAGATTCAATGCATAGATGAATGTTAGATTTATAAATGGGCACGATAGATCCTGGCAAGAAAAATTGTCTTGCATGACACAATGAACCAACTTTCCTAGCAACAGGCTTAGCAAGTGATACCATATAATCTTTCCACTTCATGTCAGTTGAAAACATGAAATCAAGACGGTACAATGGGTTGCTCTCCTGGAGGTTAGCATCAGCCATGCTGATGGAAGGCAAAAATAGTTCTCTATTATGATTAAAAGACAACAGTTTCAATTTGGAGAGGTTAAAATTTACAAGCCATTTCTTTCCCCAGTTACCTGATTGTGGGTCATTTTCAAGAACAGCTGCCAGTTTTACTTTTTGGGATATATTGAATTTACTATTAAGACAGCAGTAAATAGTTTTGTCATTCACATAAAAACTGATGACATTGAGAAGATTGTTGATGAAGATAAGAAACAATGTAGGTCCAAGGATAGAGAGACCTGGGGGGACTCTCACATTAATGTGAAAGGATCTAGAAATGTGGCTGTTCAACACTACTTTCATTGCACAAATTTGTTAAGAACAATTGGATTAAGTCAAATATTCAACTAGTAACACCAAAGCCCTTGAGCTTGTAAAGAAGGCCAGCATACCAAACACCTTCAAGATATCTAAAGCCACAGGATGTGGCTCACCATTCTTATCTAAAGTTTGATAAACAAATTCAACTTAAATTAACTTCAGTGGTTGACCTAGAGAAATGAAAGCCATATTATTTACCTGAAAGAAGGTCATGTGAAGTGAGATGCTTAATCAATTTGGAGTTGATTAGAGCCTCTGGTACTTTGCTAAAATAAGGTAAAAGACTAATAGGATGATAATTCTCGTGATTGGAGAGTTCAGAGTTCTTAAAGACAGGAACTACAGAAGATGATTTCCAGCAAGCCAGAAAACAAGCAGCAATGTATTTATTGTAGAGTTTGGAAAAAACGGGATCACATTTCTTTAGGACAATTGCAAATCCACATGCCTTCTGTGGAATTTAGTTTGGAGATAATAGCAGAAACCATGAATGGAGTGGTGTGTTGTATTCCTCAGTAGTGCATGTTTAAATGACAAGATACAGACTAATGAAGTAAACAAAGAGTCCCCCCCCACTTTTTTTTTTAACACCAAACCAGCAGTTAACAGTATTTAGCAATGCTGCATAGGCCACAGGGTGAAAATTGTTACAGTTTTATTTAAACATTGAAAAAAACATTATTCATAGATTTAATTTTTAAATGTTTTAGTGAAAAATATAAGTTGTGTGTGCATGTGTGTTTCTTTGAATTTTATTCTAATATTGTTTTCTTTGTCTTACTCATTATTGAACAGAAAAAGGAATTAATAAAAGTTTTTACTACTCTAAATAGGTAAATATTATAGTCCTATCACATTTGACTAGTTTAACAGAATGTACAGTTGTCAGCAAAAGTAAATTAAATTACAAATTGGAGACACCAAAAATTTAAGTATCTAGGAAATGTTTTATTATGGTATAGAAAATGTGACACTGAAATCCAAGGGCACATTGGGATAGAAAAAGATACTTTCCAAAAGCTAAGCAAAGTATTAAAAAACAGGAAAATTGTTAATAATACACTACTCTTTTCTTTGTTTTTATGTAATATTGGTCTTCCTATATGGCAGTGAATGCTGGATAACTCTTCACAGACGAAGAAGAGAGCTGAGATAACAGAAATATTATTCTGCAGAAGGATGCTGAGAATATCATGAACTGAGCATATGAGCAACAATGAGGTTTTGAAGAAAATAGAAACAAAAAGGACACTTCTGCTTAACATCAGAAAGAGAGAGTTGAAATTTCTAGAGCGTATAAGGAAAGAGGGCTTGAAAAAGTTAACACTTTATTTAAATTTTTAGGCAGTGCATAATCTACCTAATGAGCTTATGTAAATGGTTGACAGAACAGGGATTAGAAGTGATAGCAAAAAGAAAAACTTTAAGATCTACAAAGGACAGGAAGTTGTGGAGAGCCATGATCGACCACGTCCTGAAGAGATACGACACAGAAGTTCAAATGTAATTGCCTTGGAAATAAAAAGGAAACGTTAAAAAAAGCAAATAAACATAGGAAGTCAAGGGAGAGAACTTTGCTAGACTTAATAATGGGCAGTAAAAAACTAAACAAAAAGAAAAAGGGATATGCCTATTATGCAATAGCTGATGGTTGATTCTTTACTCTTTCTAGTAATTCTATTTAATGAGCAAAAAGTGGTACAGGTTTTCATGCAGACGTATCAATCTTTATTGCCGTTCTTTTATGAACCATATAGTAATAATGCAATGTGAGGATAGCTTACTAAACATCACTTGATATGATGCCATGTCCTGTCCCATGTTTATTGATATTTACTAGGTTTACTATGATTTACCACAAATATGCAGCACTCAGTAAGGATAAACCATTGTACATGGGTAAAGGACATAACAAGCATGTTCGATGATTACCTCTTTGTTTTCATCCTAAAAAGCATCTTAATTATTTTACTTATTTAATCCAGGGCCCATTTATTTTCAAAACAGTATAAATATTTGGATTCTAGAAGCAAATAATTAACTACTGCATATACTTCACAAATAATATATAAGGAAAATATAATATGTAAGAATAAAAACTGGAACAAGTATTGTTCTTGACACTGAAGTCTAATAGTTTTCTTTAAAAACCCAACATGTGTTTCTCTTAAGTTGTCCAATAAATATTGATGCAGGCAACAAGAGAAGGTAGACTGACACTGCATCAATAAGTGTTCATCATGTTATTTAATAATGTATTGAAAAATGTTCAAAGCTCCATTTGTCCAAATATTATAGAAAACAAAAAAAAAATGATATTAAAATTTCTTCCTAATTAGGAAAACTCTCATAATTATTTTCAAGAAAATGATCAAACAAAAACTCTGTAGAAAACATTACATTTTATATAAAGACATTTATATATATTATGTTTAACGTTCTTTTTATAGATACAAGTATTTAAGCAAATGCTCTGTTTTATAATAAACAGTATTAAATAACATTTACCGGCCTGAATGTCCGAGAAATTTTCAGAGAAAATTTTCGCTCTCCGACAGGAATCGAACCTGTATCCTATACGGAACCATCATTTCGCGTGATGTGCCTTAACTAAAGTATTTAAGTAATGCTCTGTAAACAGTATTAAATAACATTTACTTGTATCTATAAAAAGAACGTTAAACATAATATATATAAATGTCTTTAAATAAATTGTCGGACTATGTCCAATTCAAAAATATATGACGTCATTTGTTTACATTTGATACACTAGAACAGATATGAATAGAAGAGATTCATGGAAGACTTAAGTTTAAAGATAGTAAAATCGACCCGCTTCTCTGTGGCCGAACGGTTAAGGCACATCACGCGAAATGATGGTTCCGTATAGGATACAGGTTCGATTCCTGTCGGAGAGCGAAAATTTTCTCTGAAAATTTCTCGGACATTCAGGCCGGTAAATGTTATTTAATACTGTTTATTATAAAACAGAGCATTTGCTTAAATACTTGTATCTATAAAAAGAACGTTAAACATAATATATATAAATGTCTTTAAATAAATTGCTGGACTATGTCCAATTCAAAAATATATTACATTTTATGTAAACCGGCCAGTATTTATCATTTTGATAGAATTGCATATACTTTCAACAGGTTTACAATTGCTTACAATATTCAGGCTCTATATCTGTTTGACACATCAAAAATTTACAATTTTGAAAAAAATCTTTCATGAGAGGAGCTAATCTTAACATAATTGCTGATATCAATGTTTTGGGTTTATTTCCATTTGAAACTCAGAAAAAATTTTTGCATTAATTTTAATATTTTTTTTCAATTCGCTTTTGATGGAAAACTCATCTTTATAGTGGAAAACACATCTATTCATAAATAACTGAAAATAGTACAACATTCTGAAAACCACAAAATAAAATCTTCCTCCTTATTAGCCAATGTTTAAAGATTAAATAAAAGTTTTAGTTTGAAATTCCCTGTAGGTTACCCAGATCGATATACACCTGATGAAAGCTGGAGGGCCCAACAGCCAAAATGTTGTGACAACAACAACAAAGACTTGAACAATCGTCTGAATATAAATAGTGTAAATAATGATAATTCCTCATCCCAGAAATTCAATCAGAAATCATCAAAGAACATTTTTCAGAATTGAAAGGGTTTTTAATTAAAAAGTATCTTTATTATCAAGAATTATGCCATTGTCCGTATTTATTACCTCTCTTTCTGAACACAGATACAATATTTGTGAAGCTAATGAAACAGAAATGACTACCATGCAAAAAGCATCATCAACAATTGACCTGACATGAAATCTATTCAAGTGGAAAATGTATATATTAAAAAAAAAAAAATCAAAAAAATCAGCAGTAATATACTTACTTGGTTTTTGAACATTTTATTTCAAAAGTAGGTAAGGTCATTTGAGAAATATTGTAGGCAAACAAAATGAACGAACATAAATTCTGGTTAAGGGTAATTATATCATTTTGACACTGATTTGCTCAGGAAAGACATTACTCTGTTCACTTGACGCCTGATTCTGTTACTGGCTTGTTATAGAGAAGAGAACAGGTGAATCAAGACATTGGTATCCCATTCTTTTATAATTACCTGCCTATTTTCCAGGTTAGAAATTGCTTTTTTTTATCTGATGTAATCTGCTTTGGAGTACTTGGAATACTTGGAATACTTTTAACTCTAGGATACTTTCAGTGGGTTAGCTTTGGGATATTTGGAAAAGTATCCCAAAGCTAACCCACTGAAAGTCCATGAAGAACAAGGGGACTACTTAGTTCAATATGACATCTCAGTGACCCACCCCCACCCCCAACAGTAAACTGGATGAACCAATCATGTTACAAAACTTATCCTTTCATAATTCATTCTTATCCTGTTTGAATTACCAATTAAACTATAGCATAATGTGGTTCTGTTTTTTGTGACTAGGTTTATTTTAATATTCACTGATTTTTATATTTACTTATGTATAAGTTGCACAAGGTTGTAATTAAAAATATTGGGAAGTGACTTGTATGGAAAGCTGAAAATTCCATGTGAAAAATGTCTGCCTAATGAAATTGCAATATATCATAATTAAAACCCTAACAAATAAAATCTCTGTTTAAATAAAAATGTTATCATACAGAAATGGATTATTTACACTATTTATATTCTCACTATTGTCCTCATCTTTTTTTTGTTTCTATCACAATGTTTCAGCTGTTGTGCTCTTTGGCCTTCCTCAGGTGTATATTCACCTGGAAAACCTTCAGGGAATTCCAAACTGAATCCTTCATTTAATCTATAGTGGTAGACTTTTCTCATTCCACTGCTTATATCATCTAGTTCCTATTTTTTTTATTTAATACTGCCCAGTTATTGTTTGCCCATTTCCATTGACTACAAGTACACACAGCCCAACCCAGGGATTGAACTCACAACCACTATGTCACCAAACTTACAAACCAATGCTTTTACCTAATAGAACAATGTTATCATACAGAAATTCATTAGTTGGAAAAATAAGATTTTTGACATAAGTTTTACATTTTTACTGCAGAGACTGTCATTTGTGTGCTGAAAAGTTTTTAGCCTAAGAAAATTATGATGTTTGTTGATTTGGTCAGATTCAAGAAAGTGAGTTAGGATGAGAATTTTTCAGCACTCCTCATATGTGACTGTATAATTGAAATTGCTTATATCTATGTCAGAAAGTACACAATTCCTCTCTTGCACATACACACACCTTTTAGCTTACACCTCAACCCCCGCCCCAAAAGTCACACACACATGCACACAAATATATTTATCTATAATCCTCCAAAGACAAGGCGTGCATAATGTGTCTGCTTAGTACACTATAACATTCCTTATTCAGTGAGTAAATAACGCAGGTTTCAGCACAAAGCTATGCCTACTTCTCTTCTATGTACTCTTCCTTAGAGAGTGAGAGTAAAGTGATAAAGAGAGAGTGGTTCAGTGCTGAAGGTGGGGTGGAGTTATGAAGGTAAGAATTCTGGGTGGGTGAGTACCCAATACTCTAGGTAAGAAGCAGCCAGGGTAGATTTTCTCAAGACAAAAATAAGATTTGGATATGGGGTTGTGTGTGTACGTGGAGAAAGGATGGGAAGAAGCAAGGGAGCAAAAAAACACATGATAAGGGCAGGGAATGGAAGCAGGCAGGTGAGAAGATGTGGGTGGGTAGATGAAATATCAAAACAAAAAGAAAGATAAGGACTTGGTGGTATAACTTTCTCCCAGACATGTATGGGCAGCATTTGGGGTGGCTAGATGATGGGAAATGATGAAGTGATATCCATACTAGTCATCACATTATGGCACCGTCAGTCATTTCTTTGAAGATGATCTGCTGTTGCTACCGCTGCTGGTGTGTGAGTGAAATGGCAGAAGGTAGAATCCCTGCATGAGAAGAGAAGTTAGTAACAAGAATAGAATTGTGGAGAAAGGAGGTGGATTTTTAGTTCTGGGATAATGAGAAAAATTGCAGGGAAAAAAAAGAAAAATACCTGAAAAGTGGTTGTGTTGCTCTGAATTAGTAGAAGAGAAAGAAGCATACTCTTCTATATAATTTTATTTGGTAAGAAATGAGGAAGTCCTCTGACGTCACTAAGTGTGACTGGTTTTATTTTGTTTTTGTAGATTTATCCAAAAGTCAGAGTGTTGATACAGGAAGAGAAAAAGAGAATATTTGCAGGTGATGAGAACTGTTTGAAAACTTCAAGGTATTTCTAAACAGTTTAGGAGTACTTTAAAGATTAAATTAAGTTGGGTAATTCATTTTCATAAAAACACTGACAGTAATTAGTTTGAAGAAACCAAACCATTTAACACTTGTAAACCTCAACAGTAATTTAAGGGAGAGTTTAAGTGTGATTTTAAAGTTTTCTTTGTGACTATTGCTTAACATTAAGTGATTTGTTATGTAAGTAGTTAAACTATTAGGAACGATCTTTTGATATCTGGACAGCGATATGAATAATCTGTGATTTATTTCCTTTTCTATCAATGAATTGATCTTTTTATTGCCTCATAGGAAGCCTGTAGATAGCAGACATTAATATCCCTATTAAAATGGAAACATTTTTTTAATACTATGTCCCTTCAGGACATAAGCAATCCTGACTATCTAGATTTCCTTTCTTTATTACCTGTGAATTGCCATGCATTTATGAGAAAGTGAAGTGGTTTCCTGTTACCTTCTCTGCAGTTTAGAATCAAAAGTTATCCTTCTCTTAGATTGGTTGCCTGCCAAAGCGAGTGAGCCTAGTCTACCCAGCTATTTAACCCATAACTAGAGATGGATTCATACTTTTCCCAAGAGTATTTGTGTAAAAGTGAATGCAACAGACTAGCTTAAGATTTGAACTTGGTGCACACCAATTCTACAATAATGACCATTACACTAAGCACACATCCATTAATATGAATTAGGTTTTAGTAAATGCCAAATTTGATCATAAGAAAAAAATTAAAATCAAAAGAATTAAAGAATAGTAACTTTATTGTTTTTAAAATATAAACACAATCTCACTTATATAACTAGTATAGTATCTGTAAAAATGATGGTATTATTTATGTATGGAAATTACACTTCTTCCAAAGGTCAGTGTAATATATGTGTAATTTACCTAACTTGCAAGTTAATATAGGGTGACCCCAAAAAAAGGGGAACTTTTTAACAATCCAATAAAACCAAGAGTGATGGAAGAAAAATATTTAATTCATAGTAATTGAAACCTTAAAAACATGCCATTTAAGAAACAATGATGGAATTTTCATTTTTTTAAAAATTAATTCCTGTAGATGGTGTCCTGCTGTACGAATGCATTCTTGAAATCTGCTGTTGAGATTCCTCATTGACTGCTGCAACATCTCAGCTGGGATACTGTGAATTTCATTCTCGTTACTAAAATGGCGAAATGTTTACTTGCTCAAGGTTACTGTCTCGCAGTGTTGCCACTTGATCATGTCTGGCAAAACGCACTTCAAAAATTCCCGTTTTTTGGGGGTCACCCTATATTATCCTGCTGTTCTAGCTGCAGAATATGCTGATGTAATGGATTATGTCACTTGCCTGTTTGTCTCCAGGTGAGGTGTTCAAATTAAGGCAAAATTCACTTGCTAATTTTATATATCTGTTTGCCTTAGTGTGAGAGAAGTTACAGAGAAAGAAAGAAACCACAAAAGTCATACTGTTCATTATTAGATATTTTTTTTTTTTTTTTAAGCGTATCACCCCAAGCAAGGCCGGTGGCCACTATCACGCATGGGGTTACAGAAGGGTTGGAGGAAGAGCAGATAGGAGTGGTAAAGGAAGGGATGTGGAGAAAGAGAAGGACGGAGGGTCGATCGAGGTAGGGGGGTTACAGGAGATATAGAGCGAGAGCAGATAGGAATGAAAGATGTCAGGAAGTGGATAGATCAAGGCAATTGGAGATGACGATTGACGCTACACTTAAACCGTTGGAGATTGTATTTGTCAGGGAAACAGTAATAGGGAAGGGAGTTCCATAGGCGAGATGTGCGAGACATGAAGCTATTGGAGTAGAAAAGACGTCTACACCTAACAGTTTCAACGGTGAAGGGGTGGGAACGGGATGCCAGCCTCGTAGGACGCTTAAATTCACGAGGCTTAGGGACAAGCGAAAGCAACTCCTCAGAGCAATTACCGTGGAAGTACTTGTAGAAAAGGCAGAGCGATGCAACATCGCGTCTGTGAGAGAGCGACTGCAGACGAGATGACAGATCAGGGCCAATCACATTGCCATCATTTAAAAAAAAAAAAGCTACCTTGTAATGATTTTCTGTAGAAATGATAACTGGCTATTCTGCAATTACTGAGGACACAATACAGATTATTCTCAGCACAAAATTAGGATTATAGTTATAGGCATCAACATTTACATTGTTTGTCTTAATACTTATTTTCTCATTTTCAAATAAATCTCAATAAATCTTTCCCCTCAGAATATAATGTCCAATTTACTTCAAACAAGTGTAAAAAGATGCAATTTTTGACTGCAGACGAGATGACAGATCAGGGCCAATCACATTGCCATCATTTTAAAAAAAAAAAGCTACCTTGTAATGATTTTCTGTAGAAATGATAACTGGCTATTCTGCAATTACTGAGGACACAATACAGATTATTCTCAGCACAAAATTAGGATTATAGTTATAGGCATCAACATTTACATTGTTTGTCTAAATACTTATTTTCTCATTTTCAAATAAATCTCAATAAATCTTTCCCCTCAGAATATAATGTCCAATTTACTTCAAACAAGTGTAAAAAGATGCAATTTTTGCTAAGCCTTCTTTGAGAATATTATTAAAATCAATCTTACAGAAAGCTGGAGTGTACAAATGTAGTTCGCAAGGCAATCATTTTTATTGTTAGCATTTGATTAAAAAAAAAAAAAGTACATAAAAAAGAACAACAAAACTGCAAAAGATATGAAAAATTCTAGAGATATTAATTTCTAAATTAAGTAGCTAATTATGTATTGGATGAAATTCATCTCAGATTCAAATGAAAATATTGTATCACAGAATAATTTAGATTTTTAAAACTAAATATATAAAAGCCAAATGCATTGTGTGACTAAACTTTAGGATATCTGTATCGATTTAGAACAAATTTTGTACATGATCCATACATGGGGTAGTTATTTTAATTGGGGGGTGGGTGTGTGGATTTTTTAGTAAAATGGAATTATGTTAAGAAAATAAAAATTAGGCACTAACTTAAATAGACAAAAAACAACTGTGTTAGAACTGAAATTTTAACTGAAAGCATTCAAGATTTTTAGAGATTTTTTTTATTTGAGATAACTTGTCAATATCCAATAATTTCAGTGCGACGAAGTACATTTTTTTTTTTGTAAGAATGTTTTTTTTTTCTCTAGCTTTCTTCAAATTAAAGATTGTCCATTGCTATGTGTTGTTGGCTCACATCTGTATTGCATTGTTGGGTGTTACAGACATGGCCTTTCCTACATTATGCTTCCATCATTCATCTTGTTTATTGCAAGGAATCAACAAAAGTCCTATGTATATCAATGCAGAAAAAGTAAAATCACAATTTGCATCAGACAAAACTATGCCTGAAAAAAAGCCAGAGAATGAGCCACATAAGGTGCTGTGAATGAAAAAGAAAAATGGGAATAAGTCAAATGATATCATAAAATATAAATATTTATCATTAGTGCCAATGGAACTTTACAATAACTAGACATTCATGTCAGTTTAGGTAGAGGAAAGGTCTTGGCTGGATTAAAAGATATATTGTTATTATAACAAAAAGCAGATCTTGCTTCTTTTAATGTAAGCTATTTATTATAATATCTGACATGCTTGTTGAAATTATAACTGGGTCAGTATTTCATTAACCATATTCATAATGGTGTTTTTTTTTTTTTTTGTTGCAATGAAAAAAAAAAGTTAATCATGGTTGTTGGTAAAAACATGTACACACTTTTGTAAACTTAACATTAATGGAAAAGTGATCAGTTTGTTAAAGCAATAAATTAAGAATTGCAAGTTTTCCTTTAACCCTTAAGAAATATTCAATTGAATATAAACAGTTATTTTGGTAAAATGCAAATGTTTCCAGGTTAAAAAGTACAGTGCAGAAAAACAAAATAAAGAAATGTCAATGTGTGTCAGGAAATGTTTTATGACACATTAGGGCAAAATGAAAAATTGACTTCCAAAAATCCCTTTATTATTTTTGATAATCAATCATCAAAAGACAGTTTAGGATTAAAAAAAGAAGACAAAAAACGAAAGAAAATAAATTCAATATCTTTATAGCTAAGGAGATTAGGGCTTGGGTAAGTTTTTCTTTATTAACACTTCGAATTCAGGAGAAATTTTATAAAATTTTTTGATACATTTTCTCAATATTAAATTGGTGATTGATTGCATAATCAAAATCTTTTAGGATTTATTTTCAATAAATTAACAATTTTTTTTCTACTTAGCACCACTTCCTGGCACACATTGGTATCTCTTTATGTCTGATTACACTTTTTTTCATATGCAGAAACCTTGTTTAATTTCAATGTTATTTTCCTGTTCAGTGAATATTGACTTACCTTAAAGTATTCTTGACATTGTTTGGTGATAAACGGTAAGAGCAGAGATCTTCGTAAACCTTTGAATGCAGGAACTGTTTCTTCTAAAAAGTAACATTCTGTCCAAATCTGATCCATAAGATAAAAAAGGAAGGAAATATGCAGGAATTGAGTGCAAAGTTATGACAAAAGTCCATTCAAAAAACCCTAATTTTCATGTAGCTAACAATTGTGATGACAAGTTATTAGTATAATAAGGCAATGTTTCTGTTAGTGCATGGAAACACCCTTGGGAGGTTTTGAGGTAATAACTTAAACTGATGATGACAAACAGGTTAAATCAGTTAAACATTAATAAAGGAAATAAAAGTTAAAAAATGATAAATAGGACCCATAAATGAAATTCAGAAACAGTGTCAGCAAAGATTGAACACTGGATAAACTTAGTAAAACTGAATAAAATCTGATAAAATTTAATTTTACCCATTTTCCCCTTTCACATCACTTGTTTAGGGATGACACAAGTTATGGTTTATGATAAGACTAGAAGTTGGGACCATTTGCAATCATATTTGTTTACTTTTCATACTATCTACTAATTTACCTAATATTATTAGAAATTTGACTTACTTTGTCAACCACCACATGACCATTGTCTGCAAAAAATTTTGTGGCTAAATTTGAACCACCTAAATTAGGTAATTAATGTAATAAATCTGGCGAGATATTTATATAAGTCAATAGTTAAGCCCCCAAAAGTTACTGTTTCACTGTTTAGAGAGACCGTTCTGAGCTACTGCAGCCAACATAGAATTTATGAATAAACAAACACACTGCCTTAAAGATAAAGTATTGCATTGATGTATGACTGCCTCCAGGTGAATGAAGACTTAAAGCATTCTGAACTTCAAATTGTGTATAATATCAACATATCAGATCTTTATTGCTCTGTATGTCCAGTATTTTTCAACAATATTCTTTCTAGCCAGTCCAGGAAAACTTGTTGAAGGGTTTTTCAATCATACCATGAAGATAAATATTACAAACAATTACAAATTGCGACAATTACCAATAGATGATACTGACCACCCTTGTAAGACTATTGGGCTAAAGGTATCAATGGAAGGCTTCAGTCACAATGGGCAATAATCTATTAACAAAGTGGAGGCTGATGATTGATATTAGTTACTCATTATTACACAACCACAAATGTATTAAAGATTACAGATAGAATATTGTGAGAAATAAGATAAACGACCAAGAAATTGGAATCTCTATATCTGTTATAAAAAGACAAAGATGGTTATCCTTTTCTTTTTTTTTTTGCACTGAAATGAAATGGAAAGAGTATATTGAATCAATTACTAAGCCTTCTGCTAGGAAAGTTGGTTCCCTGTGTCATGCTTGAGAATCTTTCTCATCAGAATCTATCTTGCACATTTATAAGTCTATGTGCATTGAATATTGCTGCCACATATGGTTTGGTGCTTCTGCTATGTGTCTGGAGATTATTGACAAAATCCAAAGAAGAATTGGCAATGCTATTGGTCCTGACTTGCTAATTCGGCATTAGTTACTTTTTCACTGCTGTAACATAGCTTCCTTTTGTCTCTTCTACATTTTCATCTTAATTGTTCTGGTGAGCCTTCCACTTTGGTACCTTGACTTCACAAATTTAAGCACAGTACTAGATTGACAGTTAGGTATCATAATTTCACTATTGAAATTCCTAGTTGTAACCATAAGTTCTATGCTAAGTTTCATCTCCTGTATTTCTCATTTGTGAAACTCTCTTCCAGCTTTCCTGTCAACAATATTTAAATGCAATGTCAATCGTCATCTTCTGTCTCCTTGAATCCTGTTATTTTATTGTCCCCCCTGTTTCTTTCATGCTCAGCAACCTCTTGCATCCTGGTGATGTTATATTGCCTGGCTCGGCATGAAATAGTTTGTCGGTTACCTTCTATTAATGATCTGTACTTGGAATAATACATAACACTTTTCACTCATGATCCCCTGCTGAACTTTAGATGACTAATGAAAATTGTAGTTTGATTCAGTTCCCCAGTCTTAATCCAACATTAAATTGTTTCTATACTGCTGATTCAAAAGAATTTTCAAATATCAAAACTAACTGGTATTTTGGTATTGTAAATTTTGGATCTTTGGAAAAATATGAGTAACTGACAGAAGAATTATTTTTACCCTTATTTTTATCTTTATTTCAATCACATTCTGGCTGATGGTAATCATAATATTAGCCGTTTCTTTATAAAGTGCAGCCAGTGCTGTTGTCAGCTGAAATTAATAAAATCTTTGTCTTAAAACAATTTTTCAGGAAAATAAGTTTCTCAAGTCCAGAAGCTGTTATTGATCTTTCCAGTATTGAGGGGGGGTTCCTTCCTAAACTTTTATTTGAAGTAGTGTGGAATGTCAGTCATTTGATTATGTCATTATTTTCTCTTTGAGTTAAATGTGATATCCATTTTAGCAGTTTCTGCAGTTGTAAGTCCTCTTGTTTATATTATTTAGTACAGTTGTTTGCTTGCGATTTTATAGTGGCAGTCCACGAGGTTTGAAGAAGTATGGTCTTCGCCAAAACCCTCAAAGCCATTTTTAACCATTGATTTGAGAAAGTGATTGTATACAGATGACAGTTTAGATACTTCTGATTGAGTTTGGCACCATTCATGAGATCCATATGAAAGTCTCAATCTCCATGAGATTATTTAAGAACATGACTCAGGTTTTCAGATTAATGTTTTGGTTTTGTAGCAATTTATGATGTTGGGTGAAAGTATCTCTAGTGCAGTTTATTCTATCTTCAATTTCCTTATCTTCTACACTAAATATGTTATAAGTGATCCATATGCCAAGGAATATGAAGTGTTTAGTATTTACTAAATCCACATCCTGAATTTTTATGATGAATTCAGGATACGTACCATCACTGCTTTATGAAGGGTACAGTTAAACCTGTATCTCTGAATGATTTGATCCGGGTTAGAGATACACACATCTCTTGTGGGTGTGACTGTCTCACTACCTAGTCTACTGCTCCAGTAAGTACCTGACTCCTCCTGCTATACTCAATAGAAATAGATAGGTTCACACTCCTCGTCGGACTTTTGAACAGAAGTAGTGGTTTATCCCTTTTTACTTTTTTAGGATTGGGTTTCCAGTTCCTTCTAAAGTGTTTTCCTTCTCTTTCACTTCCAGTGGCCCCTTGCATCTTGTTTGCATTATCTCCTTGCTTGGGGTGGTGCCTCTTACTCAGTAACCATTTACTTCGAGTGGCTCTTGAGCCTTATATCATTAGGAAAAAAATTCCAGATCATAGTTTCTGTTTTGGAAAGGTTTATTTTGAGTCCTATTTCTGGGAACATTTAGTAGAGGATGTTGATTTTCTGTTCAAGATCATTCTTATCCCAACTATGAATACTTATCATCAGAATAGCACCCCTCATCATCAGTACATTGGCCTCAGGAGGGAAAGCAGAATCACTGCCTTCTATTTGTAAATTCATATGGAATATGGTATGGAATGCTTAAATGACCAGTGCCTATCTATTCACGTCTGTGTTTGTAAATGTGTAAGATATAGTCTAGGAAAAGATTAAATAGACTGGAGCTAACATTTCCTCCTCGTTGTACTTATGATGAGGTTTGAAATGTTTCCATGTTGAGGCCCTTGTCAAACATGTAAGGTTTTGTAGAGTGATACAGTTCTTCTATTAGATTGTTGCATTCAATGGATTCGTAACTTGGAAGGCATTTTCAATGGATGAGAAGAGGAAGTCTCTATTGATGTGGTCATATGCTGCTGTGAGGTCAACAAGGCATGTATACAGTTTTTTATTAGGTAAGCAATTTTTTAGAGTTGTTTGAGGACATATATCCCATCATTACATCCCTAACCAGAATGAAAACCAAACTGGACTGTGATGAGTTGACTTTCATAACACAATGAGAGCCTAGTTAATATAATGTTCATTAATATATCCACCATGATGGATCCAACTGAGATACCTCTGTATGTGTGAGGGCTACCTTTCTGTTTCCATAGTGCATTTTTGATTAACCTCACTTTTTGGGGATGCATTTCTGATTCCAGACTTCATTCATAAAATAGAGAAACTTGTTATTGAATTTGGAGGATAAATATGAGTTGTGACTAATTTACAGATTAAAGTTGATTTTTTGTTTGTTTTTTTTTTTTCAGTTGCATTCAATTGAAATTTAATCTCTCTGGAAAAAGTAGATATTTCTAGGAAAATGGTATTACATATTTCACACTTTTATATTAACCACTAAGAGTTTAAAAGTATTTTTTATGGAGTGATCTCTTCAAAAGCAATTATTTGTTTTTGCCTTGAAACATGGCCTAAAAACTTGACTTTTATGAGGTTCGGGTCAATCAAAAAGTAATGTTTATTCTTTAATTATAGTAGATTTAATAGTATTGGGTTGGGACAAAAGTTTGTAGCATTTTTTAATAGAAGCATTTGAACATGTCATTGAGAGTTTTAGATATTTTTAAGTTCAAATGGAGGAAAGTGAGTTGCATTTTCATCATTTGATGCTCTTTTATTTCCAGATAGGAAAAATGCTGTAGAAGCAGCAATAAAATATATGTGCCAGTTTTGGAGATGGTGCCATAATTGAGAGTACTGTTTATTAGTGATTCACTATGTCCAGAAGTGAAAATTTTGATTTGGAAGATAGAACGTATGGGAGGCTTGCAGTCATCTATGATGACCAAATTGAAATGCTCATTAAAAATAATTCAGGTTACACAACATGGGACATTACAAAGATGTTCCACATCTCACATATAAGCATTATAAGGCATTTGAAAACACTTGCAGCCAATACTATAATTCTCCAGAAGGCTTTCACAGGCTTTTCTCATAATGATTCTTTCAGCTGTAATAAGAACATCTGTTTAACCTTATTGTCATTCATAGCAGCAGTTGTGAATAAGGACAAAGAAGCTGACCTATCACTGTGGGGGGTCTCTCATTAATGCCAATTTCTCCTTTCTCTTTAGGATTTACATTTACTCTACTAAACCTTACTGTGCAACCTATCCACAAATGTTTATTAAACTTCTGTGAATATTACAGTGTAACCCGGATATAAGAGAGTTGTTGGGACCGGAGAAGAAGTATCTTATATCCGGGTTTCTCTTATGTCCGGGTTTGGTCTATTTTGTTTAGGTAAGTATGGCTCTAATTTGGAACCACAGAAAATCTCTTATATCCGGGTTTCTCTTATATCCGGGTTTGGTCTATTTTGTTTAGGTAAGTATGGCTCTAATTTGGCACCACAGAAAATCTCTCTTATATCCGGGTTTATCTTATATCCGGGTTACACTGTAGTAGCATTTTTGCCTTCCAAATACAGAAATTGTTTGATAGCTCTTTGCCATCAATGTGTGTCCAGGGAGGGAGGGTAGCCATTTTGAGAGGATTATGCATTAGAAAAAAAGATAACTCCACAAATATTGCCTCTGGGTTTTGAAACTTTGATTTATAGCAACAAATACAAACAAACAAAAAAAAAAGCTAGGAATTCTGACAAATGCTTTTAAGATTCAATTTGAACAGGGATTATTTTTCATACTTTTGATGTAGGAAGCACAATCATTTCTGTTGTAATCTATAAGTTTTCATTAGTTAGGATAGAATAGGGTCCCAATTGATTAATTCTGTAATTAAAAGTACTTTTATAAACTTATTAATATACTACAAAATATACTTTAGATATAGTACCACTAGTTGTAGTCCCCATCTACACATTGGTTAAGAAGTCAAGATTTAGATTGAATTCAGTTATAATGACAATAAAATAACTTGTTTTATCCTCAAATCAGGGGGTCTTCTAAATTCATTGTTTTCTTGAATAAAGGCCTAAGAAAAAAACAAAAAAAAACAAAACAAAAAAAATGAAAAATAATTATCTCTATAAATGAGTCATTGATTATACTTGAGAAGTTTAATCATCTACATAAGTGAGAAACCCTTTAAATCATAGCTTTTTGTAGCATTCATTTTTATCCTGTGTTATAACTTTTAATTTTAACATAACTGTCATAGCATAATGGTTAGCAAGCTAGTATTACAAACCACTTTCTAAGAGAGTGATTTTGATTCTCATAGTCATTTGACTATTGTAGACTTGTGCTAGACTAAATTAAGTTTATAAATAATTAGCATGGTATATTGTAAAAAGAACATTCAAAATCACCTGTTCAGAAATCCAGTCTGGTTTTCCCTTTAATATTGACGCATTTTTCTTGCCTTTAAGTTTGAAACCAGAGACAAAAATACCAATTTCTAGTTCAGTGGCCATCTTGGTCTGGAGGAGTCTCTCCAGTGTAATTCCCAAATAAAAAACAGTTAAGTGTTCCTCAAACATCATTGTAGACACAAATTCAAATATACAAGTTGTTGCCGTATTCAATAATTCATTTGCTCTTGATTTGGGTTCACCTGAAAAAATATCAAAGAAAATCCTTCAAAAAAATCAACACTGACCCTGTGTACTATGTTGCTGTCCATCATGTATACACATTTAAAAAAATTAATATCTTTCATTTTTTTTATAATTTTTTTTTTTAATCCTGAAAAGTTACAATCACTATTTAAAAATGAAGAATAACCTCAAAATTCCTTCTTAATAGCAAAAACATGGCATTTTGTGCTTTCCTTAAATATTTATCATTTTCTCTAAAGAGAAAACACTATAAAAACTTTAGTTCTACCATTTTTATTATACTCCTAAAAAGATTACTGCAATTATATTTGTTTGAAAACAAGGCTATACACCTGAAACAACCAATCTGATTAGAAAACATGAATTTATCATCCAAAAAGTCTTTCTTGTTTCAGTCTTGAAAACTAACATAATTTGCTCATATAGAATGAAAGCTTTATTGGGATCTAGAATGATATAAATCTGGAACATAAAATTCCTGCCAGTTTGATTTTGTTTAACAGCATATCAACCTCTATGGATTATTTAATGCTGAAATCTAAATATTTTAGATTTAACTACAGATAAAATCTATTGTTGGTCATTTTCAGGGCTTTATACGCTCTACAATTTTTGGAGCTGCTCCCACACCCAAAATTGGAGCTGGCTCCCCGTTTTTAAAAAGGAGCCACACCAGCTCGAACTCCATTCAAAAAAGAGTGACTCTTTTTTAGCACTCCATAGTTAAAACGTACCTTCTTTCATAAACGTTGGACATTTTTGCAATTAATAAGCTGGGCATGAGATTTTTGGTATTCAAATTTAATAAGAACCAACATTTAGCCTGTTAGCATATCTTTTTACCCATAAAATCATACCAAAGTTCCCCCAATGTACTTCCTTATAAGGCATATACCATTCCTAACTCCAAAAGAATTACCTCAACAAACAGCAAATTTAGTTTTACAAATTTTATTTTATCATAAACTGGAGTTTAACTTTAGTAATAATTGTTTTCCGAAATTTCTGTCTTTCAATTCCTCCTCCAAGGCTGAACAGTCTCTTAACAGATGCTGATGAGGGAATGGCCGTGTTGAATTTGCAAAATAATTCCCACATTTCTGGATATTTGGCCAATTCCTCAATTGTTGCAATTCTAGCACTTGTATATTGGTTCAAAATGTCTGCATTTGTGTGTTCTGTTTTTTTGACTCTTGGAAAAAGTCGTCCTCAGATTCTTCATTGCTACTTAACCTGCAACCTGAATTGTCCCTTTTCAGACTGGACAGTTCTTTCTTCACCTCTTCCAAGATATGTTTTAGTTTCTTGGACATTTACCCAGTCCAAGCTTTTAAACTGCAAGATTAGAAATGCCACCAGAAGGTAATTTCTACCTTGAAATTGTGAAGCAAATCTTTTATTTATTTTTATTTAATGTAGATAAATTGATTTTACTTATTTAAAAACATTAGAGGAGGCCTTAGCCCCTAACCCCACCATCCAGAAAGTACAGCCCGGATATTGTTGCAATGGTGCCCAGAAAATTTGGTAATGGAAAATTAGTTAACAGAAAATTCCGTAACTAACTGAATCTTCCGTTACCAAATTTTCTAGACATTTGGCATAAAAGTTCAATTTTATGAATTTAGAAAAATTCGGTAATGGAAGATTCAGTAATTTTGACAAGGTAGGAAAATTTGGTAACTATTAAATAAAAGTTGATTGAAAATTTGATTTTATGGCCATTCTGGTGTTGGAATTTGGGGGCTAAGTCCCCCTAACTGAGAATCGTGGGATCCAGATAAAACCCCACTACAACAATAGCAGGGCTGTACTTGCAGAGGGAGTGCTTAGGAGCCTAGGTCTGCTTCCCAAAAATTAAAAAAAAAAAGTATTATTACTTATGGGGCAGTGCAGAAAAACCCCACTGCAACAATATCAGGGCCATAATGTCTGGATCGGGGGGGGGGGGGGGGGGGGGGCTAATTTATATATATTAAAAAGTAAATTAGAATTTTATTTCAGGACAAAAAGTATCATTTCAGACCAAAAATCAATTTTATTCTACATTTGGATGAATATCAGGAAAATAGGCGAGAAAATCCAACAAAAGTTATTACCCATAGATTTCATTTATTTTTTTAATAACTTTCTTTAAATCATAATAATAATAATAATGGCAAAATTGTGTACAAAAGTAAATTGTCAGTAAATTAAAAAGAAAGCATTAGTTTATTTATTCATTCAGCAATGAAAATTTGTCATAAAAGCAAAAATAGTTCAAACCTTTCCCCACACCAATATCTACAGACAGCTTTTATGCTCTCTTTCTCATCAAAGACTTTCTACTGAGTGACTGACTCTTTTTGAAGACATTTTTTCAGACTGTCTCCTGTAAGTTAAAAGAAATGTCTCCCCCTCCCCGGACATCAGAACGGTAACAACTAGGTGTCAGAGTCACTTGCCTCTTTATCAAAACCCCCGGGTAGAAGTTGAAATAATTTCCATTTTCATGTGTAACTAACATACACCCACTTTCTCACTCTCTCTCATATATTTACCACAGATATAATAATGTAATAAAAAATAACTCAGAGTTTAGCTCAGATTTTCCTTTCTTTTCATTATTGAATACAAACTGATGTTTAAAAAAAATTCAAATAATTTTGGAGTGAGGAGTGCAACTCAAGCTCTTTAATTCCAAACAGAGCTGCTCACACTCCACTCTGGTTGAATATAAAATGAGCCCTCTTCTCCTTGCACCCTGTTGGATGGCTCCGTAAAGCCCTGGTCATTTTGCTATAAAATGTATTGTTGGTAACTCTGCTATAAATATATATTGTTGGTATTTTTTTTATATAATAATGTATTAACTAAATTCCTGCTAGTATTTCTTTTATCAGTATTCTATGAACATACCGCTAAGAGAAATGAATTAAATATCTGAATTTGTTTGGCTTATTGAGTTTACATTTGCTGGAATAAAACAGAATAAAATGAAAATTTGATTTCCTTACCTGTTTCACCATAACCACGGTTTCGACTTTGGAGGCCATTCATAAAGAGTTCGATGAAAGTGTCAAAAGAGACAAAATAGCAAGGGTAGAGTTTGTTGATATTTTTTAGTGAACTGTAGATTGTAGCTGCCTCTATAACCATGGGGATATAGGGAGCATATGTCGCCTCTAGGTGACGTTCCTTGGAACAACTTTCGTCCAATATAAGTCGATTCCTTTCAACGTTTCTCTGACAAGCCAACAATGATTCTAAAATTGTTTTATCTTCAATCAAAGGTCCTTCTAAATTCATTGTTTTTTCTCGAATAAGGGCCTTGAGAAAAAAGAAAGAAAAAGCTCTATAAATGAATATGAATCATTAACTTATTATATTTGATAAGTTAAAACACTGCAATATAATCAAAACAATTTATACTGCTTCGATCTAGTCAAGATCTATCCTAAATAGTTTCCTGATAGATTAAATGAAGATAAACTAGTTATGGTTGGTTTAAATTTTCTTTACCTGAAAACATTATTAATAAAATAAATATTTTTGTTTGTCCTTGAGTGCTGTTTGTGTGACAGAGAGTTTGGGAAACACACACACACACACATATATATTTTTTCTTTATTGAAATCAGAGTAGATTTGAACAGCGAAATTAGATCAGAACAATTTTATTTACTGATGGGAATCTGATCTAGGCCATTTGGAATTGGGTCATTAGGAAGACAATGATGATCGGTTAAAATTTGAAATAGAGTTTACTCAGGCTATGAGAACTTTGAAACTCATGACAATTGCATGCGGACCAAGGGTCAATTTATGATCAGTCAGATTTATCTAAACGCATAGTTATGCTGAAAAAATGGCAGTCAGGAGAGAATTCTCGAAGATCGTCGTCGCTGAGTGCCGTCACATGCGTGGGCACCCGCAGCGACTGTTACGGTTTTGCGGTGCTGCAGTACAGAGACGGAACAGGCCAGATGGAAGAGCCAGTCGGAAAAGGCGACGAGAAAGGCAGATGGAAGAGGCAGAAAGTGGTTGGCTGATCCGCCGTCGAGTGCAGTCGAGCTGGAGAGAGAGGTCGGAGATTAGGAGTGACGTCAGAGGTTGGAGCCAGGCACCAGCTTACATATTTTGTTGATATACGTACGAAGAAGCGAATTACTCCTCCAACGTCTAAGACTACTACTGCTATTATTATTACTACCACTGGAAACGGACATGTCGAACAAGCTACAATAATCAAGAGTCGCATATCGTTCTGAGACGATTTCCCAACAAGCTAATCACAACCCACTCTCTCTCTGTCTAGTATCCAGTGTATGAGTTTTTACGTCAATTACTTTTCTTTTCTGTAACCCGTTTCTTTTCTATATTATTCTTTTCTGCTATATAAAAGACATTAACAATTCAACCATTGAATAGTTGTTTGTCCGGCTTACTGCATATGTATATTTTTTTTTTGGTGCATTCTAAATTTCTTAGCGTAGACTTTCCAGCCGTGTCTACATCTTCAGTCGACTGTGAATGGATGAAGATCACTTCTGCTTTCTTGATCAAACCAAACATAACATGGACAGGAAGCAGGATTAAACCAGTGGACTGGTCGAATGATCTACGGATGCTCAGGGGACCTATGGTCACTCCCTTAAGTTTGGTTAAGACTGAGTAGACACCTTAACCCAGAGAGTAAGACATTGGAGGTTGAGGGGCTGGGGCGAAAGTGGTTAGATTTGTATTGTTGCAGTTAAAATAGTTGAAGATGTAGAATGACTGTCATGGCTGAACAGGCCCACACAGGAGTGACAGTCCTGATTGCAATGAATGCATGGGAATATGCTCTCCCCCAAGGAGCAGGTAGGCTTTCCTACTGCCCGGTCTACACTCCTTCCCCCACTATTGGACACGTTTAGAGGCCCAAACCTTGTTTCGTGTCTAGGAAGGGGTTCCCGGATCTCTCTCTCTCTCTCTTTGGCCTCTGTGCTGGTGCCATGGAGTTTCACCCGTGATGCATGTAGTCTGTGGCATTGCCTGTTCATTCTGAGGGTACACGGTTGACAATTCCCTGGTTGCTATTTCTGACTGGTAGTTAGGAGCCCTAACTCTTGCGTAGCGTCTTGAGCGGCCGCTCTGATCAACAGTTGCATAATATCGGGGTGTCTGTAGTGCCATGTCACGCATGGATAGGTGTCCCTGCTGTCATCTCCGGTGGGCAACCCTGAGGCCACATTATGATTCAGGCTGTGTCAAACCCCCTCTCTGCCCGCGTCATGGGTGATAACCGTCGGCTTCCTGTAATTCAGGCCTTCTCTTTTTCCAACACCAATTACCCACCATAAAGTACAAAGACCCATAACCCCGTCGTCGGTATTGGGCATTATTTCTAACTTAGATCACCACAAGGCTACTGGTGGTGACGGAATACCAGCCATTGTCCTGAAGAAATGTGCACCTGAACTGGCGCCTGCCCTCTCTAAATTGTACAACCGCTGCCTCAATGAGTCCTGTTTTCCTGACTGCTGGAAGTCCTCAACCATTGTTCCTGTCTTTAAGAACTCTGGTGACCCCTCTGACCCTTCCAATTACCGTCCTATCAGTCTCCTACCCCTCTTTGGCAAAGTCTTCAAGGCCATTATCAACGCCGAAGTGATTAATCACCTGATATCCCACGATCTGCTCTCAGACAAGCAGTATGGTTTCCGCTTTGCCCATTCTACTGCCGATGTGCTTACGGCCATCACTGAATTTGTCTACCAAGCTATCCATAATAACGGTGAAGCTCGTGCCGTGGCCCTTGACATCTCCAAAGCATTCGATAGAGTTTGGCATGCCGGCCTTCTTTGCAAGCTCCAGGGTTATGGTATCACAGGTCGATTGTTTGACCTAATACAATCATTCCTGTCAAATCGGGATTTGAAGGTTGTTCTCAGTGGATTCATCTCCAGCTCCTATCACACTAACACAGGTGTTCCTCAAGGCTCCATCCTAGGCCCTACTCTGTTCCTCATATTTATAAACGACCTTCCTGACGCCATGGACTCCCAAGTCGGCATCTACGCTGACGACACTACTATTTACTCCTGCCTCAAACACAAATCTAGTGAGGCGGACAAAGTTAACCTGGCAGCTCAAATTGAAAAGGACCTCCAATCGGTTGTGAACTGGGGTGAGAAATGGATGGTTAACTTTAACGCCTCTAAAACAAAACTGCTCTCTATTAACCACCACAAGGATCCATCCCTGCATCCCATTAGAATGTCTGAAGACCAACTTCTCGAGAGCTCCTCTCTGCGGCTGCTCGGTCTCACGCTGTCTGCTGATCTGAGATGGAACAAATACATGGAGTCTGTTGCATCAGTCACCGCAAGGAAAGTTGGTTCTCTGTGCCAAGCCAGGAAATTTTTCTCCCCGGATCGATCCTCCAAGTCTGTAAATCGACCATTCGCCCTTGCATGGAGTATTGCTGCCATATATGGTCTGGGGCCCCTGCTGTTTGCCTCAGGGTTCTTGATAAGATCCAGAGACGCATAGGCAACGTGATTGGCCCTGATCTGTCATCTCGTCTGCAGTCGCTCTCTCACAGACGCGATGTTGCCTCGCTCTGCCTTTTTTACAAGTACTTTCACGGTAATTGCTCCGAGGAGCTGCTTTCGCTTGTTCCCAGACCTCGTGAATTTAAACGCCGCACGAGGCTGGCTTCCCGCTCCCACCCCTACACCGTGGAAACTGTTAGATGTAGACGTCTCTTCTACTCCAATAGCTTCATGTCTCGCACATCTCGCCTATGGAACTCCCTTCCCTATTACTGTTTCCCTGACAAATACAATCTCCAACGGTTTAAGCGTAGCGTCAATCGACATCTCCAGTTGTCTTTATCCACTTCCCTTCTCCACATCCTTTCATTTTTCATTCCTATCTGCTCTCGCTCCAAATCTTCTGTAACCCACTTGCCTTGATCGACCCACTGTCTTTCTCTTTCACCACATCCTCTCCTTTACCACTCCTATCTGCTCTTCCTCCAACCCTTCTTTAACCCCTTGCGTGATAGTGGCCTCCAGCCTTGCTTGGGGTGATACGCTTAAAAAAAAAAAAAAAAAAAAAATATGCTTCACCTTGGTGGCAATCCTCTGTTTTTTTTTTTTTCTCTCTTCTCACTCCAATCCTTGGGATAAATCATATCTCTGGTGTGTGCGAGCATTGGTAACATCTATTCAACTCTCAATGTCCATCTCCATTGCCCTCATGTCACTTTTGAAGATATCCTTGAAGTAAATATGAATTTGCCCTTGTACCCTCTTCTTGGGGGCCAGTTCCCTATGCAGAAGGACTGTTGGAATCCTCCCATTAGTAGACTGTTACTTCCTGTGTTTTATTGTTGTGGTGAAGTGACACTGGAGCGTTCTCTCCAGGGTTCAAGCCTGGACAGGGTTTTAAGAGAGGTTAGCAGTTGCCCATGCAACGTCTTCTCTCTCGGTGCTACTGACATTGTCGAAGGGAAAAGGTAGAGCCCAATACAGCTTGGCACCGGTATTATTGCAGGAATTACTAAAACAATGTTGAACATAACATCAGACTGACTTAGGGACTCTGGCTTTGTTATCAGGGTTTATTTCCAAAGCCTTTCTCATGATTATGTATGGCTGAAAGGCAGCAGAAATTTAAATTCAGAGTTTTCTTTCTTTTAGATGGACTACCTTCCTGGGCTGATGAGTTCCATCTACCCAAAGAGAATGCGTGTATGTATGTATTTATATATATATATATATATATATATATATATATAGTTAGTTAGTTAGTTTACGAAAAACTAGGTAATCTGTATGGGTAGACCCAAGGAGGATAAAATCCTGAGAGCTCAATGTAAATCAGAGCTAATAATTTAAATAAAAACAGACCACTTTAAGGTTCCATATAATAAATTATTTCACCACAGCCCTTTTAAAGGACCTCGGATCATCAGACTTTACTTCCAAAGATTGAAACGAAAAATGAAAAGAAATTTACACATTTTTGACGGGCGGTACTAAGTATATGTAAATTGAGGAAGTGAGGGAGGAGAGAGACATGATTGAGTTAGATGTAATATTTCTATTCTTTCAAATTTAAATTGTTTGAGGAAATCCAGACATTGACACATTAAATCGGTTAACTTAAAGGAAGTTATATATTGATATTGAAGGGGGAAAAGAGAAAAAAGCATAAAGAGAAAAAGAGAGAGAAGCTATGAAAGAAAGTGTCATTAACTTTCTTTGGAATGAAAGGCCCGAAATAGACGCTGTTGTTTTGCTTTACTTTGAGAGTTCATAGATATTATAATGTTTGACATAAGTTTGAATGTTTAAACAGTCTATAAGGAATTTAATTATGTTTGTTAAAGTTTTTTTTTTAAAACTTTATTACAAAAATTTTGGGGATTTAATATGAAATAGTCGATTAGAAAAATATTCATAGAATTTACATTAAAACACTAAACTTTTATTTTCAAATATAAGATTACTTCTAGTTGTAATTGATTTTTAAGGTGATATTTCTATCAGTTTGAATTTTTTTCATGAATTTAATTAGCGACTATTTTTAGATTGGTAATTTCTCTTACTTAAAATTTAGTTTTTAAGTTAATATGGAGTGATATTTGAAGGTAATATTAGAGATCTTGCTCTATCATATATTGTAAACACATCCATGCAAATTTCACATATACATACGTTCTTTTACAGTGCAGTCACTCATACAGGTACACATGTACCGATATACACGGGTAATTTCATGTATTAATACCTACATACATCTTTTTAAATGTTTCCGCATACTCACACACACACACATATATATATATATATATATATATATATAGGTGTGTCCCTAGAATTCCCCCAAAAAATTCTCTGAAAAATATTAGGTGATGACTTTAGTATTCAATTATCAAAAATTTAAATACTATATCATCAATAATGATTATTAAAGGGTAATACATTTAAATTCAATTACCAATTTAAAAAATTTTCCTCCTTATTGTAAAGAATTTTAAACTCACAATTCCAAATGGAAAATATTAAGGGAGAAAATGGGGTAAAACATCAATAACAGACCTGTAAGTCCTTTTTTTTTTACCTTTTTCTTTTAAAAATTTTCGCACACATCCATACGTATACACACACATCCGCACACACACAAATATATATATATATATATATATATAGTTTTAAGGTGTGCTATATTTATGGGATAAAGTGCTCCATATCAGAGATAGAGCATATGTAAATATAAAAGTGAACAATGAAGTTAACACTCAGAGGCAACAAGATGCTTCATGCTAGACGTAATCGGTGGCCTGACAATTGCATCTAGCATGAAACAGCCTGCCACGTCTGAGTGTTGACTTTCACTTATATATATATATATATATATATATATATATATATATATATATAAAAACATATTTTACATTGGTAAATGTTTAGAAGGATGCTAATTGTGTACTTTTTTCAAATTTCTTTTCTAAAACTTAACTGATTCTTTATTTAAAATTATTTAATTTTTATCTTTCTCAGTAGCATATGAAACTTCAGTTGTCATTAATCAGCCTGGGACGTTTTCTTTTGTAGGGCCTGACATGTCATATGTAATTTTTTTTAATTCTCTTTATCCAAATGTCCTTCTCTGATATAAAATCACCTTAAGATAACATGAATTAGTTGCTATTACTTTTAGGAAAATATTAATATTAAAAAAGAAAACCAGAAGAAATCTAATTTGTGTTTATTTGTAGAAAAGTGAAATTAACCAGTGCTTGCAAATATGTGTTTAACAGCAACAGCTTAACACCATTTCAACATTACTTGGAAAATTCAAATTTATGTTATAATGTATTTGTAAGAAGAGAAGAAACATAAATCAGGTTGAAGTGGCTGGCACCATGAGCTGAAGATTATCTTTTGCTTTCAGGAGTGTACATGAATATTCTTGAACCAATTTTAGCAACTAACATAGGCTGAACACTACCAGATTAGCCATTTTTGAAAAAGAGGCTTTTCTTAAAGTATCCAACTTTTCTATCATTCACATTGATTGTTCTTTAGTTTCAATTTTTGAGATTTTTTTGTGACTTATTTCTTTCTATCTTCAGCAAGAACATTTATAAAATATTTTTATTTGTATCTTGATATTAACAAAATTTAGTAAAAGAATTTACATTATAACTGATATGAGTAGAGGTCAGCATATTTTTTAAATCTTTGACACTACATACAATTCAGATTTTAAAAATTACTTGACTTTCAAAATGCATGCAGTAAAGTGTATTTGCATTAAGGATAAAATCCAAATAAGAAAAAAACATTGTGTTGGAAAGCTTTTAATTTAATATAATTAAAGATAGACTAGACATGTTTATGGAATGTAAGCGAATTCCTATTTTTTCTTTTAAAGAAAAACTAAAAAGGTAAAAAGGAATATGAATAAGGTTCATTTCATTTGCTACCCTAAATTGTTATATTAAATCAGTACTACTTATGGTACCACTGCCTGCCTACACAAATTGAGATTTGATGATGGATCACTAAGTCCATAGCTAGAGAGAGCTAGCAGAATTTTGATCTAAAATTTTCGCTGTATAACATTCAATCTATGGGGTTATAAGGAAGGTAATCATATTGAAAATTAAATATTTTTTGTATTAAATGTTTTTCATCATTAGCCTAGACATTTTGGTGAAATTTACATACAACAGGATGTGCAACTGGTGTAAGGAATATTGGTTGCAGAAAGTGAAACTGACAAGTTGAGTTCAAATTTCAGCCTAGTCTGTTGCATTCACTTTTACACTAATACTCTTGGGAAAGGCATGAATCCATCTCTCCTCTCTCAGCTATGGATTAAATAGCAGGGTAGACTGGGTTCTTTAGCTTTGGGTGTCTTAGAGAGGGACAACAGGCAGGCTCAATCTGGCTATCTTGACCTAGACACACCTAATGCCTGCAGTACATGTGGGTCAAAAGAATCATGATTGTGATATACAACAAATTCACAGCCATTTTTTTCTGTGTATACTTTTGATTTAGATTTCTATTATATTTATTGTTGACTAATGAAAAGACTGGAAAGTTTGTGAATAAGCATGAACCAATTATGTTGCAAATGTAAAAGGAAAGGAGGAGACAAAGGAAGTGGATAATATTTAGCAAGGTGCAAATATTTCTGCCAGGAAATAATATTGCTATTGTCTTAGAAAAAAAAACTTAATAAGATGGCTTTTTATACATTTGTTTCCAATAACCTGTCATTTGTATTTATAATAAAATTGTCTTTTAATAATTACATATGTTTTTGTAAAAGTGTTTAAACAACCAGCAATAATTTTAATGATGAGGAGAATCAGAATTCAGAGGTTCTTTTGAAGGAAGCATATTTTAGAACATAGTTAATTGCAGACTTGAAATCAGAAACACATTTTCTCACACATCGTGTAGAATATTTTTTCAATGTAATCAGCTTCTTAGCAGTTACAAAATTGGGTTAGTTTTGAAAGCCCAGTGTGTGAGATTTTGAATTTCCCTACTTTTGGTGATGCTTTTTAAAATAACCTGGCCTAATTTTTTCTACTAATAAGAAAAAAAATCAATTTGAACATTAATCATGCTGGCCTTTCAATTTACTGCCTGTAACCCAATCTGGCAATCCTTTTTGATGACTGCTACAAATGGCAGAGCAATGCCAGCAAAGGGTGATATAGATTCTCTTAATATATAAAAGGTAAAATCAATTGCATCTTATATATATATTTTGTAGGAACTAAATAATGTATAAATAAGACAATTCTATATTTCTTTGCAGAAATTATATATATACTATCTTTCCACCCATTCAAAACGATTTCAACATTTTGATTAATGGAAAGTTATGAATGAAAATGAATAAGTAAAAAAATCTGTATGTGTTTATAGAACTTACAAATTCATGGAAGAGCTGTTGCCTGTGTTGTATGATGTCTGTCTCATTGGCTCGTCTTTGTTTCTCAAAATCCAGATGTTCCACCTCCAAAGTCTCGTAGATTATTCGGTTCATGACAGCTTCATTGCTCAGAGACATATCAATAATATTTATCTCTTCCATAGGTAAATTGTGAAAATCAAAACCTGACACAAAAGGAAGAATGAATCCAAGAATGTTTACATGAAAAGAGAAAAGAAAGCACAAGAAAATTGCATAAATAATTATGTATGAATATAGATTGGAATATTGGCAGCAATTTTTTTTGCTTGGAGGGGTAGATGAAAACCTTTAATGTGCCGTGTCCCTTCAGGACGTAAACGATCATGGCCCTCCACATCTTCCTATCCCTTGTAGCTGTTCTAACATCCATCTACTGAAGCTCATCAATTATGCTTCTTTCCTCTGTCCCCTCAATCTGTCCTGTGAGGATCAGGTTTTCCAAGCCCTCCTTTTTCATTACATGACCCAGAAATTTCAACTGCCTCTTCTTGATGTAAAGTATAAGTTTAGTCCATGGTATTCTCAGCATCTTTCTGTAGAACCACATTTCTGTTGCTTCAGGTCTCTTCATCTTTGAGCAGATTGTCCAGCATTTGCTGTCATGCAGGAGGACAGATATCACGTAACAGTTCAATACTCTTTGTTCCTAACAAAATTTTCCTGTCTCTTAATACTCTGCTTAGCTTTTGGAATGTGTCTTTGGCCATGTCAATACATCTTCAGATCTCAGTGTCACACTTTCCGTTATCTGTTAGAACACTTACCAGACATTTAAATTTTTGTACTTGATTTTAGTACTCCGAATTTGTAATTTACATTTTGGTCTCATCCTTTTGCTGATAACCATTCATTCTGTCTTGTAGTTTATATTTAGTCCTTTCTTCTCTCTTTCCTTTGCTACCTTCTGTAGGAGCTTTTGTAGTTTCCTTTCTGTGTCTGCTATCAACACTGTGTCATCTGAAAACCTTCTGGGTATATTAAATTTGACATAAAATCAGCTTATTGGATGAGAAAGATCAAGGTTGTAGCAGCTTCAACAGAATGAGAGTTTTTTTTTTCCCCCCCAAGTTAGAAAATATTAAACCAAAACAATTCTGAGTATATTCAAAAAAGTTATAATGCAAACGCTTCATTATTTTAAAATAAAAATAAAGTTTTTTGTGGCTTTTTATTTAAAATTTGATTGCTATAGAGGGACAAAAAACAAAATCGCTGAACAGAGTTTGAAATTCAAAAGTTTTTTAATAACTTCCTTGGGTAAGACATGAATCTACTTTTCCCTATACTTTGTCCTATTGACATATCTTTAACAAGCTGCTTCATTGTGTGCCATGATGCTTGATAGAGAAGAGTGAATGAATGAGCACTTAGGCATATTTACCATATATGCCCAAGCAGTAGCAGCAATAACAACTTACTCCTTTCAACTTTGACTTTAATCTACTTATATTCAATAGAAAATATAAAGATTTGCTTTCATTTGCTACACGATTTTCAACCCCCTCTGTGCATATTAAAAAAAAGACTACCCTAGAAGTTACACAATGAAAAGTATTTCATAAACAAGAAAATATTTACGGCAAAATTTATAATAATCCAATTACTATTGGACCATGAAGCCTTCGAACAGACAAAAAGGGTGGGTAAATGAACACTTGGTTATTTTCTACTCTTTTTCTTCAGCCACTTCCTACAACATACCTTCCATATGAAAAATATTTGCAGTAAAATAAATATCTCAGATACTTTATGAGTATGATTTTCAAAACAATATCAATTTTATTCTCTACATATGCAAACATAACATGACAAAATGATCAAAGTGTCAATTTGTATTTTTGTCATTTAATTGGATTTGTAACTCAGATCTCAGTTTATCTAATATAGTTTCACCTTTTCTTAAACATTATGTAGTAACTGTTGTGCCATAACATGGCTACCTTTATGTTAGTCCTTTTCTGCATTAACAAATTCAATATTTCTGTTGCTCAGAACAGAGATGCAAAAACTTATTTGGGCAGGATTGTGTCAGTTTTATTTAAATGCAGATTTTTATCTTATGTGCAACATGGTTTCTTATTTATTTATTTTTAATTACTGTCTTTAAGAAAAATTCAAGTTTTACTCATTGTGAAGCCAAGTCAAAATCTTGCACTTGGCAGGTGAATTCATTTAAGTCTCCATTTTACTTGATTTGACCGATTCTTTTTTTTTTTTTTTTGTTTTTTTTTTGTTTCTAGTCATTCATAAGAGAATTAATTCATTCAAGCCAGCTGCCAAAAGCACATTTCTTACTATCTTAACATTTCCAGACTGTTTTTGGTTATCAACATTTATTAATGCATCTGTCACTAGCAGAGATTCAATCATATATCACTTACCATGGATATTGAGGGGCACATTAGTGGAGAGGAAAATGAAGAAGTCTTTGTGGCATGGGGTAGACATTTTGTCATTTTTCAATACTGTCTGTGCATTTTCATATTCAGTTATTTGGACCTTGTGGCAGGAGAGGAGCCAGAGTATAGTTGGATTCAGTGGTTGGTGCCCAACATGAGTGACAAGTAGAAACAGACCTGTTGTAAATAGAAAGGAAATGAGTGAGGAAAAAAGAAAATGTGTTATCAGAGTTGATTTATTGTTTGTGCTGTAGATGCTTTCAAAGTCATTCTCATTGAAATAAGAAAGTATCATTTTCTCTTTGAAGAAGTACTTGTTTTACTCTTCAAAAATGTTATCTCCAGCCTCCCAGAGCAAAGAATTAAATTTAAAGGCTCTTTTTTAATATAAAAGTGGCAAAAAATTGCCTAACATGACAGTGTCCCAGATTACAAAGCCTCATTATGTAATGCAGATTCCAAATATTGGTTGCTTAATATATATTTGAGAATCTAACTTTCAAAACACTCATGCAAACATCTTTAAACTGTAAATATATTTATAACTTAAAAAAATAAGTCACTAAAATTCATAATATCTGTTAAGACAAATGAACTCATTCTTTGTAGGGTTGATATTTTCAGCCAATTCATTCTACAGCCTTCCTCAAATGTATATAAAGAAAGAAAAATATAGCAAATGTGAAATGATAACTGATATACCAATTGGTTCAGTTCATTTTAGAAACATGAGCTACATAGACAATACTACTGAAAGAAAATCACATAGTGTTGAAATCTATACCAGTTTGAATTATGCAACTAACTAGCTGACAAGTTTCTTGCCTATTTCAATTTTCTTATTCTTTAACAGTGTCTGGATCTCATTTCAGAGAAGATAATGCTTGACTTTTTTGATCAAGTAAAAAGACACCACAATCCTTTTTCTTCTAGATTATACACCTGAAGAAAGCTGTAGAATGTATTTGCTGAACCATTGTGGTAACAATATCAACAATGCAATGAATAAGTTCAATTAATTATCATTATTAAGATTTTAGAATTCTTTTAAATTATGTAACATGTCTGAACTGGATAAACAATAAAAACAATGTTGAGAAAGTTTGATGTGTCAATGATCAGTGAATATTTACTAAAATTGGCTTTAGTCTGGCACAGAATCACAGTATGACCATGGATATTGAGGGGCACATTAGTGGAGATGGTTGTTGACAAATCTTCCAAGAGCAGCAGGTCTTCAAAATCCAATGATTTAATAACAACCATTGCTACTGGTGGGGAAATATGCAACTCCCTCAGCCACCAAGCATGTTACACACACACACACATATATAAGCTAAATGTTGTATATATATATATATATATATATATATATATATATATGCTTAATGAATATTTTACTGTGTTTTTAATGTGTTAGTCGTAATGATCTCTAAAGTACAGTTTGCTAAGTGATGAATTTGATTTTCACTGGTGTCCCATATTTGTATTACTGGGCTAAAACTAAGCCAAGCTTAGAAAATAACTATATACAATCATGTGTGCATAAGTTAAGCTTAGTAAATATGTATGTATCTAGGCTTAACTTTTGCTGGCTCATTGGAGGTGGCTTATAAGAAATTAGAACATCACAATTGTGTCAGTCTTCCTACCAAGTTGGGTGGATTTGATTATACTAAGAATCAACATTTAAAATCTAGGCTCTTTTATCTGATCTTCCAGCCCCAACATAGTCAACAGTCAGTTTTTTTATCATAAAAGTCATAATGGATTAAACTGTAAGCATATTGGTAGTAGCAATGTGTATAACATTTGCCTTTGACTCCACTAAAAATGATTTGATAATCTCTTTTCCTTCTTAAGATGACAAGTAACACCAGATGGTGGTTACTCTTGTTACTTTCTTCTCTTTCAGATTATTTAAATCTCTTACTACCCCCACAACTAGTAGATGTTACAGAATTATGGGTATCTAGAATTAATTCAGCAAAAGATCTTTTTTTTCCTTACTATAATGTTTACCTAAGGGATTCTTTTGTTTTTATTTTTCTTTACAAATTCTTTTATCTACTTGCTAGTTTTTCTTTAAATCTCTTTTTTTCTAAAGTAGATTTCCTGTAATGTCTTATTTTTATTTAATCTTTTCTTTTCACTTTTACATTTTTCTCTTCTCATAAATCTTCATAGTAATTAACAAGGAGAAGAGCATTTACCAATTTATAATTGGTAAATGCTCTTCTCCTTGTTAATTACTAACAATGGGGAAATTGAGATCATAAGCCATCTGATGTTTCTTCTAATAAGACAAATTGATTTAGTTTGTGTTGAATGTGGAATGTAGAAATGAGCTGGAGAAAGGGGCATTGGCACTGACCATAATTAATAGCATCCCATATTTTAGATTCTAGTTGTGGGTCATCTTCTGGCAAAATGCACAGCTTGTCAACCATTGACCAGTCATTGCTTCGGTAAGATACGCCATGAAATGTAGATGGTGATAAAGTCATTTGCACCGAGTCATTTGGAAGAGTAAGATCTCTGGAAAAGAACATTTTTTTAAAATTTCTAAAATATTTTTAACACATTTTTGAGGCCCAAATTCCATTAAACTCTACAAAACATGACAGATTAACAGTTTGCCTCTTGACAAATACAATCATTTCAGATTTTACAAATAAAAGAATTTTTTTTCTAGACTATGTAAGTGAAATAATGAGTCCTCCTTTTTCAGCATTCTGAAAGCTTTGGAATTCCCTTCCATCTTCTGTTGTCAAACCAACCATTGTGGTGGACTGACAATTATGTTTGAGAGTGTATATAGACAGACATAAAACTTACATCTATGCATAAAAAGAATATAAAATATACATAATATCTTGTAAGTTTAGACTTTGTGGAAATTTTTGTTAGTAATCAAAAAGAACTGTTTCAAATAACTTGAATCCTGAAGAAATGTTGTTATTACTATAATAATAAGAATAATAAAGAGGAGGTGGTCATTCTTTTGTCAGCTGAAAGTAAGAAAATATTTTGTAATTAAATTAAACAATAAATATTTTAAATCTTTTTCAAATAAGGAAAAATTTATTCTAAACATCAGGTTCAAACTATTTATATTTGGACTATTGTCATAATCTTTGTTGTTGTTATCACAACATTTTGACCCTTGTACTCTCCAGCCTTCCTCAAGTGTATATCAATCTGGGTAGTCTACAGGGAATTCTGAACTGAACCCTTTATTTAATCTATGGGGTAGACTGTTCTCATTCCACTTCTTATGTCTAAGGATATCGCCTAATTCTTATTTTATTTAGTACTGTTCAGTTATTGATTACCTGTTTCCACAGAGTGCAAGTACACACTGCCTGAGTTATAATACCTATAATAGAAGATGACTAATAGAAATTAGCTGACTAACCTTGAGTAAAAGACTCAGACTTAGATTGAAGCTTGTTATAATGACAGTAATATGATAATAATGAGTAGGAAGGGTTGTTCTTTCGGTGCACGCAATCTAAAGGCAACGCAGTTCATGCAGCATTGCAGCGTTCCTGTCGGTGGCAGCCAGCAGTGTTTACTCGTTGTCTGTGTCGCTGTCATCACCTAAAAGGACATCACGTCATCGTGGCTCCATCTCGCACTGTTGTGGCCTTCCCTGTCACCATGCGGGAGAATCCTCTCCCCTCCCCTCCAGTTTTCCCCTGGCCCTACTCTACCTACCTCTGTGTCTACCTTCATGTCTGTTTTGCACACATGGGTGGTTGGTGGTTTCTCCTTCAAGGGTGCTCTTGACCAAGTGTCCACAGCAGCCAATACATTCACTTTGAAAAAATTAGTGCTCAGAGTGGTCTGTTCAAGCTTGCATATGATGAGCATGGAATGATGGAAGAGGGCCTTGTCTACGTCTGTCGGTCTCAGTCTACTGCAAGGCAATGATTGAAGGGAGCGGTCGGGGCCACTCGTATTGCAACGTTAGAGGGGGAATTCTTGGAGTGTCGCAAGATGAACTGCAGCGATGACATGTGGCAAGCATGTTTTCTTTGAGCAAGAGCGAAAGTTGGAGGTTCGAAGATGATCAGATACTGTTGTAGTTCTGACTGTAAATGATGCTGACCAGCAATCCACTGGCATTCGCTTCCATGAACTGGTGGGTAGCCTGCGGGAAACCAGAGTGCAGTTCAGGAGTGGGGTATGGTTGCAAAGCTGAAACTTAAAGGAATTGGTGGGAGGGCACTGCGGCTTAAGTTGACTCAACATGGGAAAATTCACCCAGTCTGAACACCAGTAGGATTGACAGATTGATAGCTCTTTCTCAATTCAGTGGGTGGTGGTGTGATCCATCTGGTTGATTCTGATAACGAATGAGACTTCAGCCTGCTAACTAGTGTGCCGATGTGTGTGTTTATTCAACGGCAGGATTAGCGTTCATCGCAGCTCCCAGATCCAGGTTGGTTTTCTCATGCACTTCTTAGAGGGACGGGTTGCAGAAAGCTACACAAGGTGGAGTGATAACAGGTCTGTGATGCCCTTAGATGTCCAGGGCCACACGCGTGCTACACTAGAGATATCAGCGGGGACTTCACCCCGGCCCGAGAGGGTCGGGAAACTTCTTATCCACCTTCTGTGATAGGGATCAGGGCCTGTAACCAACCCCATGAACGAGGAATTCCTGGTAGGCGCAGGTCAACAGCCCGCATCGATCATGTCCTTGCCCTTTGTACACATTGCCTGTTGCTATTACTGATTGAATGATCAGTGTTCGAACCTGATCGTTTAGAGGAAGTAAAAATCATAACAAGGTTTCTGGAATGGGGAAAGTTCGAATGTGCTGTTGTACACACGCCATTTCAATAGTTTGACGCTGGATGACTGGCTGTCTACGTGTTGCAAATATCTGCCACTGCCGCTCTGTCAGAAAAGTAGCTCATTTGCTGCCACCACTGAAAAGCCAGCCGCTGACAACCATCCCTCCTCATCCGTCAGTCTTACACAGTGGAAACCCCGGCAAATCAAATGATTGTCATTCGTCTCCCGCTTTGCAGGCCTCTGCCAAACTTTCAGTCCACTCACGCAAATCTTGGCTATACAGTCACCGTCTTGGTGGTGGCGAAGTTTGTAGTCAAAATGCCTGCCCGCCTCTACTGACTGCCTTCCAGTTGTCCGTGTGTGTTGACACCCAGCCTTTTGTCTACCACCATTGGGCTAGTCGTGCTAGACACATATCTACTGCTCATCGGCTGTTTCCCCTCAAACTCGCGCTCACTTGGCTGACCGGTGCTGGTGTACAATTTTGTTTCTGTTCGTTATTCACTCCGTCATTTTCAGTGGAACTGTCGTTGTCTCCTTCTCATCTCTCCTTTGCTTTCCAACTTTGTGTCTTGCACATTGCCACAAGACAACAATATGAAATGTGAAAGTGCCATAAAATACATATTCGTTTAACGAGTAAGCTGGGAGCGCCGTCGTTGCATAGGATGATGACGTAAAAGGCTTGCTTCTTCCATCTTACACATGCCAAGCCTGCCAGTGGCTGCACCCCCTCATTGTTGTCAATGCTGAGATCGATAATGAAGTGCACATACGAAAGAACAATACCTGGTTGATCCTGCCAGTAGTAATATGCTTGTCTCAAAGCTTAAGCCATGCAAATATAAGTTCATGCCACGCATTAAAACAGTCAAAACCACAAATGGCTCAGGAACTGGATTTAATCCTCGGGACCATAATCCTCGTCAGATAACTCTGCCAATTCTTGAGCAAATACATGTGAGGTTCACCATGTACATGCCTCAGAGGTCAATCGAGGTAGAGGGTTGTGATAAGGGGTAGTTTATATGGATAGGAGGGTTGACTCTAGACTTGAACAGGTTAAGGAGTCTGTTCCATAGGGTAGTGATTTGCAGTAAGAAGCTGTTTGAGTGGAATTTACTTCTCACTGATGGAATACAGAGGGGATGTGGGTGGTTTGCGACTATGGCAAGTCCTAGCCGTGAAGGTCAGACCTGGTGGAACCAGGGGCTGCAGTTCATCCGAGCACTTTTGATGGTAGTAGTGATTGAGTAGTGGGAGGCTCACCACATCCTGCCTGTGAGAGAGAGGTTGGAGTGTGAAAAATAATTTTTCTCCCACAAGGACTCTGAGATGCTTTTGAACTCTCAAGACTGGAAATTGAGGTCTGGGTAGCTCCTGCCCAAAGATGACAGCAGTATTTCATTTTCTGCCTGAGCTAGTTCTTATAAAGGTAGAGGTTAGCATGAAGAGTAGTACAGGGAGCCAATCATTTTACCTGCATCTTTAGTGGTGGCTCGTATATAGGAGATCCATTTGAGGTCAGGTGTGAGTTTGAGGACCAATATCCTCTTGAAGCACGGAGCCTCCTCAAGGGGACCTCCGGTCATCATGACTGGTGGTAGTTTAGGGTCTGATCAGCAGTGATGGAATGTAACCAGTTTGATTTTAGAGGCATTGAATGTAACCAGCCATTTTTTCCCACTGGGAAGTTAGTGTTAGATCAGAAGAGAGGCCAACTGCCAATCTCTGATTGTCATGACTTTTAGAGGTGCACCTGTATATCATTGTTTCATTGGCATAGGCATTTACAAATGATCAGAGTATATTCTTAGGTAGATCATTTATGTAAATCAGAAAGGGGGTTGGTCGGAGAAGTGAGCCCTGGGGGACGCCTGCGTGGACTGCCAGGACTTGAAGGACTGGCCGCTAATAACTACCTTCAGGGATCTACTTGTTAGAAAGAATTTTACAAAACCCTTACAGTGATTCCAAAGTTGGAGAGCTTGTGTAGCAAACCTTTTGTGCTACACATTCAAGATATCTAATGCTATGGTTCTTGCGATATGCGTGCCATCAAGGGCCTCATCATTTCTGTGTGTAATGGTAGTTAGGATGCCAGCAGTGGATCGGGCTGATTAAAACCCATACAGCTCATCGCACAAGAGGTTGTTTCTATCCAGGTGTTCCTGTTGATGAAGGCCTCAAAAAGCTTACTAAGGAAACTAATGGGTCTATTCTGAGAGAGAAGGGTCAGTTGCCCATGTTCTTGAAGACCAGACATATGCTTGCCATCTTCCACATGCTTGGAAAAGATTTTTCCTTCTAGCAGACAGTTTGAGCCACAGATTCCTTTTTAGATCCTAGTTTTTTGTACAGATATCACATCCTATTTTGTTTGATAGTTTAATAGCTTTTTTTTAAAAATTAATTCCTTAATGTTTGTTGTGCATTTTAATACTACTGCTGTCCCATAAGAGTTGTTAGTATATGAAATTGTATGGAAAATTTGGGGATAAATGTTGTGTTAGTGTAATGTACTTTTGCAAGAAACGATTTCATTGTTAAATCTATATGTTAGAGAGAAAACTACCACTGTCATATAATCTAGTTAATTTTTCTTTTGTACATGCCATATTTTTTCGGGATGTGGAGGACCATGGTTCTCCACAATTTCCTGTCCTCTTTTAGGATCTAAGCAATATTTGACCCTTTACTATCCCTTTCAGTCCCAATTCTGTCATCCATTTTCTCAAGTTCATTAGTTAGGTTACTTAATGTTTCTCTTTTGCCTTCAATATATCCTATGAGTGTCCCATTTCCCTTTAGACTTTCCTGTTGTTCACATGTTCTGTCCATGGTATTCTCAGCATTCTTCTGTAGAAGCACATCTGTTGCCTCCAATCTGTTAAGAAATTGTCCAGCATTAACTGCCATATGGGAGGATTGATATTACATAACAGTTCAGACCTCTTTGTTTTTAATGAAATTTTTCTGTTTTAATACTTTGTTTAGCATTTGGAAAGCATCTTTTGTTATTCCAAACTGCCTTTGGATTTCTGTACCACATTTTTGTCATCTATTACATTTGTGAATAAAACGAGAAAAATAAACTAGTTTATTCATTCAGTGCTTGGGACAATTTGTTTTAAGAAACAAATTATTATTTTGGCATTTAAAATATATTTGGACTACCTGAAATGTTGTTTCATAGCTGATTTTCATGGGGAAGTTTTTGTTTTTTATCTGCCTCGTTTTTTCATATGAATTTTGAGTTTTGCCTTACATGTTTACATCTTCTTAAATTTCTACTCATGTCTAATATACCATCTGCTAAAAGCTGCAGGTTAAGTTTTAAAAATTTCAATTTTTGCTAACTTTTGAACAATTTGTTTTAAGAAACTTCATGTTTTTTTAAAAATTATATTGTAAGTTTAAATGTAACGTGAAGGTGTTACTTTTAATAATCTGGTCAATAATCTAAATAAAAAATATGCAAAAGTAACAGCTATAATAGTAAGGTAAAATGTTGTGTCGGAAATCTACTACCCCTCTTGAAGATGAACTTGTCTGCGTCTGTGAACAAAGACTTTAAATAGTGGCATGTCAGTTGACATGAGAGAAGACAGGGAGACAGAGAAGTTCTTGGCTGAGCTAGTTATTGACTACTCAGGCGATTTCTGTACCTTTTTACCAACCTATTAAAACCCTTTTTATTCTTATGTGTTATTTGGCGTTTGTCTCTACCAACCCCAAATCAACATCATAACAGTGGCGACGAGAGATTCGTTCATCACGCTGAGTGGAGAATTTTTCAACTCTAGGTGGACTATATAAATTTTTTTTTCTTGCTCTGAAAAAAACAAAAAAAACAACACAAAATACGTCGAACTTTGTTCTTCACGAAGAAATGGGATTTCAACGTGCCAAAAAGAAGTAAGACTTGTGCTTATTGTGGATATATACGTGTTTTTCCCTTTTTGACTGTTTTCGAAAAATGTTTTGTGTAATCTATTACGCATAATGGAAGATTTGATTGCATTAACGAAAACTCTAGTGCAAAGTCAAATTCAGCAACAAGAGCAACAAAAATTGTTTCGGGAACAACTATTGGATTTACAAGTTCAGCAGCGAAATGACACAAAGGCTTTATATGAAGCGATTTTACTTAAGAATCCTGTAAATTCGTCATTCACTGCCGAAGGTATTGCTAATTCTATTACTGAGTTCAAATTTAACCCAGAGGAGAGCATAACATTTCCTGCGTATTTCAGAAGATTTGAAACAATATTTGAAAAAAAATGTGAAGGTTGGACTGATGAACAAAAAGTGAGTTTACTTTTACAAAAGTTGGGTACAGATGAAAATAATAAGTATACGAATTTTGTCCTTCCAAGAAAAACTGGTGACATTTCTTTCGAAGAAACTGTTAATACTTTATCTAGTATTTTTGGCGAGCGAGTTAGTTTGTTTGATACTCGTTTCTCGTGTTTGAATATGGTAAAGCGTGACGATGAGGATGTTGTTACGTATGCTGGAAATGTTAACAGAATGTGTGAATGTTTTATGTTACATGATCTTTCAATTGATCGATTTAAATGTTTGATATTTGTGCAAGGCTTGACTTCTAGCAAAGATAAGGACATAAGGTCCCGAATATTGGCAAAACTCGAACAAAATTCTGAGATCACTTTGCAGAAGGTTACGGAAGAGTGTCAAAGAATTGAAAACTTAAAACATGACAATATGCAAATTGAAGAAAAAGACATATCCCGTGTCCATGCTATTCGACCAAAAACGGGAATAGTTAATAAAAACGTTAAAAAACCAATGTGCTTTGGATGCGGTGGTGGTCATTTTAAAAGTGAATGTTTTTTTCGCGACAAAAATTGCTATTCGTGTGGCAATAAAGGCCATATAAGTACTCATTGTAAAAGCAAAAGAAAAAAATTCAAGTCGAAAAATGATAATGTGAATATTGTGTTGTCACGTCAGGAGATTGAGGAGGGGCAGAAAAGATGGAAGAAGACCAGATCCGGCGAGGGCAGAAGCGATCAAAAGCATGCCAACTCCCAAAAATGTAATAACGCTACAAGCATTCTTAGGACTTGCTAACTATTATGGGATATATATTCCTAATATGTGCAGCCTTACGGCTCCATTAAATAAAATGCTTAAAAAGGGAGCAAAGTGGGAATGGTCAGAAGTGTGTCAGAAGGCGTTTGACAAAATAAAGAACATTTTGATGTTGGAATTATCACTAACACATTATGACCCTAAACAGGAAATTATAGTGGCATTGGATGCAAGTGAGTACAGAATAGGTGCGGTAATTCTGTATAAATTCAAAGACGGAAATACGAAGCCAGTGGCACATGCATCAAGGACATTATTACCCGCAGAAAAGAAGTACTCTCAAATTGAGAAAGAAAGCTTAGCTATCATCTATGCTTGTAAAAAATTCCATAAGTACATACATGGAAGAAGGTTTATATTGCAGACCGACCATCGCCTGCTGCTTTCAATTTATGGTTCGAAGAAGGGTATACCTACTCATACGGCAAACCGTTTGCAACGATGGGGAACAATTTTGTTGAATTACAATTTCAAAATGGAATTTTTATCATCTAAAAAATTAAGCCATGCTGATGGTTTATCTAGACTGATCCCAACATCTTCGGAACCGCTAGAAGATACGGTGATAGCGTCGTTACAAGCAGAAAATGAAGTGGTTGAAGTAATGTATAACACAGTAAAAGAATTACCGGTGACATTAGATGAAATAAAATTAAAAGCAGAAAACAACATTTTTATTAGAAAAATGAAAGAAGTTGTAACTTCAGAAAAGTATAAAACTTCTTCACCAGCATATTCAATATGTGATGATGTGCTGTTATATGCTGGAAGAGTCGTGATACCGGTTGTGCTACAAAAACGGATTTTGAAGGAATTTCATCAGGGGCATCCTGGTATTGGACGTATGAAAGCCCTGATGAGGAGTTATATTTATTGGCCAAATATGGACAAAGACATTGAACAGGTAGTTAAAACTTGTAGAGGGTGTCAAATGGCAGCGAAAGCACCGCCAGTAAAATACACACCATGGCCAAAAACAGATGTTCCATGGACCAGACTCCACATAGATTATGCTGGACCCATGAATGGTAATTTCTACTTGATAGTTGTGGATAGCTATTCCAAGTGGCCTGAAATTTTTAAGTGCAAAAGACCAACTGCTTCTGTAACAAAAGATTTTCTTACAGAACTGTTTGCACGTTTTGGAGTACCAGAAAAAATTGTCACCGACAATGGAACTCAATTCACAGGAAGTGAATTTAAGATGTTTTGTGAGACTCTGGGAATTGACCACATCACGACTTCACCGTACCATCCTAGGTCAAATGGACAGGCTGAACAGTTTGTTGATGCGTTCAAGAGAGAACTTAAAAAAAACAAATGGTACTAATACAGATGATGGTAATATACAGCAGTTTTTAAGTATATACAGAATAACACCAAATCCAAACGCAATATCAGGGATGCCCCCAGCTGAACTGAAGATGAACTCTTGAAGATGAACTTGTCTGCGTCTGTGAACAAAGACTTTAAATAGTGGCATGTCAGTTGACATGAGAGAAGACAGGGAGACAGAGAAGTTCTTGGCTGAGCTAGTTATTGACTACTCAGGCGATTTCTGTACCTTTTTACCAACCTATTAAAACCCTTTTTATTGTTACGTGTTATTTGGCGTTTGTCACTACCAACCCCAAATCAACATCATAACATAAAATTAATAAAGAAAAAAGTAATCACTGTCTTTTACTTTATCATATTTCCTGTCTTTTTGCAATTCATGGCTATTCCTCTTTTTTCTATTTTTTTCGATTCCCTTTTCTATGTTGTTGAGGAGGCCCTGTAGTTTTCTTTCTGTTAACACCCAGTGGTGACAGTGTTTCATGCTTAAATGCAAACACACACACACATATATATATATATATATACACACATATATATATATATATATATATATATATAGTATACATTGATGCATGAAACAGGCTATCACTGTTGGATGTATATATCAATGTACACTTTTATATTTATATACACTATCCCTGATATTGAGAACTTTAACTCATAAATATAGCATACCTTAAAACTATATATATATATATATATATATATATATATATACACACACACACACACACGTCTAATTCAACTTTTTCTAAAATATGCAGGGATACAAATATACATATTCATTGAATATGTATTCAATGAATATTCATAAGTTAGCAAATTGATCACTAAAATTAACTGTAAGTTTTGTGAATTTAATGCTCACTATATGCTCCACAACTATAGCCTTGTGTCAGACTTAGCTAAGTTTACTAAAAAAACTATATTCTTGCATTTGGCAGTTTTCTGTTACATGTTCAATAACTGCAAAATTTACTTACAATGTACTTGATGCATTGGAATGCTCAGCTGGTGAAATGTCAGTAATGTGTGTTACACTATCTGAAAAAACAAAATGTTCAAAACATAGTCAAGATTCATAAACATCTAAAGATTAGTTGTCATCTACTTGTTTTTAGATTGTAAGCAATAATAAAAGCAAAAACATGTCACAGTTGTAAAGTAATTATATCAGGTCCTTACATTTTTTAAATATACAAACCTATTATTTTCTCATGTTGTGGAGAAAATGAATGATTCTAGAAAAACCTGTTCATCAAATTATAATTTTTTTTTAAATTCTGCATCAAGACACACTAAAATACAAGGGGTTACAGGGTGTGGAAGAATTTGGAACAGAAAACTTTTAATAATGAGTGGAAAGAGAAAAGAGTAATCGGTGGAAAGTAGATAGCAATTGATATTGCATTTAAATTTTTGCAAATTAAAGTTGGCTGGAAAGGAGTTCCACAAGTGAGAAGTGCAAGAAAAGAAACTGTTAGCATAGAACTTACAGCTACATCTATTCAGCTCAACTGTAAATTGATGATATTTCAATGCCAGTCTAGTATGGTGCTTAAATTCATAAAGTCTAGGTACCCAAGCAAAGAGCTCATCTGAACAATTACCATGAAAGAATTTATAGAAAAGTCACTGAGAGGCAACCTTATGGTGGTGGGTAAGTAACTGAAGCCAAGCTGCCAGATCAGGACCAGGAATATTGCCGATTCCTCTTTGGATCATATCAAGGATCTCTAGGTAACTAGCAGAGGCACTGGATCATATATGGCAGCAATATTCTAAGCAAGGGCAAATAGTAAAATTATAGATATGTAAGATATTCTTGAGAAAAAATTGTCTTGCACAACAGTGAACCAACTTTCTGAGCAGCTGACCAAGCAATGGATTCAATATAGTGTTTCCACTTTTTCTGGAAAAGAGACAGGAAAAACATCTGGTTTGAATTAACCACCCAGAAGAAAAATATCCATACAAAAATAGAGATTAGCACCTAAGATTGGGATGGTTTCATTCATTTTAATTTATGTGACATTTGTCAAAATTTTTATGGCTGACATTATTTTGGATTCTTTTAGATACAAGTGATAAAGAAAAATTAATTACTAGCCCTGGAGTGACCATAGGCAACTGTGCGGACTGGTTGATTGAGAAATCATCTAAAACCACCAGTATGAGACAAAGTGATAAAGACAGATTAATTACTGAAATTCCCCTTTTTGGCTATGCATTCTAAAAGTTTAGATTCATCACAGACAGTGTATGAGGCTTTGGAGTGAGCTGAGGTTGGATGCTGGGAAGTGGGAGAAGGGAAAGAGAGAGATTAGCACTACCTGTATGGAGTGATGGTGTGAGATGAGACGTGAAAAGAGTAGGAGTTATGGGGCAGCTGGATTCCTCTGACTACTCTCAAAAAGGGGGCTGAAGAACCCCTAAATTTGAAAAATTACTCAAACATATTTTGAAAAATGGGATATTAGAAAAAGTTTGATGCTAAGGGTGGAAGATAACCGAACCCCCAGACCCTGATCAACCCCACACCTGCAAGATGCAGGACTCTGTATAAGCTGGAGGTTTGGACAACTTGATGAGTTCTCATATTACTGCTACTGGAATCCACATCAATTTTGCTAAAGGAATCCACATTGTTCACCGAGACCTACTGCCCAAGACATTGTGCCAGCTCAGAAAACCAGAACTTAGAAATTTAAATTACTACTAACACAGACTGTAAACTCCAAAAGGAGATCCCAGTGTCATATGATTATAACAGTAAGTGGGAAGGGTTAAAACCATTGTATACAACAAATCATATATTATCTAAATTGTTGTTACATTTTTAACCAGAGTTGAATTTTTATTCCAAAAAATTCGTTTTTTGTGTAGTTCCTTGCCATTGACTTGTTCTTTGCTTCAGTTTACTTCATCAGTGGTTGGTTGTTTGGTTGTATGGCATATCAACCTCAGTGGGTCATTTAATGCCACTTCATCCAAGATTTTCTCACCCCCTGAGATCAAAAACACAATTTGGCAGAGGAGTGGAGGAAACAAATGCCAGCTAGATCAAGTGGAACTATACTCATCAATACGATACCAGCAACGTGTTAATGAGTGAGGAGTCAGCTAGATGGTGACCATGGTGGTCGGAAGGAACCTGAAGATCAACGTGGCAGATGGGTTACAAAATGGTCACAACCTTTGTCTAATTCTTTACTCATATGATATTAGGCACAAGCTTTATCATAAGCAATTACCTCTCTTGACTTAGAAGTTTAGTTCAACAAGTTCAAATTTTAAATCCCATCTTATGATTAATGTCTAAGAATAACACTAAGAACATTGTTGGTGTCAAAACCTACAGATATTCTAGAGTAGCTTGACCAGTAGCTTCTTCCTTGTTCTTGTACATATTTACTTGATGTTTTGCTTCTCACTAATATGAAAGCTGATTCAAATTAATTCAATTTCCCTCTGTTAAGGCTTTCTGCAACTCACCACCAATTTCCACAGACACTTAGCGACCTATCTCTTTTAATATGCGACCTTCCACCCCCCTCTTTTGATATGTAATAGCAGTCACTGAATGCAAAGCTAATTTAGGTTAAACTGATGATCATGACAACAGATGGAAGCCAAAGCTAAAAATAGATTTTCATACACATGATGAATCATATGACCAGATACAAACTATCGAGTGGGAAAGGTCGACAGAATTCAGTTGGGTGATGAATCTTGAAGGAAACGGATTGTATATTAAATTCTCATGTGAATTGACTTTCTGAATTGAAGCGAAGGAACGATGACCCCTAACTCGCATGAAACTTCAATACAGATATAAATGGAGATGAGTCTTGCATGGCCAATTCGTCCTTCACTTGTTACAGTTCAAGCAAGAGAGATTGCATGGCAAGAGACAAACTCCAATTTAACTTAACATTATGCACCTTGCATTAAGGACACAGGAGAATGGCAAACATGACAATCACCTAAGAAATGCATATATAATTAATTGGGTGAAGGATCTGAAACATGAATTTTGTACAGTTAAACCTGTGACTGACACTGCATTGAATCATCATAACCAAATTTCTGCAGTACCAAAACTAAATGACTGGATAAGGAACACAAGGTTGAAGTAAGAAGAATAGGTCAAAGGACATTGCTACTTTGAGTGAATGAATTAGTTTGAAATTAAAAGAGACAAAGAGAATCATAAATGAGAGAGAGAGAAGGGAGAAAGAGATAAAATTATTTTATTTCAGAAGAAAAACTGAAGCTAAGTTTTTGTTTAAACTTTTGCCCTCATAAAATAAGGCACACATGGAAAGATGTATGCATTATTTTATGATATTTAGATATGAGAAATATTTTTATGTATTGTCTAGTTGTAATTAAATCTTGTTAATTGGTATATTGGTATTTGGTCACTGTTGGTTATTGTTCTGAAATCGTGTATTTGACTCTGCACTGAATCCTTCAACTGTGGAGTAAAGAATTAGACAAAGGTTGTGACCATTTTGTAACCCATCTGCCACGTTGATCTTCAGGTTCCTTCCGACCACCATGGTCACCATCTAGCTGACTCTGCACCGAATCCTTCAACTGGGTGCCTTTTAGATGACGAGTTGTTGTTTGTTTTTTTTTTATCTTTTTAAAGTCTGTGTTGTGGTAATTGGTTGTAACACTGGCAGCATTTCAATGTGGTTATCATCAACAACTGCAGGCCTACTTAAAGATTCTCATTCTTCCAGATCAAAATTCCAACTCCTGAATCAAGCAAACCACTTACAAACAGCACTCTCAGCTATGGCACCATTCCCATAAATGATACATATATTTTTTTGCTGTTTTTACAGCATTTCTCCCTTTCCAGAAATAAAAGCACATCAAGTGATGTAAATGCATCTCATTTTCCTCCATTTTACACAATTAACATAAAAACATTAAAATTCACAATCCACACATGAATTGTAGAAAAACTATGGTTGATTTGTTTTTATAGCTTATCAATATTTTGCAGGTTATTTAAAACCAGAAAATATTTTTACATTACAAGAATTTGTTTTTAGATAATAATGATTTACTGATACAAGTCTGACTAATTAACCCATAGCAGGGAAGAGAAGAGGTGGATACTTTCTCAAGGGTATTTGCATGTAAGTCATATATCAAATCCAAATGAAATTGGAACTCTGCTCTCCAATTTCCAATTCTGAGCTGTCATCCATTACATAACCTGCACATCCAAGTTTACAGCACCTGGTATTCCCAAGCAGTCACCCACCCAGGTGCTGACCAGGCTTAGCATTGCTTAACTTTAATGATCATACAAGAACTGGTATTTCAATGTGATATGGCCATAAGCCAAAAACACTATGAACTTTTATTCCAACCCACTACATAGGGAATGGCTGTATGGTTAGATTTGAATGATACTGCAATACTCTGTGGCTTAGACAGTCATGCAGCTGACTTAAGACTGGCTTATTCTATATTTTCAATTTGTGTTGTGAGTGGTGATAAAAAGCAACTGAAATTAAGATGAAAGTGATAAATTTATTCTTACATTTTTGGCCTTTTAACAACAGGAAAGTCAACTGGCTTATTTTCAACAAAACTACATTATTTAACCAACTCTTTTGTTTGACATGTAATGGGCAATTGCTAAAAAGAAAAAAATAGTTGCTTGCTCCTCTGTTCATGTATTACATAGAAGAAAGATGAGTCTTACCCGTATCACAGATTCTGTCCTTATCTTGCGATAATAAATGCAGATTTCTGACCCACAATTCAGCTTGTCCATCTGGGTCAACCAATAGTGGCCACAGGGTACGAAAATTCCATTTGCACATGTTTATCATGCAGGCATTCTGCAGAGATCTGGTGTCCACTGGGTAATTTTTCATTCGCCATTCACTTAATTCATCGTAACTGCTAAGAACTTTCAACAGTTGGAAATTTTTCCGAATTGTCAAAACCTTTTCAGTCTCATCCTCATTGTCTGAATCATAATCCATTATATCATCCAGATTCTCAGTATTAGCTTCTGTCATTAAGCCAGATGAATAATTAAATTCAGTTTGGGACACTTTCCCTTCATAAGCCTGGACAAAAGCACAAAGATCAAAATCAGAATTCTCAGTAGTGTTCCACTGGCTGCTGTATTTGGATGATTTTGTATACATTTTAGGGTACAAGTTGGAAGACGTTACATCTGTAAATGACTCCTGTTCAAAATGTTCTAACCATTCATCTAATAATTTTTTCCGGCTTTGATCATCCAAAGGACCACAGTAGCAGATGTAAGCAGCAGCTAAGAGACCATCACCAATGGCAGTTGCAATATTTTGTTTAGCATGGTTCACTTCTTTTTTCCACAGCTTGTGTTGACCAGAAATGTTGCCCATCAAGTGAGATGCATCAGCGACTTTCTTCTCAAAGTTCTACAAAAAAAAAAGAATAAAATGAAAGCAATTGTATAGAAACACTCACTCACTCTCTCACACACACACACACATATATATATATATATATATATATATATAAATAAAAGTGGACATGGAAGTCAGCACTTAGAGGCGACAGTCTGTTTCATGCTAGTGCAATCGTCAGGCGACTAGTGCTGTTATTTTTCTCGGCTATTTATATAAGGGTCAGTGGTGCATTATGTGTAGTCTATTTTGGCAATTACTTTTACCGGAAGTCGCTTATTTGTTTATTTATTTATGTCAAATTATTTTGCTTGTTTTTTGTTTGTTTTTTTATTTTTATTTCTTATCTTATATATTTATTTATTTATTCTTTTATTTTTTTATTTTGATCGGTGTTTTTGGTTAACGTAGTAAAAATTTGTTTCTATAGCTTATTGTTGGTAGTCTATAATGGCCGTCATTTACCGGAAGTTGATTGTTCGCTTATTTATTTGGGTCAAATTGTTTTGCTTGTTTTCATTTGTTTTCATTTTTATTTTTTATCTTATATATTTGTTTATTTGTCATTGATTAAATCTGTTTGTTGAATTTTGAGGTGTGATGTTGTGGTTTTTTTCTGACTATTATTTAGGTGGGAACAGTTTTTAATTTATCTATTTAGGTTGGTTATCTTTATTTGTTTTTTTTGTTTTGTTTCGTTTTTTTATTAAACGGCTACTTTATCGTAATCGGTTGTTAGTTTATTTATATATTTGGATGTATTTAGATCGATTTATTATACTTGTTGTTATTTATTTGTTACACTATATATTTTTGGCTTTCGGTTTTTAAGTAACGTAGTATATTATCTTTTATTAATGTTTTTATTATTATTATTTTTATTTGTATAACAGTTATAACTTTCGTCCGTTCTTTTGTTTTGCATATTCTAACAGGTGTGGTTTTGTGATTTGTTTGGAGTAATTTATTTTGCTTATTTTATTGTTGTTTGTTTATATATTTATTTATTTTTCTATTTTAAGTTACGTAGTAAAAATTTGTTTTCATGTCTACATTTTGAGATTAGCTCGGATCTTTTATTTAATAATTTATTTTGATCTGGGAAGGTAATGATAGCTATTTTTTCCTCCAAGCAAAGTTTGCAAGTTTTTGATAGGTTGTTGTAGGCTGATGATTTTTTCCTTATTTTCCAAGATATTTTTGGTGTGGTGTGTGTTTTGTTTTTTATTTCCCAGATATACTTAGAAAGCATTGTGCTGTTCGCATATTTACTATTTGTGAAAGAGATTTTGTGTACATAATTTCTTTGTTTCCATGGTCCTTCGGTTATTCCTATATATACTTTTTCTTCATTATCTGCTGATTTTGTTGTGGCTTGGTAGATTACGTTGTTTTGTAAACAATTACCGTTTAAGGGACATTCGTTTTTTATTCTGCAGTTGCACGTGGTTTTAATTGTTCGTGTGGTTTGTTAATAATTTTTCTGTTGTGCTTTTTTATTATTTGTGCCATGTTCTCGGTGCAACTGTAGCTGATTTTTACTGTGTTTTTGTTGAATATTTTGTGTAGGGTGCTTGATTCCGGGAAGTGTTTGCAAAAACCGAAAGCCAAAAATATATAGTGTAACAAATAAATAACAACAAGTATAATAAATCGATCTAAATACATCCAAATATATAAATAAACTAACAACCGATTACGATAAAGTAGCCGTTTAATAACAAAACAAAACAAAAAAAACAAATAAAGATAACCAACCTAAATAGATAAATTAAAAACTGTTCCCACCTAAATAACAGTCAGAAAAAAAACCACAACATCACACCTCAAAATTCAACAAACAGATTTAATCAATGACAAATAAACAAATATATAAGATAAAAAATAAAAATGAAAACAAATAAAAACAAGCAAAACAATTTGACCCAAATAAATAAGCGAACAATCAACTTCCGGTAAATGACGGCCATTATAGACTACCAACAATAAGCTATAGAAACAAATTTTTACTACGTTAACCAAAAACACCGATCAAAATAAAAGAATAAATAAATAAATATATAAGATAAGAAATAAAAATAAAAAAAATAAAAAAACAAACAAAAAACAAGCAAAATAATTTGACATAAATAAATAAACAAATAAGCGACTTCCGGTAAAAGTAATCGCCAAAATAGACTACCCATAATGCACCACTGACCCTTATATAAATAGCCGAGAAAAATAACAGCACTAGTCGCCTGACGATTGCACTAGCATGAAACAGACTGTCGCCTCTAAGTGCTGACTTCCATGTCCACTTTTATATTTACACACGCTCTATCTCTGATATTGAGCACTTTACCCCATAAATATAGCACACTTTAAGACTATATTTCTGCATATATATATATATGTATATATATATATATATAAAATCTCAGAATATGTGTATACAAGTGAAGAATTAATCTTCAACACTGATCTACAGATTTTAATAATTTTTAATCATTAGAGTATTTTTCTTTTGAATTGAAAGAAATGAAATTACAAAAATACGTTGTGAACAACTTTACACAAAACGTTTTGTGTATCCTTTTTAAAAAAAGTACAACTGAATGTATTGTGTTAGTATAGGTTAAACCATAAATGCATTTTTATATGTGTACAGATGTATGAGACAAGTCTAGTGTGTATGAATTCCAGTTGCAGATCTCATGAGCTAGACTCCACTGTTGCATGCGTGTGGATGTATAGGTCACAAGTTTACGTTGTCTGCACTGTGTGTATAAATTCTAGTTGTAGACTGTATGAAAGAAGACAGGAAATTATGTGTGCTACTGTTGACACATGTAAACATGTTAGCTGAATGTGGTCATTGCTAAACATAATTTTCGTAATGTTGAATATTCAAAATAAAATAAATGAAAGATGTGAGTAATTAATGGTGAGAATTTCATGTTTCGTTTGTGTGACAAATAACCGCACAAACAACCATGGTCAGTTTTGTGATGTCAACGAACACTTGTTTGACACTTTTGTAATGTCAACGAATACTCATTGTCACTTTCATAATGGTCGTTGTAGTAGTTTTCACAACACATATGACCTCAAAGAATCCCTAATATATATATATATACACACACACACACACACACACACACACACAGAGGGTGCAGTAGGTAAATTGTCACCATTTTATAATTTTAATTTCATACATGTGTGTGTTTTTGATTTTATTGACTGCACAGCATAGCAGGGTCAGTGAGGCACTGTCTATGAGGAAAGAGTACCATGACACAATTCACTCAACCAGAAATTTGGAAACTGCATGCTGTACCACTTGGTATTCATGCTGGAAGCTGCAATATGAACATTTCAGAATATTTGGGTGTCAATCTGAGGACAGTGTAGAGGATTCAGAAAGAGTTGGAGGAGTCTAATGGTGATTATGAAGGTGTTTAGAATGATCACTAGTGATGGTGACATTATGCCTCCATTCATCTTCCCATATAATTAATTATTATGTGTGGGGCGGAGTTGAGCGAGAGACCAACAAAACTCCTTGTAACACTAAAGGTGAACTGAAGGCAAGCATTATGGCAGCATTCACAAACTTAAAAAAGGAGACTGTCCAGAAGAGTTGCAAGATATTCTGAAGTCATCTGGAGGCTGTGGTTGAAGCCAATGGTGATTTTATTGAATACATTTTCTCTTTAGCATTTCAAGATATTTTTGTGTAATTTTGGTAAATATAAATGTTAAAATGAAATGTCAGTGTTATTTTCATTTTTGTGTAATTTTAGACAATTTATCCATTGTACCCTATACATATATATAGAGAGATATATTTTAAATAAGCAACATTCATCATAAAATGAGGAAATAGCTTCTAATGAGATTTGAACTTGAATCTTTTATACTTGGGAACTTATCTGATATGTATGACATTCTTACTAATTTGGTCACAGACTAACAGGTGAAATTCAAATCTAGTCATGTAACTAAATCTTTCTCATCTGATTTTTCTATAATCATAGGCTATGCTAAGCGTCAGTTTCCGACACCAGATGAAATACTTACAAACAACTGGAATGGCATTTGTAAGGGAATGAGAGATCTTTATTCATGAGCTGGGTACAATATCATTGATAATCCTTCAGAGACCATTTTCTAAGGAGGCACATATGAGAAAACAGGAAAAGGAGACAGCTAGATGAAGGGGAAGAACTTAATACAACATCTCTCTTCTCAAGAGGAGTTGAAGGGATTGGGTGTGGTGAGTTTTATATGTCCTTGACAGACTAAATGGTGTATGTGCTTTTTGCTAATTTCAACCATTGTGTACATATATATGTATTTGTTTAATTTCTTTTATAGTGTGGGAGTGAATAGAGGTTACATATGAGATATTTGTTTGGATTTGTATATTTGCCCACTTCTATTTATGTTATGTGTAATGGTGGTGTGTCAGACAATCATCTTGCTATTGATGGAGTGCACCCATGCTACCTTGAGGTACTGGCTCTAGTAGTCCACAACCACTAAGACGTTTTTCCTGTCCCACTCAAATAGATCAGTGGCTACTGCTTGTCAAAGACTGGATGCGGTTGTCGGAGTTCTCTTGGGTTGGAATTCTGCAGAGCCATGCAGTTGGGGCACTTAAATACAAAGTTATGTATGCTAGCGGAGATCCCAGGCCAAATTATTATAGCGCAAGCTCCTTTCAGGGTCCTCTTGATGCCAGTATGTCCTATGTGTAGATGCTCTAACATCAGTGTCTAAATTGCTTTCAGAATCAGGATTTTCTGGCCTTTGAATGTTGATACGTGTTCTAAGTATTTTTAAATACACATTAGTCTCTCTATGTAGGTTAATTTGTCATGGTGGTTTCAGTATTCTTTGACCTGGGGGTGACATGATTTCCTTTGCTCAGGCCACCCATCTTGGATAAACATAATGAAGGCTTGAAGTCCTTGGTCACATTGGGTAGCACTTTTGATATCCTCTATCTTTTGATTAGAGATTGGTAGTTACTTCATTAGGCGGTTTATGTGGTTCTCCATTCCTTTGGAGTACTTCTGGTAGAAATTTAGCAGAATCTTTCTTGACAGAGCATAAGCTATAGGTATCTTGTTTTCTGGGAGATGTATGATCTCTAAGCAGTAGTTGCCTAGCTGGAGCAGTACCCTCTGCAACTGATGAGGAACAGAATGAAGGGAGTTTTTGAAGATCAGCATTAAGGAGTTGTAGTCAGACTCTATGGTGACATTGTGGCCATATATGTAGCGGTGGAATCTATTGCACCCAAATAGGATCGCAAAAAGATCTTTCTCAATCTGTGCATAGTTTCTCTCACTTTGTGTGAGTGATTTTGATGCATACACAATTGGTTTGTCTTCCTGTAGGAGTGCAGTATCTAAGCCATTTTTAGAGGCGTTATCTTGGAGAGTTGTTGGTTTGGAAGGGTCAAAGTAGATAAAGGCATGACTATGGTTTGGAGTCAGGATTGCCTTTAGTCATTCAAAAGTCCCAGCTTGGGGATCCACCCTATGTGAAGTCAGTCCCCTTTCCTTGCAGTTGGTACATAGGGATGATGATAATTGTTTCTCCCCTGGTAGGTGCTGGCATATCTTGTATCACTGAAACCTTGTCAGGGTCTGGTTTGGTTCAATCTGGGGTTAGTATGTGCCCAGAATATTTAATTCTAGGAACTGCAACTTGTAGTTTCTCATCATTCAGTTTAATCCCTGTCTTACTCTTTTGTTATGTCAAGTGTCAGATTCTGACTTCAGATGAAATACTTACAAACAACCAGAATGGCATATGTAAGGGAAAGTGAGATCTTTATTCATGAGCCAGGTACAATGTTAATTGTACCTGGCTGATGAATAAAGATCTCACTTTGATAATTGATAATCCTTCAGATACTGTTTTCTAAGGGAGCACATGTGTAAAAACAGGAAAACGGGACAACTTAATAATACAACTGGGCATAATATTTTTAAGTTTTCTAAGTTTCTTAAAGTATTTTATGTCTACCACTATGATTTCTAAATATAAACAAAAAATGCGGAGAAAATCAGATGAGAGAGGGTGTGGCTATATGATTAAATTATCTCTCAGAAGCTACTTCTTTTATGTGTTGTATCTCTTCAGGATGTAGATGTTCACGGATCTCCACAGCTTCCTGCCCTTTGAAGCTCTAAGCAACATTTCTTCCCTTACAATCCTTCTCTCCTTACTTTGCCATTCATTTATATAAACTCGTTATGTAGGTTATTTGTTGTTTCTTTCCACTTATTTTGTTTACAATAGATTTTGTGCATTGCATTCTCCAAGGCTCTGTCCTCATTATGTGTCCCAGAAATTCCAATTGTCTCTTTTTGATTGTAAATATAAGTACCCCTTTCCATTTTCCTTAAAACTTCCTTGTTGCTCACATATTCTATCTATAGTATTCTTTGTATCGTTCTGTGGAAGAACATTTCTGTTGCCTCTTCTTCATCTGTGAGAGAACTGTCCAACATTCACTGTCATATAGGAAGATAGATGTTACATAGCGATTCAGCACTCTTTCATTTGGAATGAAATTTTTCTAGCTTGTAATAATTTGCTTGGAATAGCAAATGAAGACATTGTTTGCTATTCCAATGTGGCCTTGTATTTCTGTGCCACATTTTTGTTATCTGTTACTACACAACACGGTTCCAACTTGTAGTTCGTACCTTCAGCTGTCCCTATTGCTGACGATGATATATTCTGTCTTATTACTGTGATAAGAGTTTTCAATCTATTCTGATTATTCATTGGTCTATAGAATGTAAAACACATCTTGCAATAAAAAGCAACAACAAGAAACTAATTGAAATTAATAACTAAAACTGAGCTATTGCTTCACCTCAAATCCTGGAGGCAATCTGTGTATCCATTAAAACCTACAGAAATTATTACATAACTCTGTGAACATTAATAGCTAATAAGGTGATTTTATTTAATACTTGCAATGTATATAGAAGAGCTTTCCTGATGCTTTGCGTTGGCAACACACTTTTCTTTGTTAGTCAAGTCATATATGTAATTCAAAATGTATTTAAGAAAAAATAATTCAGTGAAAAAGTATGTTAACTAAAGAAAGGATAGATGTAATTAATGCCATTAAAATGTCACAACAAACCAATTTAAAAAATTATTTGTGTTCAAATTGGGTTATCTTCCTTGGATTGTTAGAGACATCAATGAATTCATATTTGGCAACATTTGTTTTAAAGGTGAGGAAAATGACAGGGTAAAGATTAGAAGACGAGAAGAGAATAAAATACAAAAGCAGATGAAGAGGATAATAGGGAAAAAAAGGAACAAAATATAGAAGAAATGAAACTGGGGAAAAATAAAGAGCAAGAATGAAAACATTTTACCTGAGAGAATCAGGAAAAAAAAAATTGCCCAGAAAAAAATTTATTGATTACCTGAATTTGTTTTTCTAAAGCTTTTGCATTTTTCATGGATTCCTTACACATTTTGACATGCTGTTCCAGAGCATTCTTACAAAATTTGGTTTCTTTACGTAACTTTCCCAATGTCACATTGGCCTAAGAAAGAAAATAAAACATTAAAGATGGAGAAAAAAAAATTAAATGTTAAAGAAACTGAAAATATTGCTGCTATTGCATTAACCTGGACCAACCTCCTCATCTTTGATAATATTTTGATTGACACATTTTCTGACCTTCCTTATGCGTGTGTTGAATTTAATAACCTCCAAGAGTTTTGAATGGCACCCCCTTTACTTCACTCAGTTGAGTCTCTATCCTATTGGTGCCATGTCCGGTGTATGGATTGGACTCGGAACTTTCAAACTGTTTATTCCTAGGCTAGACAGTCTGAAAAAAACTTGTTGATTCCTTGATGTATTGAATTCTAAGGAACAACAAAGGAACTGATCACCTAATGGAAAGTTCAGTGTGATACCAAATTAAAGTCCTTTAAAGAGAAAAAATACAGAATTGTATTCTTGGTCAGGATATTTCAAAGGACCAAAGGAGCTAAAGAAAATGGTGAGTTAATAGAGTTTTTAAATTATTTAAAGGTGAGTATACTAGGTGAACTAGGATCAAAACCAAATGAGTATAGCGATTAAAAAATTCATCAAACAGTCTAATTGAAGAGATGTACTTTCCCAGTGGACAGAAAATCAAATCAGTTACGCCATGACACTTAATGATGGTTACTGAAAATCACAACTTTTAACACTTTCACAGTAGTGAAAGTCTTTACAAAATTTACATTGCCTGCTGTTGATATATGCATATATTTTCAAGAGGCCATGAAATGTTGGTCCCTACTGTTTGTGTTATAAGCTAATTAGTGTTATATCCAAACTATCATAAACATATAATAGCATAGAATGCAACCTGGCTTATGGCAATATCACATTGAAACACCAGTCCATATGATCATTAAAATTAAGCAACATCAAGCATGGTCAATACCTAGATAGGTGAGTGATCAGGAATACCAGCTATTGTAAGTGTGAATTTACAAGTGGTGTAATGGATAATGGTTTAGAATTGTTACAGAGAGCAGAGTTCCAATTCCAGTTGGATTTGTTATATTCACTTATGCACAAATACTCTTAGGAAAGGTATGAATCAACCTCTTCTCCTCCAGCTATAGGTTAATTAGTAAGACTTGTATCACTAAAACTATTATTATCTCCAAAATTTTAATGAAGTTCAAGAGTGATAAGTAAGGAGTCACTCAAATTCAAATATTTAGTTACTTTGACAATCAGTGTTAGCCACTGAGTTTTCAATTCCTGTTGACTATGATGGAAGAATATTTCATTTGTGGAAGGAAGAGGTACACACAATGAATTTGGGTTTAACTCAAATTATTTCAGGTTAGCTCAGATGAAGTAAACTTTTTTTTTGACCACTTATTAAAAATATGATTGAAAAAAAAAAAAAAAAAAATATTGATAATCATATTCATAATTTGAACACAAAAGTTTCCTTACAATAAAATATCAATGAAAAAGAAAAAGATAAATGTCATAACCTTGGTTAATTTGCCCTCTAATTCCTTCAGTTTTTGCTTCATAGGTAGATTTCTGCGAGTAATAGTTGCATATCGATAAACAGAGAAAATCCATTGGCAAACAGATAAAGCAGCCATGCTGTAAATACTCATGGTTTGGAGTTTCAGATCTGAATTTACAATGTATTTCTGCAGTGCATAGTATTGTTCATCACTTAAATCATTTTTGTTGTAATACATAATGTTGTTCATAAAGTTAGAGTCGGACATTAAACTCATTCCTTCTTCCCAGCTGGAAAATAAATTGAATAAAAAGAATGACTGGTCAAATTTTGCAGACATTGACATAGAATAGTTTCTTATTGAAATTTATCTCTCTATTATTTTACATGAAGAGCCATATTTCAAGTGAGAAAAAAAAGCACGGAAATAGGAATTACTGATAAGAGTAATTGATCAGAGAAAAGAATCCATTTTCAAAATCACACATTATAGAGAAATGGAAATACCATAATAAAACAATATTTAATAAATAAAAAATAATATTTAAGATTGCAGTATAAGAATAAATTTAAAGAATATGGCAAGAGTTGATATGTTTGGGTTAGTTTGTGGCTATTTATGGTATTTCATTATACATGTATGAGTAAATCGAATAGTCAACTCCATATCCAGAAAAATCTGCAATGAGAAAAGAATAACAGTCATAAAAACTTGAGTTTTTGAGGAAGAATAAATGAAAGAAATTCTGATGTGTTTTTGGCTTTTAATAGGTTTCAGCATATCAGGATGAATCATTATATTCCACAAAGGAAGGGAGATAACTAGTATAAATAAAGGCAATACCTATAAAAGGCCAGGCAGCCATGTAACTAGGGTAACATGATTGGGGGCAGACATGTAGAAACCTAAATGACAATTTAGTCTTTTTAAAAAGAAATCTTTACTTTTTACCCTTGCATTAACTTAAATTTATTATTTAGGACACTGAAAAAATGTTTTAAAAGAAAGATTTTATAAATTTCAACGGAAAGCAGTAGTAACTGTTCATTCAATGAATGCCAAATGTTTCCTTGTTGGGAAATGGCTAATATTACCATTAGATGCTATAAATCAAACAATTAGCAGTTCATACAGTCTTGATTTTTTTTTTCACTGAAGAAAGTCTTCCAATTGTTTTAATTAAAATTTTGGGAAACCTGGTTTGAATGCTATTATGTTAACATACACACATACACATTTTTTGTTTCTTTTTCAAAAATCAAATATTAATATTTAGCATTGGTAAAGCAAATCATTAAGCTTAAAGATTAATAATAATAATAATAAAGTTTTAAAAAGAACATATCGGTATTATGTCATCACAAAGTATTGGGACAAAACTTTGATTCTGATATTATCAGAACATTTCAATAAATTTCTCAACTCATGAACCAATTTTTTTTATTGAATATTTTCACAAACTTTATGCTTATCAACAAAAAATACCAAAGTTTAGAGAGAAATAGGTCCACTAAATGATGTAAGTGTGGCATAATAGGTAAAGAGGTAATGTAGGTGTGGTGATCTGGAGATATGGGCAGGATTTAACACCATTTAACAATAGAATGTTTGTAGGAGCCAGAAAAATGAGGTACTATCTCTGAGGTGACAATTGTTCTAAGTTATTCTCAAACAACAATGGCAAGAGTATACCAAGAATATAAGAATTCCAGAAAGATATAAATGGCATTTGAAACTGCAGATGCATTAAGGTAATGTAAAAATGATTATGATTGACAAAGGGAAACATAGCATCAAATTATGTCCCAAATGAAAATCGATAAATAACATCAATTAAGATGTTATGTTTTTTGAAGAAATAAGTTTAAAAGAAATTCAGCGATTTCATGTTGAACAACCTAATATCCACTAAAAGTTCACTAATGAATTTTTCAAGGCTTTAGAAAATGTAAACTGGAGTGTTCTTACGTTACTGGTCTTCCAAAAAGGAGACAGATAGCACCAAGCAGTTTTTTGATAGGTTCAGGTGGCTGACGGTACTTTTTGACCTCATGCCAAGCAATTTTGTCAACTGATTTGAGGTTCTTCAAAGCTGCTCTGTATTCAGGCTCTACCTGAAATTTAAATAAAAAAAAAAAATGCTTGCTAACAACAAGGAGACATCATTTTATATTCCACAATAACATTTCTAAAAATAATATTATCCAAATATTTAAAACATTGTGAATGATGTGCAAAAACTTATATATCAGCATGATATACCAGTAACAAGATAGCTGGGATCTACTTGTGTCCAATAAGGAAAATTTAATCAATTTTACTTAACTGTCACTTGTTTGACACTTCCTAAAATTGAGGATGAATGATAACTTTTAAAGTTAACTCATGGACAAATTAATGATTCCTAAAGAAGGGTATGTATGGGTATTGGTGCAGAAAGTGGAAATGGAAAGTCAAGTTCAAACTCTGGACAAGTTTGTTGCATTCACTTTCACACAAATGTTTTTGAAAAAAGCAGGAATCCTTCACCACCCAGGTTAAATAGTAAAGTAGACTGGGTTTCTAACCTTGGGTGGTAATTAGTATATGTGAAGGACAACTCTGAATTCAAAACTAGTCTGAAGAGAGATGGGCTCTGTCAGGCCAATTTGCCCTAGACACACCTACTGCTGTTATGGTTGCAGTACATGTGTTGTACCTATGAGCTTTATGGAGATTTGTGATAGTGAAAGAAAAACCTGTAAATAATAAACAACTTGGTGTGAATAAGACAACAAAAAACTATGGGAATAAATGATCATCAAACCCTCAGTAAATGAAAATGAGTAGAAAATACAGTATTTACATCAGTCGGACTATTGTCCTCATCTTTGTCGCCATATTTGTCACAACGTTTCGGCCGTTGTACGCTCCGGCCTTCTTCAGGTGGTTGGAATTTCGAACCGAACCCTTTATTTCGATCACTGGGGTAGACTGTTATAGTTCCACGAGCCATGTTTGATGGATGTCAGTTATCAGTTATCTCCTGCTAATTTTCCCTCTGAAAGTTCTCCACTGCCTGAACCGGGTATTGAACTCACACTCTTTGGGTCTGTCACTGGATCTAACCAACGCCAGAAAGCTGTAACGCGAGGGGAAGTAGAAAAATCAGGCGTGGCTGACCACATATGGAGAGAGAAGGGAGATCACCGTCCCCTGTGGGATCAGGTTGAGATCATAGACAGGGAACACCATTGGAAAATTCGTAAACTTAAGGAATCAGCACATATGCTAGGCCACAAAAATCTCCTGAGTCGGCCAAGCATAGAAATAAATACAATATGGGAACCAGTAATAAGGAGTGCCAGAGAAAAGCAATGATAACAAAAAGTTGCAATATGAGATTTGGTAAAAACATGCAATGATAACAGCAAAATTGCAATATGAGTACTGGTAAAAGATGGTTGCTGAAAAATTAGGTTTATAATACTCAGAAATTCATACCCAGATGTCCTCAAGGACACATGGCACAGTGGATAAAGGCGTTGGTTAGATCCAGTGACAGACCCAAAGAGTGTGAGTTCAATACCCGGTTCAGGCAGTGGAGAACTTTCAGAGGGAAAATTAGCAGGAGATAACTGATAACTGGCATCCATCAAACATGGCTCGTGGAACTAGAACAGTCTACCCCAGTGATCGAAATAAAGGGTTCGGTTCGAAATTCCAACCACCTGAAGAAGGCCGGAGCGTACAACGGCCGAAACGTTGTGACAAATATGGTGACAAAGATGAGGACAATAGTCCAACTAATGTAAATACTGTACATAATACCTCATCTCAGAAATATAGACAGAGCAGAAAATAGTGGATGAGAATTTGCATAAAAATGCAATATGTAACATTCAGAGGTCAATTTATATTTTATTTTCCTGCATATTCATTTTCCAGGCTAACTTCAAAAAACAAAACACTAAGAAAACAACTTTTGCATCTGTGTTTAAACATTAGAGTTTTGGTTCTACTACTAAAAAATTAAATAAAAGCTCCGATATTCTTCTAAATCATTTTCACTTCACATATCTTGGTAAGCAGATTTAAATAGCAAAAGATTTGCAGCAGCCCACAACAAGACTACTTATATACTTATAATGGCTGTTGGCTCTCTGAGGTCTTTTGGCAACAGCAGTAACTTGATAATTGCTTTGCAAAAATGTTATACATTACTAAATGAAAACATTCAGACATTTATCCATAAGTGGAGAGTGGGTGTTTATTAGTCACAAAGAAAAAAAAGTAATCAGCACTGGGTGAACAACTTATATTGATAACGAGAAATGACCTTCATATATCGAAAGTGAAATTTGGTTCTGTTACCTCAATAAACATTTTCTTTTGAAGTTCTAACATTTTTTTCTTAAGTCTTTGTAGCTTGGAAATTCTTGCGTCCTGTTCCTTGTTGAGTTCCAGGAGCTGAAAAATAAAAAGTGTTTTGAAATAAATAACATTTCTGTTGATAAAAAGTAAAAGAAAACTGAACAGCAAAATAATTAAGAAATTTACTTTTTAATTTTAAACCAGATTATTCTTTGTCTTGTCACTGTCAATATTTCTTAAAAAAATTTCTTTTCTTTTTTTTTCACTTCTCAGCAGTTTGTTCTGAAAATCATGCAAATGGACAAAACAAGATATTCTTTTGCTTATTAAATTTCTTTAAATCACAAAAGCCTGCTTTTCAGAACTGCTTTAATCTTAAACTACATTTTTAAAAGAAAGTATTAGGTCATCCCATAAGTTCTGTCCGAATTTTAACTTTTTGTTAAAATGAACGAAATTTAAAGAGTATTTTATAATGTCTAATGGAGCTGAACATTATTTTTATGTTTAGATGCATTTAAACTGATCAAATTTTATTTCAGAGAACAATAAAATTAAATTTTGTTTTGACCCTGCTAACATGGAAATACCCAAGAATCATTAGAGGCACATAATGCTTTATGAGTTCAAGAAAGGAAACTCAGCAGCCGAAGCGACTAGAAACATTCACTCAGTTTATTGAGAGGAATGTGTGAATGAAAGAACTTGCAGAAGATGGTTTGCAAAATTCAGAGGTGGAGATTTCACCTTTGAAGATGAAGATCAAACCAGACGTCCAGTTGAGATTGATGAAAAGCTTCTTGAAGCAAATCCTGCTTTATCAGTTGAGGAATTGGCAGTGGTTCTCAGTTCAAACCATACAACTGTTCATCGTCATCTTCAAAAACTTGGAAAAGTTCCTAAACTTGGAAAATGGGTGCCTCATGAATTGTCTGAAAACAACCTCAAATCCCAAGTTGACATCTGCTCTTCTCTCCATTCTCGCCAACTTGTTTCACCTTTTTTGGATAGACTTGTGACTGGCGACGAAAAATGGATCTTTTATGGAAATGTTAAGCGTCGTAAACAGTGGCTTGGTAAAGGGCAAGGACCCCCTCAGCCACAGCCGAGAAGGGAACTTCATGGGCAAAAGGTTCTTCTTTCAATCTGGTAGGATTGCCAAGGAATAATCCACTTTGAATTCTTACCACCTAATGCAACAATTAATGCTCAAATATACTGTCAGCAATTAGAGCGTTTGAACCAAGCTTTAAGGAAAAAAAGACCTGCTCTAGTGAATCGAAAATGGGTGATGTTTCATCAGGACAATGCGCGACCACACACAGCAAGAATCACGTCACAAAAGATCGAAGAACTTGGTTGGGAGAAAATTCCTCATCCACCTTATTCTCCCGACCTTGCTCCTTCAGACTACCATTTGTTTCGTAGCTTACAGAATCATTTGGAAGAAACAAATTTTGTAACACAGGAAGAGGTTAAAACTGACATTTGTGAGTTCTTTGAATCAAAGCCAAAAGAATTTTACAGTAATGGAATGAGTAAGCTTGTTAATAGATGGAAGGAATCATAGATAATCAGGGAAAATACATTGTTGATTGAATCTGTAATTAAATGTAACATTTGGTCACTTGTTTTCTTTATTCAAAATTTGGACAGAACTTGTGGGATGACCTGATATTTATTAACTGGGAAATTAACAATCCTTATACTTATTGACCCCATTCCAAACTAAGCTAGGTGTACCAAAACAAGCATCAAAGTAATTCCCTAAATCAACCATTATTTCTCTTGTCTTCTTTGTTTAATAATGAGATTTGTGGATTTATTATTAAAGAAAAAATACTGACTTTTTTGTATGCTTCTCTCTTTTTTGAAAGATTTGATATATTGTCCTGAATATTGTCGACAGCTGTTTTGTGTTGAGGTGATAACCTGCAGATTGTTTCTTTGTAGTCATTAATACTTCCATAGGCTTCATTCACTTTCCCCAGAGCTCCAGCATAATGAGAAATATTTTCCTAGAATGTAGAAATGTATTAGGTCATTGAAGTTTCTTGCAAGAATTTTTAGGAAAAGAACAAGTTGATTATGATGAAAAGATTCATGTGAATTTGAAGTGAAATTCTTTAATTCTCAAACCCCATATATAAATATTCATTTTTTTTTATCCAATTCTTATTTTCTCTGGGATCTTATCAAATAGCATAAAAGCAAGATCCCAACTTAGAGTGAGTTGGCTCTTAGAGACAGTTTACCACACTGCAAAAGGTGGTTTGGTCCTTTCATATGCAAGCTCCTATAACCAGCTCATTAGATATTCTGATGAGTGTCTGAATCCTCACACAAACTAAGGCTTAACAAGCTAAACTAAAGACACCTGTTGTTTGCCACAGCAATACAGCCAGAGAGATAATTGCCACTATTTGTAGAATATGTTATAAAGATAATCATATAAACTTATGCTATGAAAAAATAAACCAATTACTATAAACTTTGCTAATTATGTGTAGCATAAAAAATTGGAAGATGTCATTTGGAAACATTTTATTATTTTGCATATAAGTATGTTATGGAAATGTTTGACTTTTCAGATTCTATTGTTAATTTTAACACCTCCAAATAAAACTGCTCTTTCACTTGTCTTAGAGAACTTTTTTTGTCTTCTATCAGCATGGCTGATGCTAACCTTCAGGAGAGTTTTCTTGGTCTAAAATTTCCCACTGACATAAAGTGGAATGACAGCAGTAAGTAGTAAGGTTTTATTCTGACAAAATGGCTTTTTTTCTTGATAAAAATAGAAATTATAAAGAAAGACAGGCTCATGTAACTAACCTTTTCTCTTTGGACAATGAACATTACAATTTGCTTGAACATGTGAACAAGTTCTCTGAGGTGATTGACAGTGTAACAGGTGAAGATTTTCTTTTCATACAGCACTTGCCTCATCAGGGCAGTTTGGGCTGTTTGATGAATATAAGCCATTGCAATTGAAATTGTACTCAAGATAACACTTTCATCCAGCATTCCATGACCCAATGGGTCAAGAAACAGGTACTGAAAAGACAAGGTTTGGACAAATGTTGAGTCAAGGAAAATATAACAAGAAACCTGTCCTTAAAATAAATGTGAAGATAAAAGCAATACTGATGTTAAAGACAGTAATTAAGATTTACTGGAGGAAAAAGATCAAGGCACATTCAAACAAACTAGAGAATTATTCCAGGTTAAAAAAAGTAACATTTGCAATTTGAGCCACAATTAAAATTTCAATGTCAAAACAAATTCTTGTTCTTTGTCTGGTATATAGACAGGGTATGATTGATAAGTTGTCATCTAAATTACACAAAAATGAAAATAACACTAACATCTCATTTACCAAAATTACACAAAAATATCTCGAAATACTAAAGTGTAAATTTCTTCTATAAAATCGCCATTTACTTCAATCACGGCCTCCAGACGACTTCGGAATATCCTGCAACTTTTCTGGACGGTTTCCTTGTTTAAGTGGTGAATGCTGCCATAATCTTTGCCTTCAGTTCATCTTTGGTGCTACAAGGAAGTTTGTTGGTCTCTCACTCAACTGCGTCTCCCATATAATAATCAAGTGAGTTGCAGTCTGGGTAGTTAGATGGCCAGATGCAAGGGGTGATGTGGTTGCAGAAATTGTCTGACAACCATGACTGGGTTCCCTTGCTTATGTGGCATGGTGCAGTCTTCCAGCAGCTACCCTCTTGGTCCAGGGCAGCACTACCCCCTCAAGGCATTTGATGTAGGCCTCATGTTGAGTCTGAGGCTCTCACCAACAAATTCGGGAGTTCTTATCAGAATGATCAGCGTGAGTTTTCTGAGTTGCTGTACTATCATAATCACCATTAGACTCATCCAACTCTTTCCAAATCCTCTGCACTGTCCCCAGATTGACACCCAAACACTCTGAAATGTTTGTATTGGAGTTTTCAGCACAAATACCAAGCAATACAGCAAGTCATTTCCAAATTTCTGGCAGAGTGAATTGCATCATGGTAATTTACCCATGCTCACATGGACTCTCCCAGCTATAAATAGGAGCAGGTACTGCCTTTTGGAGAGGAAAGTTTCCAGCAGCCACCTCTATCAGTTGGACTGAACATTCTTGCTGTAACACTCTTGTTTGTATATGTTTGCATTACTGTTTCTGTTAATGTATTTGTTTGACTCAATTCCTCTCTTTGTGTCTTTATTTCTGGTCCTAACAAGGCCACAACACCAATTGACCCTACTATACTGTGCAGTCAGCAAAATCATAAACAAACAATGCACTTGCACAAAATTAAAATATAAAATGGAGACAATTTACCCATCACACCCTATATACATTTAACTGTTGCTTTCAAGGTAGGAAGACATTTACTAACATATAAAATACATTAAAATATTAAAAACATCCAAATATTACCCTGTCTAGTACACATGTATTATGGATGGGAAGTGAATCACTAAAGGCTTGAACTGGAAAAATGGTGGTGTCAGGATGAGTTGCAACGAGTAGTAGTCTAAAGACCATTTTCATAAAATGTGTTTTAGAGGTTAGCAATTATCACATGTACATATGTGTGTAATAATGGAAAAAGAATAAGACAGGCAGTCTCTGAGTTACAATAGCATTCCACTTCAATTGCTTTATTGTAAGTCTGTTTTGACATAAGTCCTTTGACCTCCTGTAGTGAATTGTAGTTGTAGGGTCATTTAATTGCATTGTCTTAAAATCTTTTCTCTTTTTGTTCTCAGATCCTCACAAACAGAAATAAATAGATTAACAAATACTATTTGGTATTTTAGTTTATTGGAATGATAATGAAGAAATAATTTTAAAAATAATATAATGCTGCATAAATGAAAAGAAAGGGAAATTTATTGATATTATCATTTTCTCAGATGCTGTAGTAACTTCTCTTGTGAAATGTCCAGGCGCATCTGGATCATTCCTGAGATTATGATAAAATTAACAAGTTACAAGTTTGGTGCATTTTTATCAATAAATCCCCTTGTCATCAGAAGTACACAGATGTGCCTACAATGCTGTTTATGTTTTAAACGATATCAAATATAAAAATATAATAGTTCTCTACAGGATACCAGCATTAAGTGACAGTTGCACAAAATAAGCCACGACGCTGAGAATCCCTCTTGTGTGTGTATACAAAAAGCAATTACGCATTCATTATGTTGGCCATTTCACAACAATCCTTAGTTCAGTTCGCAGCAACTTGTGTACATTGTAATCAGGGCCTACCTGTACAGGCAAAATGTGTTGAACACTCAATCCCATAAAGGTAAGATATCAACTGATTGATTACATGATGTGATTGATTTGGTTGCTATAACAACAACAAATGTTAGAGAAAAGCAGAGTGTATTTCCTCACTCATTGAGAAAAAAAATGAATCAAATCATTACAGATGCAAATCACTTTCTTAATTATAAAGGCAGAGTAAAATAGGCAAACATAACACACTCTACAGCTTCATTTTTGTGGAGTGATGCAAGTAACAGAACTGTCCAACAAACAGGATTGACAAAGTTTGCAATAAGTAATAGCAAGAAAAAGAAAAGAACAGGGAAAAAAATAATATAAAGCAAGCAAATAATATATGCAAGGCAAATTAACTTTAATTAGGCAAAGCAACAGTAATATGGCAAAAAATTAACAAACTAAGAATTGGGGTTGACACACAAAAACAAGTTTGAACAAGCAAATGTAGCATTCTGATTTCAAGACAAGACAGACTGGGACAGATGAAACCAAGAACTGGCTTATTTTATTGGCTAGTTAAAAATCCCAATGTGCATTTGTGTGCTTCTGCCTGTAAAATGAGGAGAGGCAAGTATTTTGCAGTCATTCCAGAGAGATTGTAATCAACTAGTTGTCTAAGGTTAAAGATATCAGGCTGCCCTAATATTTTATTCATGTGAAGAAAAGAGATGGATTCATGCCTTTCTCAAGTTAACACAGATTTGGTTAGAATTTGAACTTGGCTTGTCAATTCCATTTTCCATGCTAATAACAGTTATGCCATTTGTGTATCCAACATTGCAACTTCATAATTTAAAAGAGTGATTCTACACAAAACTCAAACACATTAATAAGTAGTCAGCATAGTATACAATATGTAGACCTTCTAGAATAATTTACCCAAACAGCAAAATTTAAGGTCTACCTTTTCAGTATCATATCAAATTTTGATCAAATTGATTTAAAAACTTCCACGTTAGGCTGGTAACATACACAGAAAAATTGTTAAGGTAATATTGATAGAAGAAATTAATACAAAGAGGAGGAGAAATTATTTATTGGGGAATAATAATAATAAAATAAGCATGTGAAGAATCTGACTTGTATCAAAGTTGGTTTTGTTCTACACATATTTACCATAAAGAGTAAAAGGTTTTCAAAAGAAACTCCTTAATAGAAATATTAAGAAAACAAATTTCATGCTGTTTATTTACTGTGGAATAATATGAAATATTTTTTTAATCATAGACCCCAGATTTGGAAATTATCATTGAGATCAATGCTTTTGAAAAGCAGGTAATCTAGGCAAGAAAAAAAAACATTTGATTTTAATGGTAAATTTTAATTTTTAGCAAGAAAAGAGTTAAATGAAAACAAAATATTATATTCTAAAATGAACAACAAAATAATTATTCTTTATTTGGACTCAATTACTTTAGTCAATGAATTGAAAAAGTAAATGAAAAATATTACAAAAATATGGATGGTTTTCTGCAAGAAGTATAGAAAAGTAAAATGCAGAGATGAACAAATGAAATAAATAAATCAGTATTTAAAAAGAAAATCAAAAAAGCTTTTTGTCAGTTTTTAAATACTCTGTTTCTTTCGAGTGTTACTCATCTGTCCAAAATTCAGATTGAGGACTTCTTACTATCATTTTTACTCCCAATCCTCATTATCTTTTTTCTTTCTTGTGATTACTCCCCTTTTTTCTTTCTAAAAATAAATATCCTTTAATGTAAGAGATCATAAGTAGCCAAACAAATACCAACAAGAAATGATCAGCACCAAATGTACCCTTCAGAATAACAACTACCCTGCAAACATAACAATGTCTGCAGATAGAAACAGAAGGGTCAAGGAGAAGGACCAGAAAATTGCCATGGTCTGTCTGCCTTATGTCAAAGGCTTATCGGAAAAGATTTAGAAGATCTGTTGTCCACACAACATCAGGACAATATTCAGAAGCAGCTCTACTCTATGGGGAAATGTAGGCTGAGAAAAGCTATAAAGGTGAAACAAGTTTCCTACTAAATGTAAGGCTGAAGGAACATTGAAATACTATAGGGAGGGGTAAGACAATAAAATTGGGCATGGCTGATCATGTATGTAGGGAAAAAAGTAGTCATCAGCTCCCATGGAATGAAGTGAAGGAAGAGTTAGATATCTGAAAAAAATCAGTGCATATGTTAGGATATCAGAACCTCCTCAGTAGACCTAGCATAAAAATAAATATGATATAGGAGTTGGTAATAAAAAAAGAAAGACAAATGACAGTGAGTCTTCAACAGTAGCAGTAGCATATAGTAACAAAAGAGAAAAGCTTTGGTGAGTGCAGTCAAGCATGACAAACAGCAGCAGTAGAACTCATCAGCAGGCAAGTTAGGTTTAAAGCTTAACCGAGAATTGTCCTACGAGACAATAGCCTTTTGCAGAAGTCACCAAACTATGGCCGACAGGCTGTATCTAATACGCGATGTCAGTTCATCCAGTCCACCACCACACTGTGCCACAAATAAGCTAAAATGTAATTATTTATATGGAATTATCAATAGATTGTAGTTAAACTTACTTTTATTTTAATTTTTTTCTATATAGTAAGTAAAAAAGTCGAAATTTGGCCAATTTTGCATCTGGCAGTAATATAAGTTTTAGGAAACTCGGTGAAATAAAACAAATTGGCAACATTTTGCAACTTTTGATATCCGAGTGCTTTTTGTATAAGTACCTGCAATGAAATTTCTAAGAAAAGCAATTACAAGCCTACTGCAGTGATCATGTTTTAACATGCATGGCTTAAACTGGTTTAAACTAGTTTGAAGAATGCTGTATATAAAGAGGAATTGACTTCAGCAAATTATGTCATATATTTTGCCTGGACTCATTATAAAATCTAAAGCATGTAAAGTCAGCACATGTAATGAGGTTGACTGATGAACATTTGAAAGCAATTCTCTTGGTTGGATGCAGCAATTCCAAAGCAAATATTGATTCTATCTTAAAAGGTAAACACTAGTTTCACAAATCTCACAAAACTTTTTTGCTGCTTAGTCTGTGAGATTTGGATATGTGTACACTGAGTGTGATGTAAGCATTTTATTGCAAATGTTGCCTCCTTTCATAACTTTTTCATAAATGAATATGTTTATTGTCTTTATTTTTTGTGTATTCAGTGTAGTGCATTGAACAAAATGGTTATCCGGCCAGCGCACGTCATTCTCTCTGTTATCTGGCTCTCTGTGAAAAAAGTTTGGTGACCCCTGGCCTAGTGGATTAAAGTGTTAGTTCATGAATATGCAACATAGTAATTGTGAGTTCAGTCTCTGGTTCAGGCAGTGTGTACTTCGACTCAGTGGAAATAGGGCAAGCAATAACTAAGCAGTATTAAAAATAAGAACAACATGAGATATCCTTCCCTAGACATGAGCAGCAGAATGAGAATAGACTGTTTTTTTTTTTAAATAAGGGTTCAATTTGGAATTCCCGGTAGGTCACCTGGAATGGTATATACCTGATGAAGACCGGAGAGCACAACAGCCGAAACACTGTGATAACAACAACAAAGATGAGGATAATAGTCTGAATGTAAATAGTGTAAATAATGATAACTCATCATCCCAGAAATTCAGAAGGAAAATAGATCAGCTACAACCAGAAATAGATGATCTTAAAACTATGTTCCATTCCATAATTCCTTTTTAATTCTCTTCCTAAAATCATAAATTAAGAGAATTAACTTTAAGAATCCTTATCCTTTGTTAGTTTTCCTGTGTTTGGTACAAATACTTATTTCCCTTCATTTATAAGTGATATAAATCCCCCGAGGAAAACACAGCTTTGATTCATTCTTGTTACACCACACATTCAGGATACTTTAGCTGAGTGTCACTTACCCTCATGTTCAGTTAGTGTAAATTTGTCACAGAACACAAGTAGACAGAACTGTATATGCTAGTTGAAAGTGAACTAACTCTGTATATTGTCCCTTGTGGGTTACCCCACTTGACTTTAATAAAAAAAATATAGCTAGGAGACACTCCTTAAGCCTATAAATAGGAAATGATATTCTCACCTATTCCCTCTCCTCTTTCACAACTCTGGCTAGAAGATGTAGTTATGTGTGATAAATAAGTGTCCCCTACTGGGGCACGTTCATGTTCACTTTCAACGTATTACTTTTCTCTCGGACTTCTACACAAACTTTATACATACAAACACATTCTCTAGTTTAAATGTTTTCTTCTTTTATTGTCATTTTATACTTTGTCAATACATATAAAAAATGAAATAAATGACAATATATGTACTGTTTTGTGTTATTCATTTATTACTCGGCCTCACATTCGAGTCCGCAATAACTGTTACAGGAAAAATATACCAGAAAACAAATGTTTTCTACATAAACCCAACAAGCATTCCCACAACACCCTCCCCTTTTATTAAGAAGCACTGGTTTTCAGACTTATCTCTGTTCCCAATCTTACCTCAATATCTTCTTCTTTAATCCATTCTAAAGTTAATTGCTGATATCCACTGGTAGACAGAGGTTGCTGTATTGTTACAGAACAGCTATGTTTGATGAGGTTTGGGTAACGTTCCAAAAGTGCACTCAGTTTGTTTTTCTCTGATTGAGAATCTACGAGGAGAAAAGAAAAACGCAATGACATTTATGACTGATCAGAAATAAAATCAAATTGTGTCAGTTTCTCATTTGAGAGATGAACAAAACTGCATTTCTATAGTGAATATATGTGACAACTTTGTTTACTCATACAAACAACACTAATACATACAGTATTTAAATTTTTATGAAACCTCTTAAAGAAGCAGCACAATGTATAGATTAAACAATTTGCAAAGTTAATTTACTTTGCACCAGTGACCAGTAGTTGCATATTGTTGTAGAAAGTTTAATCTTTACCTTTTTTATAAAGCTAAAATTTAAGATTTGTTTTTGAGAAGATTTATAAGACTAAAATTGTTAAGATGGAAGATTTTTAGAAAATGTTTTTTTTTTCAAAAGATATTTTGCTGTAAAGTGAAGGATATATACCTACATAAAATTAAAATATATTTAAATATTTTACCTACAGAAATGGTAAGCCATCACCTTTACACACAAATACAATATCTGCTATAAATGCAAATAGAGGGATTGACTGTCATAAAAATTGCTGTACATATAAGAAAAGAGTAGCTTTTTACTTGGCTCAGGCAGGTATAATACAAAGCCAGATCATGGGAAAAATGTGCAGTATCATTTTCTTAAGTGTATTTATATAAACCCAGTATGAAATTCAGTATTTAAAACTTGGATTTTATTTTGCTTAAAATACTGACTGCTGGTACCAGGCAAATAAACCAAGACAGCCATCTTGAAGAATTTAAAACAAATAAAATAGAATATATTAATAAATGGGTATTTTTACTAATTGTTAGCATATGAATAAACAGTAAAATTAATTAAAAAGTTAACATATTTTGTTTATAACAAAATGTAATAAATAAATTAATTAATGACAATTACCGAAAACACTATCAGTGTTTTGATTGTTATTGCCTTTCTTCTATAGTACATGAAATGATATAATTTGCTTTGTTGTGTTGTGTTTTATTCTACATAAGATCCATATTGACCCGGGGAATTACATCGTCTCAGGCAATTTGGGATTTTATTCTGATGTCTACTACCTGCATGTACAAGCACAGATGTGAAGAAATCAGCCTTGATCATTTGAACATTCCATACCTCACTCCCCAAAAAATCTAATAGGAAATGGCATTCCTGTTTAGCCTCCAGAGGCTGTGTACTGATGATGAGGGGAAGGGAGTCTAATTGATGACACAGGTATTTCTAGTTGAGATAAGAATGATCTCAAAAAAAAAAAATAATTAACATTCTTTGCCAAGTGTTCCAAGAAGTAGAACTTAGAATAAACTTTTCCAAAACAGAAACTGGAATGAAAGTAGTGATGGCAGATATCCTGAAAACCATCATAAAAATTCAGGATGTAGAATTAATAAATACCTAAACGCTTCAAACACCTCAGTGTATGGATCAGTTATGGCAAATTTAGTGTAGGAGATAATGAAATTGAACATAGAATAGTTTGTGTTAAGAGTAGTTTTGTCTAACACCACAAGATGCTACAAAACCAAAATATTAACCTAAGAACTTGAGTCATGTTCTTAAATAACCTCATTAGATCTAGACTCTTATATGGATGCCATTCATATGATCACCCAGAAATGTCTAAATTATCAGCTATATACAATGATTAAAAATGGCTTCAAGTCAATGTATCCTTTAGGTCAGGCCTGCCCGATTAAAAAATCTGAAAGGCTACACTGATTACAAAAAATTAGCTGCAGGCTGCAAATGTATATTTTACAGCAAATTACTGGCTGAAAAAAATGTCACAAATGCTCTAATTCTAGTCTGAAGGAGGTATGTCTTAATCAAAAACATTGTTCATTGTTTTTGATAATTGTTAAGTGGGCATCAGGTGATGTTTTTTGTAGCAGGATAAGATTTAGATTAAGCTTTTTGACACTTTGATGCACACTTCCTTACCTTTGGCTACTGGTTATACGATTTCTTTTTTTTCTTTTTTAGATATTCTAACCTTTAATATTTTTAAAAGATTTATTATAACTCAATATCATTAAGATGTAAATTTTTACAGGCCACATGATCTAGCATTGCATATTTTTTTTAGGCCACATTATCAAATTTAAATTATAGATTCATTCAGCAATATCACGTGTTGTATCAAATGAGCTGTAAAAATATGGCACTCCTTTTAACTTTTACATGGCATAGAATTCTAACACAATTAAAAAATAGAAAATATTGGAATAAACAAAACAAAAAAAAGTTACCATATATTCAAGGGCCAAAGCTAAAGAAGTGCAAGGGAAATAATCAAAAAGCAAATCCTGGTCTTTATTACCAAAAAATCCCCCAAAACAGATTGAAACCTGCTTTATCATTAATTTATCTTATTACATTGACTGGGCAGATGTGTGAACCTTTACAAGCAATGTAGGGAAGGTTTACCAATGGTAAAGGTCAACAGTATCATGCACTTGGCATTAAAAACAGTACATAACCTTTGTTTTTGATAATAGTTATTTCCCATGTGATGTGTTAGAGTGTTAATACTGGTGTGACACTATTTAGCTACGGTGGTTAATTGATTAATTAATAACAGGAATTACTTAAAGCGATAGATAGATTGAAAGACATACTGAGCAACATTATTTGTTTCTTTTTACAAACAAAGAATGGGTAAAAGATTTTTTTTATTTGTTTTCATTTGCAATGTGGGAAAGTGGAAAGTCGTAGGAAAGTGAATCTCAGGTCTGTCAACATTAATTAATATCCTGATAAGAACAACGGTTTTGACCACACGTATGCCTGGCACTCGAAATTTCGAATGTTGGTTAACTGCGTGTGGAAAAAGAGGGTCAACAGAATTTGGTTAACAAGAAAGACGGAATTAAGCGAATTAAGCGAAACAAAAACATTGATATGGACAAAAATTGTGTATACAACGGAGGATTTCTGTCGCCAGAAATGATCACCTGGACAGTTGAAACAAGAAAAGGAACAGGGATTTTGTTCGTCAAATGAAAACCACCCAGTTAAAGGTTGATTACAATAGTTAAAAAGTCAGCAATAAATGTGCTGGATAATTACCAGATGTCTAAAGTAAAATAAAAGAATTCTACGAGCACACTCTGTGGGGTCTAAAAGAATTCTGTTGATAACAGAAAGGAATTTTTTTTTAATTATGGCAATGTGGCGTTTATAAAGATTTTGAATGACTACGGGAAAAGAATAATTCTTTTTCTTTCTTTTCTTTTCCCTTGGAGTGTCAATGTAAGCTAACACCAGCCTAGCCACACCCACACTAGGGTAGCATGAAGTGATAGGCAGAGGTGAAAAAATATGGTAAAGAAGAAGAAACTTGTTGATGCCCACGAGGAGGTTAGGGTCAGGTACCAATGTGAGTAAGGATAAGCCTAAGGGGATAATTCTCCTCTGACCTCTCCTCACAGAAAGTGAGGATATGAGAAGGAAGGGAAATGTTGTTGACGACCCTTGAAGGGTTTGGCATGAGGTACCGGTATGAAGAGGAAGAGTTTTAGGAGGGTAATTCTCCTCAGACCTCTTCTCACGAAAGGGGGAGAACCCCTCTAAACAAAGAGCGATAGATTTCCAAAAATGGAAAGTGTTAAATTTTCCTGTCTGAAAACAACGAAAATCCTTATTGGGGATTTGAAATTATCAAAGAACCCAGACCGTGTCTGGCCCCACACCGGGTTTTGGTCGACGTCCATATAAACGAACATCCCTGGGCATTCATTCAGTTCGAGTACAGTTCCAGTAGAGTTCCAGCCAGTCACAGTTCTTCAGACACAGTTCGACAGTTGGAGTTGCAGCTACGAGTTGAGAGTTTGAGAATAAGCCTCGCAGCGGGTGACCACACGAATTCCACGCCTTTTGACTTAGACTTCTAGCCAAAAACAGTTCAGTGAAGTCTGACTTAGATTTTTTTTTTTCACCAAAGCCAGTTAACAAACATCAATTGAAGATACCAAGGCCAGTTTTAGCAAACATCGATTGAAGATACCAAAAGCCATTTACTGAAACACAACTTAAGATACTAAAACTCGCTAAGAAACGCAGAAGTGTCACAATCTATAGACGTGGGCTGGGAGAGAGAGATGTGCCACTGTATCCAACAAACAGATAGAAAGTAAATTGTTATTCCTTAACAACATTCGAACTACTTGAATTGTTCCTTTATTTTTTTGTCTTCTACATTCATTTGTGCAGCATCACCCTTGGCCTTGGAATCGGCTCACACTATGGCCCTGCGCCTGATTGATCTTGTCAACCTAAGATCAAATCACAACGTGGGTAGGTTGGACTGAGATAAAAGTAGTTGCTTCGGTAACCAGACGTTGGAGAAGAGCTGCGGATGACAAGGCTGATGCCGTATCTAAAGAGGCATCAATCGTGACCAAGACAAGAGTTAGAATCTCACATCCGATGCCGTGGTAACCAGCAGGGTTAGAGTGTCACATCTGTCGTCACGATCAGGACTTCAGCGGGTGTCCCAGGGTTAGACTGACTCACATACGGTGTTGTGATTGCAGAATCACACCACCCACTCGGGGTCAGCGTCTCAAGTGGCACCACTACCAGGACAAGACCCTGGATCAGCAGCTGCCATATGTATAGGACGTCACACTGGAAAAGACAGACAGCTTAAAAATTATGCATATGCTTATTTATTTTTTTTGGCTTTTTTTTTTTTTAAACAAAACCAGCAATAGGGATATATGACCACATCTAGAAATATTCAGAACCAAAAATGGCAGAAAATTTTTGTCTTCCTTTTTAGTAAGACTACTAAATATTCACATGAAAATTTGAGTCATCTTCAGTTTTAATGAGAAATGTAGTATTTTTTCTCAGCTACAAGCTTATACACTGGGGACATATTGGTAGTTGATATTTTCAAAATAACTTCAGTCAAAGAAGAACATTGCTTGGTCTTATGTTCATGGCAGAGAAGGCCTGTTCACAAATGGAGGTGCTTCGAAAAATGCTGAACATTTTCATCACAAGTTGGGTGATATTTTGATATTCCTTCCTGTACATATTTCTGTAGAAATTATAGCAGCCCGCTTCCTCTATGCTTTGTTTTATAGGGGAAGTTCAGTTGTAATTTTGTGAACTTTCCTGGATTGATAGAAAGGGGATCCTCAACCAGTTTCAAATGCATCTTGTCTTCTTTTTAAAAAGTAATACTTCTGTCAAATTCTGAAAAAAGAATTGCAATTTTCTTGGCCTATTTTGTTGCCAACTCAACATGTTTGTTTTTAGGAATATGCTGTGCACAGGAAGGGAACCGACACATTTCACCAACTGATTTCTGAATAGTTTCAATTTCATTTTGAAAGCTTTTACTGCTGTTACTGGGTTGGAAAATTAGATTCCTTTTCCCATGAAGCTGAATATTAAGACCATTCAGATGATTTGTAACATCACAAATAAAGAAGAGATCATTAGTCAAGACTTCTTTTTTAAGCTCTTCAAACTTTTTCGGTTCATTTTCTAAAAAATTGAGATATTTAGTCTTTTAGAACTACAAAATATAACTCCCTACACAACAATCAGACATCTGTGCCATATACTAAATCACAGTATGCAGCACCTAATTCTACAAGAAAAGCTTTGAATAGTCTGTTTAAGCTTTCTAGAAAGGTAGTTTAAAATGCAGCTTACAACAGACGTTTCCACATAAAACCTGCTGTTGTATGGTGCATTGATGAGTGAATATTTATCCCCCAAGGAAGAAGAAATAGAAGAAACAGCTCCAATATTTCCCCCACACATAACAGGTGTGTAATCAGTGCAAACAAATACTAAATTTGTGAAATCATTTTCCAGTTTTAATATAACCATATCTTATTTTATTAAAAATATCCTGTTCAGTTATGTGACCAGTCAAAGACTGCATGCCAACAAGTTCTTCACAAATGTTAAAAATTTTTTCCACTCCTCGATTAAAAAGTAGCTGAGCTGTATTTTGGCAGTTTGTGCTTTCCCATTTCAAGTTTCCATTCTCATTGTGTCCATTGTATCTGCATTTAACATTGTCCATATATTTCTCTTTCACATTCAGGTCATTCAAGAAAACATCATATTGCTATTTGGGTGCTACCTTGACCCTCTTCAATTTTTGTAGTTTCACTCTTGAAATGGGAAACCTTAATAGAAACTTTAGCAACATCAGTAATTGAAGTCATCCCAAAGAAAAACAAAGAAAAAAGGATGGATGACAGATTAAATTCTTGATATGAAAAGGAAACAACAAACAATGCCAATGTACATTTCAGAATATAGAACACTACACAAAGAAATTAGGAACAAATGCAGGCAGACTAAAGTGGAATGACTCAATGAAAACTGTGCAGAAATAGAAAAATTGAGCATCACAAGTAAAGCAGATATGCATAAAAAAATGAGAACTAACAGGACAAAAGACATGCTCGTCAACAGGCTGGATAAAATCCAAAGATGCAATGTGGATATTAGAGAAAGAAAAAATATTTCAGAGATGGAATAAATACATCAGAGGACTCTTCCACAAAAAACAAGAGAACAACTGGCAATACACAGCACCAGAAATATTAAAATCTGAAGTGGAATCAGCACTGGCCAAATTGAACAGAAACAAAGCAGCAGGATCAGGCAGAATTGTAATGGAGATGCTGGCAGCCTTAGATGATTTTGGCATTGATATAGTTAGAGACATAATAAATGAAATCTACAGCAGTGATGAGATTCCCAAAGACCTAAGTAAATCTATTTTTATAGCACTAAGAAACCAGGCTCAAACAAATGTGAACTCCATCAAACAATCAGCTTATTGAGCGATATAACAAAATTTAACATCCTAATTCTGATCAATAGAGCACACAACAGAATCAGACCAGAAATAGGACAAGAACAGTGCAGGTTCATTAAAGACACTGGAACTATATTTATGCTCAGAATGATATCAGAAAGTACAATATAAATGCAAAAGGAGGTGTACCTGTGTTTCATACATTATTCAAAAGTGTTTGATAAAGTACACTGGAACTACTAGGTAACCTTGATATATTTGGTATATTAAAATAATCCAGAACTTATACTGGGAGCAAACTGTCTGCATATTGATAGAAAATGAGTTCAGTAAATATACAAAACTAGAACGGGGCACAAGACAAGGATGTGTCTTCTCACCAGACTTATTCAACTTAAATAGTGAGGTGAATTAGAAGTCTTACCAGAACAACATAAGATATGCAGATGACAGTATTCATAGCAGATACAGAAAAGAAACTACAAGAACTCCTACAGAAGGTAGTGAAGGAAAGCAAGAGGAAAGGACTAAACATCAATTGCAAGAAGATAGAATGCATGGTTGTTAGCAAAAGGAACAGTCCAACATGCAAATTACACATTGGAGATACCGAAATCAAACAAGTACAATTTAAATACGAAGTGTTTTAACAGAGAATGAAAAGTGCGACTGCTAAATCCGTAGTCACATTACGATACCGAAAGATGCCTTCCAAAAGCTAAGTAAAGTATTAAGAAGTAGAAGAGTTTTGTTAGAAACAAAGAAAAGTGATAATTATGATAGTCTTTTCGCTCTCTCCTCAAAACGAATCTCATGGAAAACACAACAAACAGAAATACATCTATACCAGTAAACAAAAACCCACCTACTCCCCTCAACCTTTCTTTGTACAATATTTGTGGTATCTATTCCATCTTATGCAGTGTAGAATCTTTTCCCTTGGAATGGTCACTAGATATCTTTGCCCTTTGTGAACCAACTTAAATTCTTCCATTACTACCAATGAATTCTTAGTTCCAGGCTATCTTTCCCTTTGTTGAAAAGATGTCTCCCAGGGCTCCATCCTTGGTCCTACTCGCTTTTTAATTTTCATTAAATGACCTTCCTGATCACATCAGCCCTCAACTTAGCATCTACGCTGATGGCACAATGATTTACTCTTGCCTCGATATTAAGACTGATCAGTCCAATCAGGTCAAAATGGCAGCCAATGTTCAAAATGACTTCAAGTCCATTGTTAACTGGGGCACAGGATGGCTTGTCAATTTTAATGCCTCTAAAACTAGACTTCTCTCCATTAATCATCTGAGAAACCCTTCTCTGCCTTCCATGCTTTCCAGTCAACTTTAATCTGAAAAAATTTAAATGCAATGTCAATCACTATTTATTGTCCTCCTGATTACTCTTTTCTCTCTCCGCTCATTGTTAATGTTTCTGTGTGACACTGAGATCTCCAGAGTTTGATCATACAAAAAGAGACAGAATGAAAGCAGGAAGGAAGAAGAAAGAGTCTACTAACTGGATGGTAACTGGTGAAATTTGCAGGAAGATAGATTGAAAAGTTAAGAAAATTAAAAATAAAATGCATTGAAAAATCATGTTTTAAAATAATTCTAAGGAGAATTGAACCCAAATTTAACTATATGGAATTTAATAAGATTGAACAAAATCAAGGCTACCTATCCTTCTCTACTTTCCGCCAATGAGAAAGAGACCATTAAGGTATCTGTGAAGATGTCAGATAAAACAAAAACATATGTTGTCAATAAAGAGACGAGGGTGGTCACTGAAATAACATTAAAAGATCACTCTGTATGAAAAAGCCAAGAAAAAGAAACATTTAGTTTGATTCAACCACCCAGAAGAGAAGTGTCCTCACAGAGGACACATTATAATGACAAATGAGCCAGCTTGGCTCATTTGTCATTATAATTTCTGTGACATTCGTCCAGAAAAATTTTTTATATTCAAACATTAATTCAGATTCCTTTGGTTACAAGTGATAAAAAAAAAAACAACTAATTACTATTTTGGATTAACCATAGACAAAAATGCTGTGCGGTCTGTTGTTTGTAAAAACGCATAAACAGAGGAAAGATAAACTGTTGTTTTTATCACTAGAGCAAATGGAAATAATTTTCTTTTCTTTCCCAATTCTTGGGTGGTCTGTTCAATCGAGAAATCACATGGGACAAATTGATAAAGAAAGATTAATGACTGAAAATCTGTTTTGTTTTCGCTATGCCATATGGAAGTTGTATTTGTCGCACTAGCCCTCAGAGTGGGCTGAGGTTAGCTGCTGAGAATGTGGGAGAAGGAAGAGAGAGATTAGCACTGCCTATATGGAGTGATGGTCCGAGGTTAGACATGAATGGAGTCGGAGTTAAGGGGTGGCTTGATTCCTCTGGCCACTCTCAAAATGCGCGCGCGCGCGTGTGTGTGTGTGTGTGTGTGTGTGTGGGGGGGCTGGACAACTTCAAATTTGGAAAATCACTTGTAATTTTATATATGGAATTTTAGAAAAGGTTGATGTTTAGGGTAGAAGACAACCAAACCTAGACTCTAGTCAACTCCACCCCTGCCAGATGCAGAACTCCATATAAGCTGAAGGTTTGGACAACTTGTAGAGAATCCCTACACTACTGCACCTGGAATCCACATCATTCTCTGAAACTTCTTGTCCAAGACCTTGTGTTGCCCCTGAAAACCAGAACTTAAAAATTTAAGTTACTACTAAAGCAAGCTGCAAACTCCAAAGCAGATCTCAGTGTCATTTAATCATAACAAGTGGGAAGAGTTAAAACTGCTGTATATATCAAATCATATATAAACCAAATTGTTGTTACATTTTTAACCAGAGTTAATTCTTTATTTCAAAGGATTCTTTTTGTGCAGCTCCCAGTTGTCAAACTCTTCATTTCATTTTGCTTCATCAGTGACCTTCTCACCCTCTGAGATCTAAAAACACAATGTGGCAGTAGAGTGAATGTTTGTGAACAGACATGTGCCAGCTAAGTTGAGTGGAACTGTGCATACCATCACAATACCAGTGACAAACAAGTCATACATTAACAAGAGTCAGCTAGATTGTAACCACGGTGGTCTGAAGGAACTTGAGGACTGACTCATAGGATAACACAAACAAAGAGCTTTATCAGATAACAAAAACCACATCACTTGAAGACTTCCAACAGCAACAATAACTAAAATGGGTAGCACATGTAACTGGAAGTGAAAATAATGATCTAAACAAGATACTGACTTTATACATTACCTTAAACAAAAGGTTTGGAAGGGGACTCAGATCAATACTAGAGAGAGCAATAGCAGTTAGTGAACTTGAGAAGCCTATTTTCTTGTAAATCTTTTTCTTAGAGAAAGATCTTATCAATTTCAACCGAGAGTAATTTGGTTTGAATAGTTTTTAAATAGCTTCATTAACTAAGAGAATTATTTAAATTTTTTTTGTAGTATAAAAGCTAGCAGCAAATTTTTTTTTTACTCTTTTTGAAAAATCCTTGTTGGATGTTATGTTGGCTTAAAAATATAGCTTTATCTGCTGAGATTAAGAATAAAGCATAATACTTTTGACTGTAAGCTATCATTCAGAAGGAAAAGAAATGGCGTGATTATATTTAAAGATTTTGGATGGTAAGCTGTCAAGAAGTAAAACAGTATGTCTTTCACTGGCAATACTATTCTTTTTGTTTATAAAATTTGAGTTTTATAGTAGTCACTATAATTAGTTTGTTTAAAAGAAAATATAGAGTGACAAAGAGAAACATTTTGACCTTACTATGCAATTGTGAATATTCATCTACATGATCTTCTGAAAGCTGTTATGCTTAATGGATGGAGATTTTTTTAAAGCAAGCATGCTATCATTACTCTTGACAGAATTCTTTTTATTATCTGTGAATTTTCATGCATTATTGGGAAAGATAGTGGAGTGGTTTCCCATTGAGACAGAAGAGAGATCAAATAAAAAAAAATGCAAATTTAAATAATGTAAAAAAAGGATTAAAAATCAGGTACTGAATAATAAGCTCATTTTTGATAAAAATATTATTTTACTCTGTATTTCTTTGAGATAACATACACAACTCTTTCAGTTGAGGAAATACTGGAAGATAACTTGCAAAATAAAGTAGAAAAATATTTGATTTTTATTTATGCTCTCAATTAATGCAGACATACTTGTGCACAAGAGGCGGTTTGAATTTTGGTTGAGACTACTTAAATTAACTTAGCACTAATTTCCTTAGAGAAGGCATGAAACTACTTCTCACTGTGTTCTATCCTATCACCAGATATCTTGATAAAAATGTTTTGTATTTGACCTGCAATTATAGTGGATGGAGAAGAGATAAAATGAGTAAGCACTTGGACAAACCACTCTCTCATACTTACTACCCAGGCAGTAATAACCTTAAAGAAGTTGTTACATAGACCCATTGTCAACTTTAGCATTTATGCGCATGAAAAATGAAAATAATCACTTACCTTCAAGAGTCAAGAGGATTAAGACATGCAAATTCTGTTTAACACGACTTAATAAAATCTGGTAAACTCTGCCCATTTGTTCATCTGTTAATTTGTTAGCAGTTCCTGTTGGTTTCTTTTCTGATATTGCTGTCTGCACCAGGTGTGACAACTGACTAGCTTCTTCATATAAATGAGGACAATCACCTACATTAACAAAGAAATCTAATGTTATAATACTGTTATCTTGCAGGTCAAGAACAAGATTAGGCTTCAAAATGTAAAATGAGAAAAATACAACAATATTTGGGGTCTAAATTACATTTAATTCTTGGAGGAGATATGTTGATGAATTGAAAATTGTGTATGTGGTACTCTCCATTCTGTCAGATCAACAGATATGATGATGATGATGATGATGATGATGATGATAATAATAATACAGCTCAAATAAGCTCACAAAGACAGTTTTTGGTTGTTGAAAACTAGTGTTTTGATTGATTATAAATTGCTTGTTGAAATTTTTATCTCTAAATTTTGTGTAGGATGAATCTTTCTAGGCATTTTTAGACTTGATGAAAATGTCAGGTTTTGATACTGTTGAAATTTGGAGATAAAACTCTAGCCTTATTTCTAGGACCCTGAGTGATTATCCATTTTGCTAAGCCAACATATATTAATAATTCATTTCAGACTGACTAATTATGCACATCTCATAGCTTTAAAGTGTTATGACAGAAACGGCAAGAGCTATGAAAAATGAAAGTGTCTCTTTGTAATTTTATCCGGATTAAAAGATGTGCTGCGCTATTAAAGTCAGTGGTGAATTAGTATTTAGTTTTAAGTAACTATTTTTACTAGTACATTCTTTGAGTGATCTCAGTTACATGGAAAATCTTTTCCACTGACTTATATAAGGGGGTGCTATTCATGACCTTATAACAGAGTTGTTTGGGGGCTGTCAGATCCTTGTCATAGCACTCAAAACTGGTTGGTTTTCTGTACCAGATATAACCAGATGGATTGGGGAATTTATCAATATCAACTGATTCCATCACATCTGAGAACAAGTGCCAAAAAAGACAGTAGATTTCTCTGTCCTGCTTCACTTGAACAGAGATTAAATCACCTGTCTGATGGTAATTGTCAGTAGTTGGACCCAAATTCTGTCAGTGCGTCCCCACAGAAAATCAATGAAATCATTCTCCTACAGAGTGTGGTAACTTTTTGCTTCTGGTTCAAGTGTGGGTTAGCTTGAGAGGAAGAAAATGTTTTTGATAAACAAACCAAACATGTTCTGTAAACTTAGAATTTAATGTGAAGAAAAAAAAATAAGTCCATAGAATTTAACGTCTATGAAATGGTGGTTGATGGTTCTCTCTATTCACAGTATCTGTGTGTTCAGTGAAATGTGGGTGTATTCTCAAATTCAGCTTGTTTGCTCCCCTCACACAAAATGCTAAGGAAAATGTGTGCTTGTTTATATGGGGAAATCTTACCCAATAATAATGATGAATGACTTCACTTTATCTAGCCAAGCCTTAGAAAATAATGCTTTACAACACTTATAGCTTACATGTTATCTATGGTGATGGGGTGTAGAGTTCTCGTTGTTAATTGTTGCTTGTATCAGAAGGTAGATAAATAGTAGCAGTCCTTCGGGACAGCTGCTAGTTTGGCCTAAAGGTTCAACAAGCGATCAAATTGAGGTCACCATAACATAAACAAAATAACATACGAAAGAGAAGGGTATATCAAAAACACTTTGTATTTAAATGCAACATCAATGAATAGTACAATGTTTCTTGATTTACACGCACAAAGTCCGTTATAAAATGTTCATTCATAGAAGAGAAATCCGATTATTAAAAGAATATAAGTGTCTTTTGTTAATACTTAAGTTCATGACGTGCTGGTCACAGGAGATGAAAGGTGAGGTCAATGGGTTGGTAGGAGTCCTTTGATATCTCCGTTGGTGAAGGAAGGCTGAAGGCATCGGGTTTGACGGGTGAGAAAAGCGTAGCGACATTCACTGACGGTACTTCAAAGCTTTCTGACTTAGAAGTGAATTTATCGCTCTATTTATGTGTGCCCTTCGGATCAGAGTCAGTCTGCTGAAACAAACTGTTGGGTATGGCGCGGAGCTGTTTAATTGGTGGAAAATTGTTTATCATTCTTTTTATTTCTTTTTAGTTTTCCACCGGAAATTCTGCGTGGAGCCGGGTGCGCAGAGACCAGTATTGGTCATTTGCTGTCTAAACCTCTGAGGGTTAATATCCGGTCCTTCGCTTGCTCCGTGCCACCACATAACTTTCGCCCCAGTAAACGGAGTTGTTGTTGTTGGTTTTTTTTTTTGGTTTTTTTTTGTTTTTTTTTTTTTAGTAATAAAAATATGTGTTTTCTTTCTTCCATTTAACCGTTCTACCGGACTTCGTTCTAGTTTCTGGTTTGTTATCATTAGTTTCTTCGGAACAAGATAGGGAGTTATCCAAATCCGGTCTTGATCCAATGGAATCTTTTGATTTTATATTTTCAGAAATATATGCAGGTTTTAGTCTATCTATTGAAACATTACTATGTACGTCATCCGATCTTTTAATAGTAAAATATTTTTCATGACGACTTAATACTTGGAATGGACCTGTGTATGGAGCTTCCAATGGCTTTCTTACTCTGTCTGTTCTTAGCCAGATACTTTTACATGTTTGTAAATCTTTTGGAATGTAAGAATTAGGTATTGTATGCAGGTGTCCCCTGGATAATTTGTCCATGTCAAATTTTTGCATCTCGTCGGCTAGAATTTTAACGTGCGAGTTTGTCATTTCACTATTCTCGTTCTTGATAGAGTCAATTAACAATCGGGGGACTTGTGCATGACTCCCTGTTACTGCAGTAAATGAAGAATAGTTTGATTCGTTAGGTGTTATCCTCATTCCCAAAAGGACGATAGGAAGAGCTGACAACCACGATTCTTTCCTGGCTATAATAGCCGTTTTTAAAGTTCTGTGTGCTCGCTCAACTAATCCATTCGTTTGCGGATGGTACGCCGTTGTTCGTAATCTGTGGAAGCCTATTATTTTTGATAGTTCTGAGAATAATTCGGATTCAAATTGGCTTCCTCTGTCCATAACGACATGAAGAGGAACCCCGAATCGGGAGATCCACAGATTGACAAAAGCCGTTGATATTGATTTTGCCGTAATTTCTGTTATTGGGCATGCTTCTATCCATCTCGTATTTCTATCAATGCATGTTAATAAATATCGATATGGTGAAAAATAAGGGTCAGTTTGGTTCTTTACTGGTAGTAAGGGACCGACAATATCCACATGCACCGTTTCAAAACGACTGGAAGGTAATTCAAATGGATTTACTTTGCTCTTTGTGTGTTTTATTATTTTTGCTTGTTGGCAGTGTTGGCATTCTGTGCACCAGGTTTTTATTGACTTGTCCATCTTCGGCCAATAGTATCTGGATTTTATTATTTTTCTTGAAGATGTTATTCCTGGATGTGATAGATTATGCAGACTGTCAAATACCGATTTTCTGAGCTTTTCAGTCACAAAAGGTCGTGGAAAAGGTAATGTCGTGTCACATAATATGGTTTCATTTTGATTTATTGTGTATGGTTTCAGTTGATCTTTGAATGCCTGAATTTCATTGTTAGTAGCTTGATGCTTCATTATTTCTTGTAAGTCACATATATCAATAGTGATCGCGTTGACAGGTCGTGATAAACAATCAGCTACTATATTTTGTGAACCTCTTATATGTGAAATGTCATTTACATATTCGCTGATAAAACAGAGGTGACGCTGTTGTCTATCTGATTTTAAGGAAGACTGGCTTTTAAAAGCACTGCAAAGTGGTTTGTGATCCGTCAGTAACATTACATTTCTGCCTTCTATTAAATGTTTAAAATGGAGTACTGCTAGATAGGCAGCTAGTAGTTCTCTGTCAAAAGTAGAATATTTTTGTTGGGTTTGGGATAATTTCTTTGAAAAGAAACCTATGGGGATGGGTTGATTATCAATCATTTGATGAAGTGCTGCACCCACCGCATAATTCGAACTGTCTGTTACAAGTTGATAGTTGTTAGCTTTCGAGCTGGGGAAAGCCAAAACAGTTACATTTGATAAAGACTTTTTCATATTTTCGAAAGATTCAATTTCTTCCTTTGTTAGGGTTAATGACTTGGAATTTTGGTTTAAACGTATTTTTTCCGTGAGAGGTAGTATGATATCGCTGAAATTTGGCACAAGTTTTCTGTAAAAATTTGCCATTCCGATGAATCGGCGTAGTGATTTGGAATCGTTTGGTTGAGGAAATTCACTTAATTCATTCAACTTTTTAGCACTGGGTTTGAGACCACTAGCAGAAATATGAAATCCTAAAAAGTCTAATTCATTAGCACTAAATATGCATTTGGAGAGACAAATTTTAAAATCGTACTCACTCAGTTTTTGTAGTACTAGGTCGATATGCTTGGAATGAGTTTCTTCATCTTCTGAGAATATAAGGATATCGTCGATATATACAAAGGTATAATCAGTATCACGAAAGATATTGTCCATCATTCTCTGAAAAGTACATGATGCGTTCCGTAGTCCGAAAGGCATATAGTTATATTCAAATAACCCAAAAGGGGTAGAGATGGCTGTCTTGCAAACATCCTCCGGATGTACAGGTATCTGATGATAAGCAGACGACAGGTCTATCTTTGAAAAGAACTTCTTATTATGAAGCTTCGAAGACAAGGAATTTATATTTGGGACTTGATATCGATCGGCTTTTGTTATGGTATTTAAATGTCTGTAATCGCCAACAGGTCTATATGTGCCGTCTGACTTCGGTACCATATGTAAGGCTGAACTCCATTCAGAGTTTGAAGGGGAAATTATTCCTGCCTTTAGGAGTTTCTTGAATTCCTCTTTTGCAATTTCATATCTCTGAGCTGATAATTGTCTGGCTCTGGAGAAAGTAGGAGGGTTGCTACCAGTTTCTATTCTATGGAATATCTTTGGTTTTGTTGCATTCGTGTCGCGATGAGGAGAAATTAAGTTTGGGTATTTCTCCAGAATTGCTCGTACCATTTTGTTAGCATCTTTATTCGGTACTAAATCTATATTCATGATAATAGACGATGGCTGTGCATCGGATTGTCTATTAGTCATTTTATCAATCAGCTTATTGTTTGTGCAGTCCACCATTAGCCCGAAATGGTTTAGGAAATCGTATCCTAGGAGTGGCTGAGCAGTTTCGGCTATTATAAATGTCCAGGTAAATTCTCGTCTGAGGTTCCGTAGTGTTAGATTCAGTACTGCTTGTCCTGAGCATTCAATCTTTTGACCGTTGGCAGACACTAAAGAGATATTGGTTGGGTATGTTACAGCTCCGCTTAAATATCTCTTCGGAAGTATAGATACGGCAGCTCCTGTATCCACAATAAAATTTAAACTTTGAGCTCCTAACCGTGCGGCTACAATGAGAAGCGGCGAGGAAATGGAAGCTAACACCTCTCGCCTAGTTAGTTTTCCGAAATCTCACGAGGAACTGGTGAATTTGGGCGAGAGTTGGGTTGCATTTGAACATTCCGTTTATTTGGCCATCTGCACCACGGCTTACAAAATTTTGCACGTTCCGCAAAGTATAAATGCGCTCGGCAAATTAGAGGTTTTTGGTCCTTGTTAAAAGGGCGAACACTGGTAGGGAATTTATTTTCACTGTGGGAACAGCCATGTATCCTTTTAGTTTCATTTTTATTTTGCTGTTCATCCCTTTGCTTCCCCGAAATCTGTCGAATATGTGCGGTGTCTTGTTTGTTAAAATATAATAGTAAGTCATCCGCCATTCTTCCAAGGCGATCTGTGTCTAAATCGACTTGTGCCGCTACCACTGGTTTAATGGAGTGAGGTAGGGCTTGAATAAATTTGTGACGTACGATATCGTCCCCTACGCCAATTCGGCTTGCTAATGACATAAGTTCATTCAGGTATACTGAGGGACGACCTGTTACAGTCGATGACGACATTAATTTGTCCAGCATCTCTGGTTTTGTTTTCTCGTAAGCGCCCGTCACTGCTTCTCTTAGTGCGTCGTAATCTTTTGATTGCAGTATAGTTGGCTGTATATTTCCTACTACGTCCACAGGGAGAGCTGCCAAAGTGTTAAAAAATTTTTGACTGGTCTGTCTTATATTTGCAATATTAAATTGCGCCTCCATTATTGCAAACCAAGCTATTACGTTTGATTCAATGAAGTTTGGTGGTTTTATCGCAACAGCTTGGATTGGTTGGTTTTGATTAATTGTAGTTTCTTCAGCGTCATCTGCCATGTTTTTGGTTTGTGTTGAATAAAAATTCTAATTTTGTGACAGTTCAATTTTTTTTTTTTTTTTTGTGCGTGCGTGTATATATATGTGTTAAAATCACGTCTTGGTCACCACTTATGGGGGGGGGTTGTAGAGTTCTCGTTGTTAATTGTTGCTTGTATCAGAAGGTAGATAAATAGTAGCAGTCCTTCGGGACAGCCGCTAGTTTGGCCTAAAGGTTCAACAAGCGATCAAATTGAGGTCACCATAACATAAACAAAATAACATACGAAAGAGAAGGGTATATCAAAAACACTTTGTATTTAAATGCAACATCAATGAATAGTACAATGTTTCTTGATTTACACGCACAAAGTCCGTTATAAAATGTTCATTCATAGAAGAGAAATCCGATTATTAAAAGAATATAAGTGTCTTTTGTTAATACTTAAGTTCATGACGTGCTGGTCACAGGAGATGAAAGGTGAGGTCAATGGGTTGGTAGGAGTCCTTTGATATCTCCGTTGGTGAAGGAAGGCTGAAGGTATCGGGTTTGACGGGTGAGAAAAGCGTAGCGACATTCACTGACGGTACTTCAAAGCTTTCTGACTTAGAAGTGAATTTATCGCTCTATTTATGTGTGCCCTTCGGATCAGAGTCAGTCTGCTGAAACAAACTGTTGGGTATGGCGCGGAGCTGTTTAATTGGTGGAAAATTGTTTATCATTCTTTTTATTTCTTTTTAGTTTTCCACCGGAAATTCTGCGTGGAGCCGGGTGCGCAGAGACCAGTATTGGTCATTTGCTGTCTAAACCTCTGAGGGTTAATATCCGGTCCTTCGCTTGCTCCGTGCCACCACATATCTTCATATTCCCTTAAATTAACCAAATGACTTTCTTACTGGTGAAAGATTCCTTGCCAGAAAATTTGCAGATTGTTATCACAGAAAAGAGACATCTGATTTCTCTCTAGTCCTCAGCTTCAAATTAATTTCACTCATTTTTTGAAACCTTGTACTAACCCTTTTCAAATAGATGCGGTGACTACCAAGGTGGAGTTCATAAAAAAGAACATATACAAGTGCCACTTAACAAGCACATCAGCCCGGTTATGGCTGAAAGTTATTTTGCACTGGTATCGACCGTTCTGGTCAATATCTGCACTTGAAAATACATTAATCTTACTTTATCAGCTATCAACATAATTTCTCATTTCCTTTTTTCAATTTCTAGTCCTGCTTTTATGCCCATTTGAATTTGCTAAACCAGGTTTTTAAGTTTCTAAATTTTACCCCTCAAAATGTCATTTTTACATTTCTACTTATAAAATGTTAATTTTAAGGTTGTTACCTAACCCACTTCAAATCGGCAAACATTAATTTTTTTTCTGGAATCCCTTGGCCCTACCCCCACCTTGTACATGTTGAAAAACACGTCTCCTGATCTAATGTAAAATACTGGAACATTAAAAATTTTTTTCTTATGTTTCTAGCTTTATTATGTAGTAGAGAATTTAAAAAAGCCATCAAATATTCAAGTCCTTCTAATTTTGATTTACTTGAGATAGCATATTTGAATTGTATCAATTCCAAAAAAGTTTTATTTTACAAGGAAACCTGGAAATAAAGTTTTTCGTTAAAAGTAGAAATTCTGAAAGGCAAACTAACAATCATTTTTCAGAAGTAACTGGAATAATCTTAATATTGGGATGAAACAGTAATTTGTTTTTTATTTTGGGTTTTGCTTTCTTAGCGTTCACACCCAAGCCTGACATTTCTCGTGAAAAGTATTTGTGAATCAGAAAGAGATCTTGTTAAAAGTACAGGATGCCCAGTAAAAAAAGTGGTAAATTCAGAAAGAAATTTATTTACTTATCATGATTCATGCACAAACTGAACAAATATTGTAGATGTTCGAAATGTTTGCTTGAATGTTCAGTTGTAAGTGTGGTAACTAAAAGGCAGTAGCTTTGTGGATAGTGTCAAGTGGAATTTAATTCCAAGTTTCAGTTAAGTTCCACTTCAATGAATCAATATTGACAATGTCACGATGACGGTTTTGCAAGTAAGTTAGGTGTTTACTCCAGATACAGGAATCCATAATATTCAGATCTGGGCTTTTAGAGGGCCACTGAGATTGAGAAAATAGACCAGAGCTCTAATTGGTTAAGGAATAAATTTGCTGCATTTTTACTGGCCATCCTGTATTATAATATGTACTTAGAAAACAATGCAATTTTTATTTGCTTATTTGTTTAATCTTTAAGTAACCAAATAAAATGCTTGTTTTGTTCTTCTGTGTCAAAATGTCATTGTTTTAATTTCATCCCAGCACAAGAAACTGAGGATAAGGGGAAACTATAATTCAAATACAGAAGTTTATTACATTTTTCAGAAAATTGTCATCATTACCTTGAGCAAGAAGAGTAGATATACTTGTTAGATCACAGTTGTAGGCAAATGTTTCTGGAATCAACAGAATAGTGGGTGTGGCTACTACTCCTGCTTGGTGACAGGCATGCTTGAAAGACTGGTGAAGGATGGTATCATAATTTTGCCCATTACAATCCTGTACACATGGCTCAATTAGCTGCAACGAAAAGCAAAGAGTTAATTTTCTTATGCTCCACATTCAAGTCGATTTCAAACAAATTTTCTTCCGATTTACTAAAATTGCACAAAGAAAAATGAAAAATGATTATCCTATTCAAATCCTCAGTTTACTTAGAGTGTGTATAAATGTTTCCACTAAATTGTTACAGAAATAACGTTATAGTCACACATTCTAGATTACAAGTTCATATTTCACCATAGATCAACAAATTAAATGTCTTATAATTTGGTTTGCTTTATGGCATATCAACTGCAATGCATTATTTAATGCCAACAAGGTTTTTAGAATATATTCATATGAATAGAATATGTATTCTTTATAAGAAATCAGTTTGTAGATCAGGTTTCATTGACATATTTTTGTAAAGAGGGTTTTTTTTTTTAAGAGTCAAATGTATTGCTGGTAATTTTTTTTTTTAAATGTATTGCTGGTATTTTTACTATAAAAATCTATTTTTATACTTTCATAGTGTTTTGACTCCAGTTTGGGAGTTCACTATTTACTCATAGCTCAGACCCTAACAGGTGCTGCCACTCCACTTAGGGTGGACCTGGGAACAACAGCAATTCTTTCGGGGATCAGGAATTATCATTTTTTACACTGATTTATTTGAACTGGTATCTTCATCTTGGGTGTTATAGTCACAATGTTTCAGTTATTTCTGAGATGAGGAATTATCATTATTATATGCCAATTTATCTGAACTAGTATCTTCATCTTGGTTGGTATAACCACAATGTTTTGGCTGTTGTACCTTCTGGCCTTCTTCAGGTGTTGGTAGAATTCAGTAATATGGTATTCTAAACTGAACATGTTTTTCACTAAAGGTGAGTAGCTTTTTCTCATTCCATTGTCTATACTGGGGGGGGGATTATCTCATAATACTTAATTCTTCTAAGTTAGTTTTTGTTATAGCTGATTGCTTGTCTAGACCTACCCTAGCAGTTATGGTAGATCTGTGTGACATGCCAGCTATATCTGTTGCACAACTTAAGGATCCTGAGTTACAAAAATTTCCAGTCTTAAAAAAAATACAATTTTAGTATTGATAATAATAGTTCCATATATAATGCTACCAGTGTTCCTAGACCATATACCTGATGAATTATGAAAATCTATTTTCGATAGTATTCACACAATATCACACCCAGGAATTAAAACCTTGTGTAAACTTATCAAAACAAGATTTTTTTGGCCTTATATGGACAAGACAATAAAAGAAATGTGTAATGAAAAGCAATATTCAGACACACACAAAAATGATGGCTATATAAATAAATCACATCAATGCATTCCTGACAAGCTTAAGACATGTAAAAGTGCATGGCTAAAATAGACAGAGTTCATAAGCCTCTGGAATCCCCTTACACTGGTCCCTTCCAAAAGTTATGTTGAACTGATAAATATTTTGTAATTAAAATGAACGATGAGATACAGTCAATAATATCAATAGATAGATTGATTAGAACCACACGTTGGACCAAAAAGGGATAAGCAAGTAATAACTGAAAAGCAACTAGGGATGATATAATAAGGGATATAGAAAACAGACAGAAATAGTAAGCCCAGTCATATGAAAGCAGCTAGAAAAGTTTCTTATAAAAGAGACAATTAATATCACTACTACTAGACTCAGCTACTAGCTGGGAGGGTTTGTTGTCAGAGACAAAGGTTATCTCCCCTTGGCCAAAAAATAGCAATAAAAATTAATTATAAATATTCATGAGAATAAAAAAAACAGTCATCACTAGGTGGGAAAGTCAATTTTTTTTCTTTCACTCCATGATGTTATACAAACAGAACACATACAATGATTTTTGAAAACCAAACAAATAGGTACAAAATTCATATTGTTTTTGGTACATAGTCCTTTGATAGCAGATACATGTTAACTTTGTATTAAGAATTTTGAATATATATATATATATATATATGTATATATATATATATATATATATATATATGTGTGTGTGTGTGTTTTATATGAAAACTTTTTGGGTTTTATTTGAATTTTTCATATATTTATGTTGTCATATGTTTCATTTACTTTTTAAATGAGGTCAATGTTTCATATCCATTCACAACATGTTCATATTTTTAAATTACAGACACACACACACACATATATATACACACACATGAAGACACACAAAATCAAGGCCCACTTTAGCATTATAAATTAAACATATCATAATGTTGATTCAGTTTGGTATTTTCATTTTTTAGAAAACTCTGCATTTAAAGCCATTTTGTTTCTACTAAATTTTCTCAAAAATGAAAAATTCCCTAAGAAATGCAGATATAATAAACTACATCAGGAAAAATATATTTTCTTATGAAATTATACAACTTACTTTCTCCTCAATATTAGCATTTCATCTCAGTAAAAAAAAAAAAAAAAAAAAAAAAAAAAAAAAGCAATTTTAAAATGTAGGGAAAATTTAAATTCGAATTTCTTTATTAACATTTTTAATTTCATACAAATTAAAACATTCATGATAGGTTATAAGTAGCAAAATACGTTTTTCTTGAGCTGACTTTCCTTTCACAAAAATGTGTTTCCAGAGAGTAAGTTATATACAGTTCAACAAATATAAAGTATTTATCTACATTCTTTTAAAAAAAATATCCAACTGGTCTGTTTGTTAGCCATTGCTTTTGTTTTGTAGAACTAAAATAATTAAACAATAAGGAATTGAGTGAGTCTTCCTTGCTTTCAAAGAGAGAGAATAAAAAAGATTAAAAATTAAAAAACAGGAAAATAAAAGTGAAAATATGTCCCACTGAGTAATTCTTGATTGAACTTGCATAGAAATAGCAGCAAAAGATAACAAGTTTTTCTACTTAAGTTATTTAAAAAGTAAACATTTTAAAAAAGAGTGAAGAAATGAAACCATCTGAAATGAATTCCAGAACAGGATGCCATTTTACAAACCTCTGCTTTTGCCAAATAAGCAACTAGTTTGGCAAGTGCTTTTTGGCCTGTAGGTTTACAACTGGATCTAAACAAAAGCCCATGCCCTTGAGGGAAAGACTGAAACCAAAAAGAAAATATATGTATATTTATAAAAACATTAATGTGTCCAAGATGTTATAAAAATATTTAAACAAAGCATTTAAAGTAAAACTGTTTGTATTTTACAAGTCTTCCACTGTTTTCTTCTTTTTTATTTTGCTTTTTATTGTAGTGAGGTTATATTTCATAAAAAAAAAAAAATTAATCAAAGAGTTGTCAGAATGATATTGCCATTTTATAGTAGCAGAAAACTCAAAAGTACACAAGTGTGACAATTATTAGAAATTGATTACAAAACTTTACATTTAAATTAAAAAAAATTAAATGTTCTTTACTAAATGAAAGCAGTCAATTAAAATGAAATCCACTTACCAAAATTCGAGTCAATTTTGTGATGAGGGGAATAAATTCCTCAAGTAAAGTTATGTTCCATTTTAATTGTGATACACTGTTGTATCGGTTGATGTGTTTTCTTAGGGTATTAATCAGCTGTGAATTGGAGCATTCAGTGTAGCCTAGAAGAGAGGGTTTTCAAAATGAGTTACTGAAGATTTTTAAAAGAAAAAAAAAACTTAACTTTATTAAAGGTTCCTATCCTTGCAAAGAAATTCTTCTCTGTTTAAACTGATAAAGTTTATGGTTTAGTGCATCACTGATGGACCTTAAGTTACATTTCTATTCTACTCTAAGAAAAACTGAACATTGTTACAAAACTTTTATTAGAGTATTTTAATAGTAGTGTCCTAACTTAAAGAATAAAGCAATTTCTAATATAATTTACAATTTAATAATGGTGTGGGGCCAGCATTCATGTTCTATTAATAATACTTTGTTTGTTTTTGTGTTTATTACAAAAGTTTAAAATAAAATCATATCACCATTGGAAAAAAAAAAAAGATTACTAGTTGCTGCATGAAATAATATTACCTTTACTTTTTGTTAAATAATTATTTCATATTTTTATGTAGAAATACAATTTTTTTTTTTTTAAATAAATGGATCATCATTTCATAATTATTAATCTTGTTGAGTTTTCTCTTCCATCATGAACATTTTCACACTTTATTACAAAAAACAACTTAGCTAAATTGTGAGCTTGTACATTAGGGTGCTGAAAAATTATTTGCTTTATTTTCTAAAATCTGACCATATATCAAATTTTAAATAAAAAAAGCCCAAACTCTTCTTTGTTATGCCAAGAAAATTTCAGCTTACTTCATATGCTCAAAAGTCATTTAATACTCATCTCCTGTTGATTACAGATTAGTAGAAATACAAGGCTGAGCTTAATGAAGTTGGAGTTTGGTTTATTACAGAGTAGTCTCCCTTTACTTATTTAAAATATATATTCTATGAATAGGAAGGGACCTGAAGTTTCACTAAAATGGAGAAGGTATGTTTGCACATTTGTGTTCCTGTATTTATTGCAAGCTTACATTTTAGAAGCAATACCAAAGTAAACAAAATTATTCAATATTTTACCACTTTCAGCATACTGGCCAGAAGACGCACCATACAAAATATATTTGGAAAATATTATTTCATCAAGGCGTTTTAATCCATTTTTGATCTGAAAATAAAGACACATTAATGAAATATTATTCACATTTTTATTAAAATTAACATCTTGCAATTAGCAAGATATTTGCACAAAAAAGCTGTAGTATATCTAAATGTTGCAATACTGTGTTTACTTTGAATCACTCTTGGACCTTGTAATTGATAAACTGAGAAATTAGAATGTATTAAAGTTTTGGTGAATTTGTTTAATAAATCCTACCTGTAATATCATTGGGTTACATAAACAGAGTTAAAGTTTGGCTTCACTAATCTTAATATAATAAACAAAAATATTTTAAATAAATAATAACTAATAATTCCAGCATTTAACAATCATTTTTTTTTTTTATTTCACCTTATTTCTGTTTTAATTTTCCCTCATGTCAATTGAACATGCCTTCAAATTCTTTATTTACAACTAGTTTAAAAATGTTTGCAACAGGTCTCATAAACCCTCAAAAGCCTCATTTACACAACACAAAAAATAAATAGTTAACCTGCTGAAATCTGAATATATTTGATTTTGTTCTTCTCAAACTTCTGTGAAAAAAATATTTCTATGTGAATAAATCATGAAATATATCCATTACTTCAGTTTTTAAATACAAATTTCATTTATAAAGAAAACATTCACATTTTTTTAACTCACTGAAAACAATTTCCACTGAGATTTGCATATTAGAATGGGCAAGCAATTTAAACATTGTTTTCATTAAAAAAATATACTAAAATTAAAATTCTATAATGATTATTGATAGTTATTTTATTTCAGGATATGGGTGATCGTAACTCTCTATAACTTCCTACTTTTTATTGTTCTAAATACTTTGTTCTATTATCTGTTAAATAAGTTATTTGTTGTTTCCCTTTGTTTTGCTTGCCTTCAGCATGTCTCCAAGAAAGGTTTTCCTTTCTTGATATGTGTAACAGAAATTTCAGCTGTTTCTTTTTGATTGTAAATGTCATTTTTCTTGTTCCTATTTTCTTTAAAAATTCCTTGTAGCTCACATTTTCTGTCCATGTTATTCTCAGTATTTATCTGTAGCACCACATCAGTTGTTTTGAGTCTCCTCTTCATCTAAGAGGAAATTGTTCAGCATTTACTGCCATATAGGAGGATAGATGTGACACAGTAATTAAAATATATTCATAAAACAGTGTATTAAAACTAATTTTCGAACTTGTCCAGAATAATTGAATCCCACTTAATATCTTCACTAGGAAAATCTAAACCAGCTTTCTGATAGTCTTAATTTTAAATTGCAGATTAAATACTTATGTTTGTGTTATTCTGCGTTGTTTTCCCCAAATGAAAAGGGTTTCCGCGCTGAGTAAAATATACTTACATCCTCCATGTTCATTAGTGGTCCATAGAAAGTTTTTTTTGCCAATGATTGTATACCAATGGGTAAAATTTGTGAACCTGATAATGTTTTGTTTGGTTCTGTTGTTGGGGCTTGAATTAGAAAATGAAAAAATAAAAATTATGATTATCATGGCTCAGTGTAAAAAAAAAATATAAAATAAAAAAAAATAAAAAAATAGAGGAAATAAAAAAGAAAAATGAAGAGTCATTTGCTGTGACAGTGAAGTAGTTAAACATTATTCTAAGTAGAAAAAGAGAAGGGTTAACCAAAAATGAAATATACACTGGAAGATAGATGGATAGAGAGAGAGAGTGGAGACATTTTCCTTGGTGAGAATGGGACATCTGGATTTCTTCTCTCCTTAAAGTTTATTTTTCTTATCTATTGAGAGTCTAGCATGCAGATGAAAACAGATTTGGAGAAATGGCTTTATCTCTTTCCTGAGAAATTAAGGAAATGCATATATTTTTTGTTGATGAAAACAAAAACAGAGAATGAACCCTTTTTCTTAGGGTTGAAGTTATGAAAATCAATCATGTCATGCCAAGAAGGTGATCTGGTTTGAGTTTTTTGCTGAGACATTGACCAGCTAAGTGATGGAAATCAGAGTCTCTTTGTTTGAGAATTTAGGTAAACAAATATATTTTCATTGACAAAAGCAGATTGGAAAATAATTTTTATCTATCGCTTGGAAGGTTAAAATGAGAACAAATTTCTCTTAAGAGGTCAGATGTACGATTAAATATACGATTAAAGCCGTCATCAGTGGTCTGGTTTGTATTTTTGCTGGACAGGATGGATCCAGAAAAACAGAAAAGATTCGGAGAATTAAAATTAATGGCTGGAATGGAACTCTGCCCTTCCATCTACCTGCTTTAAAAATGAGATTTGTCACAAAGACAATTATGCATGCCCTGAGAAGTGGGCTGAGGTTGAATGCTAGGAAGGAAGGAGGAAGAGACAGAATTTGGCCTCACCTGCACAAAGTCGCAGTGTGAATTGTGAAGTGAAGCAGGTTGGAGTTAAGGGAGAAGCAATCCCTGTGTGACTATTCCCAAAGAAGGTGGATAATTCTCCAAATTTGGAAAATTGATTACAAAAGCAGAAATAAGGAACAAAGAAAACCTTTATTGAATTAATGAAAATTGGGGAATCACAAATTCCTGGAATCCTTTGGCCCTGTGCCAATTTTGGTCTGAAGTGCATATAAACAGATGACTTTGGGGAGATCATTGACTTTGAGCTGAGATTCCACATTGAGTGCCATCTGCCAACCAGAATTCCTGATTCCAAGACTTCGAACCCAGCCTTCCAGAAGTTTAGACAAAGCTCAGTGTCGAAAGAGAGATTGAGGCGGAAAGGGTTAATTTTTGTTGTACCAAGAACTATATAAACCAATTGAAGATTAACCCCATGAATCTCTTGTTTTACTTATTTTCATTGTGAGGAAATTTTTTCCTAAATATAGCACCTGCCACGGCTTGACCAGCACTGCAAGTCTACAACAATATTCAAAATCTTCTGCTGCTCTGAGATCAAAGAACACAATGTAGGCCGAGACAGTGTGGATTGAAGTGACCAGCGACCAACAACCAGCTTGAACCAGCATCAACATTGACCAGTGCAAAGTTAGCCCATGATTAAAGTGTTGTCTTAAAAACCTGAAGATTGGGCCACTAAACGTGGTTACACCACCAGGTGTAGCTGACGGTGAAAGGTGTTACGTTATTTGGTGCCAATGACCAAGGATGTGACCCTGTTGCAAGGAGGTGTTACATTGCAAGTGAAGGAGAAAGCAGGGCAATGATGACATGGGAGTAATAGGATTTGTACAAGAAATGAATTCTAGTAAATTAGAGAAAGGCCAGATATTAGGTGAAACAAAATAGGAAAGAGTTTCCGTCTCTATATCTGAGATCAGATATCATTACTATTACACACCGATTTTTTTTTTTAAGTTGGGAGGCAGTTGTGTTTAAATAAAACATTTTTTTTTGGCAGCTGAATATTTTATTGTGAAAGGAGCCTACATCCAACTCTTGGTGGAACTTAATGATATTGATAAATATTAATGTGATTTTTACAAATAAAAGTTGAGTACAAACATAAAAACTAGTAAGGAAATGAAGCACAGGTTGGATTTGAAAAGTGACCAGGAAATTCACCTGACTTTAATCCTATTGACAAAAATGTTCTTTTGGACTTTCCCAAAGGACAGTAGCATTTTTGACAGCAGTTAATATGAATTATTGATGATATTTTACAGAAATTAAAAAATGAAATATTCAGAAACCAATTTTAATTGTTTAAAACTACTATATTTGAAGATATACGAAACCCATCTTTTTCACCTTTCAAAATGGCTCAAGAAATATCTTCCAGGTTTTATAAGCATAGTTGAGGCATTTGGTTATCACAGAGATTGTAGGTTAACATTACTTATATCTAACTTTATAATACTGTAATATTAAATATAAACGAGAGTGGGAGTTATGTACCATCAGTCGAATATGGTAAGTTGGATTTCATCATCAATGTTTCTGGTGGGAAATTATTATTATAGTTTTATGAGACATCCTTTATCATAGCATTTTTATTGATGTAGTCTCTGGCCTTACTCTGGTGTCTTGAATCACATTTGGTAAATGGAAACCTTTATTTGATTCTGCAGTTTATCTTGTTCTGGTTTCTCTACTTGCCATATTCAACATCCTTTGTGAAAGCATCCAATCAATAAGCAAGGCTCAAATATCAACAAATGGGAGTCACTAATTAGAAGAGACAGATTTCTTCCAAAACAATTGCATGGTGGATAAAAATGTTAGTAAAAACCCATCTAAATTCAATTCCTAGTTACTCAGGAAAGATGGTCACGAGGATAAGAATTATTGGTTTTAAAATTTCCAAAAGACAATATAAGTTTATATATATATTTATTTATTTTTTTCTTGTAAATGTTTGCTAAGGTTTAGATTAGTATTACTTTGGACAAGTAGAATATTTGAACCAGTGTATTTTCTTTGCAAATAGATATTCTGAATTCAAAGGAACAGCTCAAGTGCAATAAGAGGTAATCCTTGTCCCAGTCAATGATGTGCCACCTTGGGCAAACAGAGGAGTTGGCATATTTTGTTCTTGACTAGAAAAGGATAGATGATTCTGACTGGCAACATTCTTCCACAGTGACTGTATCTCCTTGTGCCTATCATGAAAGGACAAATATTTTTCATAAAATTGTGTATCAAATTTATATTGTATTTGTTATTATTTTAGATAATGTCTAATTTTCATTAGTGAAATAAGAACATCTTGGTATTATTTAATGGCTGTGATAATCCTAATTAATAAGAGAACTGTTGGAAGTGCTAGGTAAGTTTAATTTATTTGGGAAGGAGATTAGAATAATCCAGAATGTACAGGGTGCGATGGGTAAATTGTCGCCATTTTATATTTTTAATTTTGTGCATGTGCATCGTTTGTTTGTGATTTTGTCTACTGCACCGTATAGTTGGGTCAGTTGGGCACCATCTGTGAGAAAAAGAGCTCCATGATGCAATTCCCTCTGACAGAAATTTGGAAATGGCATGCTTTACTGCTTGGCATTTGTGCTAGAAACTCCAATACAAACATTTCAGAGTGTTTGGGTGTCAATCTGAGGATAGTGCAGAGGATCTGGAAAGAGTTGGACGAGTCTAATGTTTATTACAAAGGTGTTTGGGGTGATCACTAGCGATGGCAACGTTCTGCTTCTATTCATCTTCCCACAGGGCCTCAGACTCTACGTGGAGGCCTATATAAAGTGTCTTGATGAGGTTGTGCTGCCCTGGAGCAGGACTCTGCACCTTCCACCCAAACAGGAGAACACAATCATAGCTGTCAGACATTTCTACAACCACATCATCCCTTACACCTAACCACCTAACTTCGCAGACTGCAACACCTTTCATTATTATGTGTGAGGTGCAGTTGAGTGGGAGACCAACAAAACTCCTTGTAACACCAAAGATGAACTGAAGCCAAGGATTATGGCACATTCACCAACTAAAATAAGGAAACCGTCCAAAAGAGTTGCAGGAGATTCCATAGTCATCTGGTGGGTGATTTTATTGAATAAATTTACTCTTTAGTATTTCAAGGTATTTTTGTGCAATTTTGGTACTTTAAAACGAGATGTCAGTGTTATTTTAATTTTTGCATATTTCAGACGACAATTTATCCATAGCATCCTGTATGTTGGCAGCAAACTGCCTGCATACAGATTGAAAATGAATTCAGTAAACACACAAAAAGAGAAAGGGCTTTAAGACAAGGATGCGTCTTCTCAGCAGACTTATTCACCCTTTACAGTGTAGCAATCCTGAGAGAATTACAAATCCTACCAGGATTCATTATTGGCAGCCACAATGTGAACAACATAAGATATGCAGATGACATAGCATAAACACAGAAAGGAAACTACAGAAGGTAGCAAAGGAAATCAAGAAGAAAGGGGCTAGACATCAATTGTAACATGTGAATTACAAATTGGAAACGCCAAAATGAAGTAACTACAAAAATTTAAATATCTATCTAGTAAATGTTTTAACAGAGGATGGAAAATGCAACACCAAAATTCAAAGTTGCATAGGAATAGCAAAAGATACCTTCCAAAAGCTAAGCATGTATTAAGAAACAGGAACATTTTGTTAGAAACAAAAAAAAGTGTATTGAACTGCTATGTAATATTGGTCCTCCTATATGGCAGTGAAAAATCTCATAGAATACCATGCACTGAACATGTGAGCAATGGCAAAATTTTAGAGAAAATGGAAAAAAAAAAAAGGAAACGGAATGTTGCATCAGAAAAGAGTTGAAATTTCTAGGATACCTAATGAGGTAAGAGGGCTTAGAAAGTTTGATACTTACAGGATAGATTGTAGGCAAAAGAGACAGAGGAAAGTAGCATATAACCTACCAAGTGAGCTTGTGTAAATGGTTGGCAGAACAGGTGTTAGGAGAGAACAAAAACACAAACATAGCTAAGAGCTACAAAAGACAGGAAATTGTGGAGAGCCATGATCACTTATATTCTGATGGGACACAGCACATAGAAGAAGTGCAAAAATTAATTATATTTGATCTGCATTGCTTGTGGTAAAAACTAATAAACCAAAAAAGAGTTTAGACAAAAAAAGTTGAGACAGAGTTTGTAAAAAAAAAAAAAGGATTTATTATGGAATCCTAAAAAGAAATGAGTTTTCTGCACATTCTCTGAAAAGATTTAGGTATCTTTTATTTTTGCTGTTGTTTTTCTAACTACTACTTGTGGTGGAACTGTTGCTGTCAGGATACAAATATTGTAGGAGTATTAGGAAACAATTGTCATTTATCCCTCCATTAAAGGTTGTACTTACTTTTTGACTGACAAGATCTGCTGTCTTCACTCTGATTATCAGCTTCCTTTGATTGATTTCCAGTTACATTTGGTGTCTTTACAGAAAATTCACTAGATTGTTGGTCAGTATCCTGCCCTCTGGAAGTTTCTGCAAAACAAGGGTAAATACAATGAACAATAACTGTACCAACCTATTATTTCAGGTGGGGATACACAACTGTATATATGTGCACACACACACACACACTTCTAAACTTCACTCTGATAGATGGTGTTTGACTCTAGATGAAGTCAGGACTTTCAACAAAAGTAGGCTCTCTAAACATGGAATTGTTGAACTGCAATCTTCCTTACAACTACCAAAGCTAAGCAAATATATAAGGGCAGATCAATAAGCCTGACATGCAATGTATCTGAGTTGTGATTAGTTGAATTTTGACTTTAAATTTCACTGTATAATGTTCTGTCTACATGGTTAATATTCACCACTGAATTAAGTGCATTGACAAGGAAGGAGATTATGCTAAAAATATTTAGTAGTATAAAATAACTGCCCTTTTATTCATTAAACTATGAACTTACTGATGTACATATATTATCTAAAGAGTTTTGCTTGAGATCAAAGAGGTAAACATTAACTGTAGCCCCAATGATCATATGACTTTAAACTAACTTGATTTGTCCTCAGTTAATCAATATTTATATTACATCTGAGTGAGAATGTTGATAGTTTATATACATTTTTTTAAACAGAAAGGTGCATAGGGTTCATTTGAATTTTATTATGGGAACAAAAGCTAAGGGCAGACAGAAAGGCTTTAGATTGTAAATTTGACCTCAAATTAAAAAATTATTTAACATTACAGTGATGTAGATTGTATTGGTACCACTGCACTACTTTATATAAAAATCAACATCAAAAGGTATTTCATATAAATTCTAACAACTTCTTGATAAAAAGTTGTCTTTTCTTGTGGGTCATACATGTAGAGATTATTTGGCACTCCAACTCCTGAGTCAGCAATATATTACTGACCACAGGAAAAGCAGGGAGGCTTCAGTTGTAATCCAGCCACATTCAATGTTGACCCTTGAGATTTGTGATGGACATGAGAAAACTATCTTGAATAGGAACTGTAATCTTTTGAAATCAAATAAAATAATTTGAATTCTTGGAATGAACCCATTACTGTCGCTTCATTCAGATATGTGTGCTGTTTGACTAACAGCCTTGTGCCATTGCACAAATTTACAACACCCAACTTCCTAAGAATTAGTGTTCTTATCTTTAGCCCGAGCTTTGCGGATCAAAAATAGATTTGTGTACTTTTATATCACAATGCAACTAGTGAATGATTTCTTTATTGATGTTGTGAGGCAATTATTACTTTTTTTTTCACACAACTATTGCTGATTGTGAAAATTGCATTAAATGTTGAGAAAACCATAATTTTTTAGATTCTCAATTGATGATGCCATACTATTAATTTCACCATCACTATCAACTACAATCCTTTCTTCCTTCAACTTCCAGAATTTTTAGCAAAGACAGCTGAGCATTTATCTTTGGAAAAGTGAGATCTTATGTTTTTGTTTTGAGTTTCTTGACATATTTCAACAAATGTAATGATTTCCAGCAGCTTCTAATTTGATCAAATCTGGTCTCCATTAAAATCAAAGTATTTGATGAAAGTCCCCTGCTAAAACCTCTGTTACTTCATGAAAAAAAAAAAAAAATTCATTCATTTTGATATTTCTAAAGATGCAGCAGCCATTTTGATATTTCTGAAGATGCAGCAGCCATTGCAATTTCTTGTATGTTTTCCCAATTCAGCTTCAAAAACTTAACACAAAGGATTTTTCTTGTACTGGTAAAGACATAAAAATAATTATAATACCAAATGATTCTTTGATTGTCAAGTAGTTTAGACTGATATTCAGCAACAACTTTAGGATGGAGAACTAATGTCAGGGCTCATGCTGAAATTCATTTAGTAGTTAGTTTTCTTGAGTTAGTTGGTCTGAGGCAAGCCATGTTTTTGTAATTAATCTGTACCAATTGCCAAAAGTTTATATTTAATCACAACTATAAAAATTGATATGAAAAAAAAATTGCAACTGTCTGCCCTTTACTACTTCTTAGAATGAAGACATTATCAATCAATGTGGGGAAATTGCTAAGTGTAAACATAAGTTCTATGCTCATGGTTTCTTCTCTTGCACTTCTTGCTTGTGGAACTCAACTCTTTCAGTTTCTTGCTTTTCTATCAACTACAATCTTCAAAGATTTACATGCAATGTCAATCATCATCTTCTGTCTCCTTCAAATCTAATTCTTTATGACCTTTCTTTCTCTCAACATTTTCTTAGTTTTTTTCTCTCTCAGTAAGCCCTTGTGTCATAGTGGATTTTTTTTGTCTCCCCCCACCCAAAAAATAAAATGCAGAAAACCAAATAAGAATGGTTTGTGCGTATTCATAGATAACATCTGATATTTTATCCAGTGAACCCAATGCTTTGCAGCAGCCACAAATAGATACAAATTGACTTAGATTACTAAGCATGATAAACCAAGAGTTTTCTCCTTTAATTTTTCTATTTTTACTTGCAAACAATTAATGGAAGATTTTACATTTGCTATTCCTGTAGATTTAGTTATTTCTTTTCAAAAGAATTCATCACTTTTCTAGTATGTTACATTCTTTTTTTTTAGTTTATTTAAAAAAAATATATTTGTGTTTTATAAGGTACTTCTTTTCTTTACTGACTTAAGTGCTTGTGATACACTGACTGCATGGTTCATAGATTTAAAAGTAGCCTTGAGGATCCAACATTTCTAGATGAGATCTGTTTTAAGTACCAAATTCCACAGATTATCACAAAACAATGCATAGAATTATTTTGTTACAATTGATTATTTTCAAGATATACATTGACATACCTGTCAAGAAGATTTTAAAAACTTATCTTACTTTGCCAAAGAATCTTACCTGAAGCTTCTTCAGATTCTGCCTGAGTGTCTGTATATGTTTGATAATCAGATCCAATTTCTGAATTTGGCCTATCATCCTGTGTAGTAAAATGCTCATTGACATCTAGGTCATCAAGCAATGTATTTGTTGCGAGTTGAAGTTCAGTCATTGAAGTAAAATCTGGAGTTGACTTACCTATAATGTCAAACTAGGACATAAATAGAAAACAACCTGATATTTATTGAACCAAACTTACAAAAAAGATCAATGTATACTGAAAAAAAGAAAAAAAAAGACTTTATTGTTGCATCTAGACTTCAATCAAGAAAAGAAAATGATTATGTAATGTATGGGGAGACATTACAATTTATGATTATTAAAATGAAGATGCTACAAGCTTTCTTTTATGCTGTGTATCATATAAATGAAAATATGACTACGTAATATTAAAAGATGTTAATAAATCAAATCAAATTATGCTTGGTGTGATCAGAGTTTGCAACTGATTTATACTTAGTGTCCTCAAATGGTAACACAAAGTATGTTTGACTATTGACATAATGTACACTTTTGCCGGTTACCATAAGAATGGAATATCTAGTTGAGTAGATAATTAATATATAAAAAGTCATATATTATAAGATAAATATATGGCTTTATCAATGATTGCAACCAAATAAAAAGGATATTATTTTCAATATAATTTCCTTCCTTGTCAAGGCATATAGATTGAAGATCATACAGTGAAAATTTCAAACCAAATTTCAGTTAATAACTGTTAGGTTACAGATGTATATACAATAAACTGATGTATATATAAGATGCAAAACCAAGAAATTTGGCTTTTTGAAGAAAATATAATTTCTGATTTTGAACCGTAAAGTAATATCTTTTATAACATGTGAAATTTCGTGTATTCATTGCATATATATATAATTAAAAAAACTCCTTTAATGAGAGAGAAACGAAGTGAGAGATGAAAATTTAAAATATGCTCTCAGTGACATCTGGCTTATAACAATAATTTTAGCATTTGAAGTTTTGTTTTTTTTAAACAATTTACATGAAATAAAATAATCCCATCCACCTTGCTTAACCCATTATTGCCCAATGTAAAATCTCATATTAATCATTCGTTTCTAGCTGTAATCTCTTAATACCCACTGTCCCATTTTTGAGACGGTGAGCATTAATTGATAAACATATATGTTTCACAGAATATTTTATGAAAGAAAACATGCAGACTCTTTGAAAATTATTCAACTTTTTCAGAATATCCAAGTCAATTTGGGGCCAGTATGATGATGTATTATTGCTTTTTATAAAAAAATTAATCAAACATCTTTACTATTTAACATTTAGTATCACTGATACTCTCTTGCAATAAAATATTCCCACTAACTAAAACTTCGTGCCCTAGCATTTTCAGGCAGGAGAAAATGTGTTATCAGCTGTTTACATTTATAATGCTATATATCTATTAGGTCATCTCATAATTAATGTCTGCAGTCTGATAGCAATAGACTGAAGGATATTTTCTCTATTCTAAAAATTGCCTAATTTGTAAAAAGACATAATAATATGCGTTTGTACAGTTTTAAATGCATAACATGTCATCACAGTATGATCTACATAATAACAGCTGGCTATTTGTTTCCAAGTAAGCTTATCACTTTTGTTGGCTAGCTAATCCTTATTTCAGATGTCTGCTCAGGCACATTTGTGTTTGTTCAAGACCCACAGAGCCAATCTGTGGTTTATACTGCAATTATACTGAAATGAACTTAGTTACAGTTTTTAAAAGAGAGTGCATAATCTAGCTTGATTAGTAATTGAACAATGACAGTCCACTGAAACCCTCAGTCATGATGACTTGTAACTTTGTGCTAGCACAACCATCAATAGCATTTAGACAGTTTTGTCTACCCAATTTCATTCACAAGGCTTGGTTCAACCTGTGTATTGATTTTTAGACTCTTCCCAAAAGTGCTGCATGCTGAGATCATCCTCTCAGGTAGAAATTATCAAAATTATCACCCCCTTGACAAATCCACCATGGTGAGATTTAAAACCGGGTCTCATGGTTGAAACACTAATGTTCTAACTATTTGGCCACTATGATTCAAATAACAGTTACTAACTTGACCCTTCTAAAGATGGACATGTCTATGGAGCAGATAAGAGCATGTAATAATCTAAAAGATTAGAAAAGCAACCTGAAATATTCATGATGTTTGCAGAATAGATTTTTTTAAACAAAAAAAATGACCAAAGATAGTTTGAAAGGATTAAAATGAGGACGTCAGCCAAAGAGAACTATCACAAACAGGTTGTCATATTGTCATTACTTTTATCATTGAAGAATTAAGTCTGAAATTGAATAAAAGCCAGTCAACATTTCACTCTTATCTGCAACAACTTACAAAAGGTGCCTAAACATGAAAAATAAATTTATTTGGCAGAAGCCAACCATTACTAATTAATTCTGGCTGTAAAAACCTGGGATCAATTATAAACAATTAAAATAAAAATCTGGTATTATATTTTTCTACCTATAACCCATTAATGCCCATCATCTCATTTTTGGGATGGGGTGTATTAATTGGTTAAAACAAATATAGACATCTGCATTTCTCTGCCCTCTTATGAATGCATCTCACCATTTGTGGACAGATTAGGGATAAAAAAAAATGGATATTTTACAATATAAAATATAGTTATTTAAGGGAAATGATCAGGTTAAGCACAATTCAAAACATTAAGTACAGTTATGCCAATAACTACAGCTTTCTGCAAAATGTAAAATATGAGGGTGACTCTGGAAGTAATTAATCCTATGATGGTAAGAGGCAGATGTTTGTGGTATGGCAGTAGATGTTGAAACTTCCCACTGATAACCCATTATTCTTTTTTGCCTTGTTGCGGATAACAGCTGAGCAGCAATCTGGCAAAATGACATCTGACAAAAACATATGAAGGAGAGAGGTATAATCGAGGTCATGGTGGCTATTGTTTTAGCAATGGTAACAAGGATTCAACCTCTTGTTCATCACAAGCAAAATTGCGCACACAGCCAACCAGGAGGGAAGGAGTAAAAGACAGAAATAGTGTTTTGCAGCTGAAGAACCTCACCTGTCCCCAATAGTGTGTTATTGCATTCCCTGTGTATCTGTTGTAGTTTCTGTGGGAATAAATAGCAAGTATTACTTTCATGTGCAGGTGCTCTAATGGGTATTGGCTTGGAATGAGAACTCTGAGAGCCTAGTTTGCATTCCAGTAGAGTTTTGTTATATTTACTATTGCACAAATACCCTTGGCAAAAATATGAATCCCAGCTATGGTTTAAATAGTAGGGCAGACTGGGCTCTTTAACCTTGGGTGGTAACCAGTTTATGAGAAGGGCATACTGAATTAAAACTGTATGTATCCGTAGCAAAGCACATACTAAACAGTTCATAAAAAGATTATGAAGTTTTCAGTGACTATGACCCTGACTGTGGTTGGCCTTCATTGATTGATTGCTTTCAGAGTGTTCATTGTAGTACTAATATAGTGAGAGGCACTAAAGGTTACAGAAGAGACAATATTTTAACTCAACTGCTTGTCAACCAAAATATTAGATGTAACAAAAATGAATGAAAACAATTATGGTCCGAGTCCTGCAATGAAAAGAAATTTTCTATTTAAAGGATAAAATATGGGTAAAGAATCAGTTCATTGATAACATTTATTTAAACTTCATTGATGTAATATTTTACATTCACATCTTTCTGTATAAGTAAAAAAAAAAAAAAAAACATTCAAGCATTTAGTATAATTCTTTTTGACAGTCATGCACAAAATATTTAAAAATGTAAATATTTGAAGAATCAACACATTTCAATAAAATTCCTTGGAAGAAAATATAAATTTCATTCACAGTTAAATTTGTTCAAAGTTATTAATGCATATGACTAATACAATATTTTGTTCATTTTTGTTAGAGAAAATAGTTTTTTATAAAATGTGTAACTATAATGAGCGACTTCTTAGTGATGGCTCAAAACACTACTTTCTTATATAACACATACACAGACATAGTAGCAGACAACAGGCTTGGCATGACATTTAGTCAATAAGATAAAATTTTCTGTTTATTTTCTAAATTAAAATAAGTTGTGAAAATCAATTACACAAAGAACTTCTGATGATGATATCAATGTATGAATTTTTTAATTCTTACTGTAGTATTTTGTTTTTAAATCTCAAAAAGAAGTATTAGGGATATACAGTACTTTACCACATAGACCAATAAATGTACCTGCCTGAATGTGTACCTTCAACAGGTAAGGTTTGTCTTTATTACAGGTGGGTATTTGTGGGAGGACAACTGGTGTTGGATAGATTTGTATTACAATCATTTAAAAAAGGTTTTACCCTGCCTATAGTAACATTTTTGTTTCTTTATTGTTGATGATAGCAATAAAACAATTGTTGTATAGAATACTTTATATGCTTTTGGTAAGTTGTTCTTTTAATACAGATTTTTAAAAAGATTTTAAATTGGTACATACAGATTGTTCATTTTGGGGGAGGAGTCAAGTGAGATATTTTAAAGTGGAATTGATTAACAAATAATTTAGGGATTAACATTCTCAGTAGAGGTTTTGATGATGACTTTGCTAGATAGGTACAATGGGGTACTATAAACTAGCTTTGTGGCAAAATAATTTAAATCAGTCTTAAAATTACGGACGGTAGATGATCCAGCCAATGGGTATTATCTTTAAAGTGTTTCTCTATGATTTCACAAGATTCAAGATAATATGCAGTAGTATTCATCCTAGTGGATCTGGGCAAATCAGATAACTGAAAAAAAAAAGAAAATTGTCAAATTGTTGTCACCTATTATAATTAATGAAGGAACACCAACTCTAGTAATTCTAACTAGTAAGTAGTACATGTGATACTGACTGTTCACATATCAATCATTGAAATAGTGTCTGGCCATCTTATATAATTATCAATGCATTTATGTATATGCAAAAGACAATGACAAGGTGAAAAAAGTTGTATTATCAGCAAGTATGTGATGGAGACAGTCACCAGGAAGTTTTGAGGTTCATGAATTTTTGCTTTTGTTCAAGCCATACAACTTCTAGTCCATGTACATGTGTCTGATTCAATGTTAGTCCAAATATATCATTTAGGGAGCAGTTTAGAAGTGACCATAGAGTTTGGATGCAAAGTGTCAAAATTTGCCAAAGCTGATTATCGGAAACTAGAAGATATGGTTTACAGTGGAAATATCACATGTAATAAACAAATTAGAATCAGGTACTCTGATATCTTCAAGTTGCAGAGAGTTATTAGAAAATAGGAATTATTTAAGAATTGGGTGCATTCACACTTGTGTCTATTGAAGTTGCACTGACATTTCTAGATAAAGCAGTGGGTATGTTACTGTTGCATATGTCCTGAGTAAGTTGCACATTGTAATGTAGGTGTCTTATTTCCCGAGGAGAATATTTATACAGCTTAACTGTTAAAACGATGATGAGCTGTTTGTCACTGGTTAAAACATTAATCATTGCATGGAAGAATGGCCTTGTTCTCCAAAAATTCCTTCTCTTCTGTTACAACATCTTTGCAACTTCAGAACAGCAGAAAATCTAACTCTCATTTGTTTCTTTTTACATATTCCTATTGGTAGACTATACACTTTAGGCCCTGATAATCTGTGTTGGCAGATTTTTCATGCTTTATTATATCGATAAAAAAAACAACCCAGAAATAGAACAAGGAAAAACAGATATGCAACCTCTTCGATTCAGGGAGGTGTAGTATCATATGCAAATGAAATAGGACAAGTATAAAAGGAAAACAACTGGTGAACCAGACAGCATTACTCCGTGAGCTCGTTTGCTTAACATAATGTGGAGAACTGTGCTAAGACTGCTACTACAGAGAGATATACCCAACATAACAATGGCGTCACCGATAGGATCCTTAAATGTGCTAGAAGACCCAGAACATGTGGAAACGTGGATAAGGAATTTTGCAGCATTTGTCAGAGTAAAAAATTACGAGACACCAAGATCAAAGGAGAAGAGAACAAGATAACAGATTTATTTCTTGCTACTGCTGGGTGCGAAGCAGTAAAGAAATTTTCAACAATGTGTTACCCAAGTGAATTAGAAGAAATGACATTTGAAGAAATTGTCAAAGTTATAAAAAAGAACATAAGACCAAAGAAAAGATTAGTCATTGCTGAAAGAACCAAGTTTTTAGAAACAAGACAAGCACCAAATGAGTCCATTGTGCAGTACTTACATAGATTAAAAGAATGTGCCAAGTATTGTGAATTTGAAAAATTGGGAACTTGAGGAAATAATTATAAAAGATGAGTTAATTTTTCCCAGAATAATTGAAGGTTTGCAAGACCAAAACCACAAAGAAAAAATACTGGAAAGTTTACAAAGTAGTAGCAAGAGTTTGGAAGCTAGCATTGAGTTTTTATAACAGAGTTTAGTAGAGAATTTAATCAACCAAAAGAGGAATTTGGGGTGTACAGGACAAGCATAACCAAGTCCATAATTAAATGCAGGTACTGTGGAAAAAATCACAAGAGAGACAAGTACAAATGTCCCGCTTTAGGAAAAGTATGCTCAAATTGCAAAAAAGAGATCATTTTCAGAACGTATGCAAATACGAAAAATAAAATAAAAAGAGTACAAAAAGTACAAACCTCCTCTGAAGAGGCTGAAATATTTATAGTGAATATGCAAAAAAGAAGGAGAGAAAAAATAAAGATAAATGGCCAGATATTTAACATGCAAGTTGATACAGGCAGTGAAGTCACATTGATACCAAAAAATTTCTGGATCAAATTGGGATGACCTAAATTAAAAAAAAAAGCAACTATAGGAATAATGGGTACATTTCAAGGCAATTTTGAAACTGATAAGCATTTTCAAGTAATTCCCATTACAGTTGTAGAATGCGAAAAAGATCATGGATTACTAGGAATTGATGTCTTAAAAGTAGATACAGCAAGACTAATCAATTCCATGGAGGCACAAGAAAATGAAATTGAATTATTGAAAAGCTATAAAGCAAGTATCTGACTAAAAGAAAATTATTACCCAAAATATATCAAATCAAAAAGAGTTCCAATTCATATCCTACTTTTGGTAGTGGCCAAGTTAAACAAAATGATACAACAAGGCATACTAGAAAGAGTGACTCAAGGTGGTAGCAGTTGGGCATCACCAATAGTAGCGATAAAGAAACCTGATGGAGATTTAAGGATTTGTGGTGATTACAAGATAGGGATAAATGACCAGATATGTTGGGACTCTTTTTCCTTTGCTAAATATCGAAACTGTGAGCTACGAGTTAGCAAAAATGGAACACTTTACAAAAATTGATCTCAAGGCAGCATACAATCAAATAAAAATTGACAAGAAATTCAAGGAAGTCACCATGATAAACACCCCTATAGGCTTACTAAGGTGGACTCATCTACCGTTTGGGGGTAAAGGCTTTGAAGTCATATTTTTCAGAAAGCAATTGAGAGAGTTTTATTAGGAAAAATAAGAAATATGATAATATACCCGGATGATATATGTGTAGGGGCAAGAACTAAAGAAGAATTGAAATATAAAACAGAGCAAATTTTAGTGAGATTAAAAAAAGGCAGGCGTGACTGTAAATAAAGGCAAATGTAATTTTGACTGCAGGAAGATATCATATTTAGGATATCAAATATCGAAAGAAGGCATATCACCTGATGATAGCTTAACAAAGAAAATAACAGAAATAGTTCCTCCATCAAATAAAAATGAATTAGAATCTTTTTTAGAGCTAATAAATTTTTATAGTAAGTACATACCAAGATATAGCAACATAATAGAGCCATTTACAGAATTACACACACACAAAAAAAAAAAATGAATTTAAGCGGACACAAAAAACTAATGCTTTTGAAACACTAAAGAAGCTACTGAGGAACAAACAAATAGTGAAAGTTTTTGATCCACAAAAAGAAGTAATGTTAACCACAGACACGAGTGAAAAGGTGATTGCTGCTATTGTATTGCAAAAAGAACACCCAATCAGGTACATATTAAGAAGGTTAATGTCAGCTGAGAATAACTTGAATATTGAAAAAGAAGTACTAGTGATTGCATAGAGCATGGAAAAGGCATGAAACTTTTTGATAGGAAAAAATTCTTATTAAAATCGGACCACAAACTATTGGAATTCATATTTAACCCAAGAAAATAATTGCCAAAAGTAACATCATCAAAGATTTTAAAATGGGTGATAAAAATCATGGCATTCGATTTTGACATAGTATATGTAAAAGGGAACACTATCCCTCATGTAGATGCTTTATTGAGATTACAGTTCCAGAATGAAATAGAAGAAAAACAGAAAAATGCTGAAGACAAAATAATACACTGGGTAGAAATGGACGTTCTTCCACTAAGTAGACTCAAAATAGAAACAAAGCAATATTAAGCAGAATAGTAGAGAGAATAAAAAATAACATATGGGGCAATTGTTCAATGGCAGAGTGTCCCTTTAAAGAAACGAAGCACAAACTGACCATAGAAAATGGCATAATATGCAATGGGGATATAATAGTAGCTCCACAAATACTGAGAAGGGACATATTAAAAGCTGTGCATGATGATGTGCATTGGGGCATAAGAGCAACGCAAAAAAAGACTAAATTTACAAGCCTGATAGCCAGGGCATTCAAAAGATCTAGAGGAATACATTAAGAGGTGCCCAAAATGTGCAGGAATAAAAAATTTCAAGCAAAGAAAAATTTACTTGTGGCCCAAGGGAACAGAGCCATGGGTTAGGGTCCACATGGATCATGCGCATATCAAAGATAGGGGATTTTTCTTAGTATTAGTGAACTCATATTCAGGATGGCCAGAAGTTGTCAGAGTAAAAGACAGAAAAGCCACCACAATAAAGCAAGTACTAAGAACAATATTCTCAAGGAATGGAGTACTCCAGACTTTAGTCACCGACAATGCACCCAAATTTTGTGATGAGAACTTATGTGTGTAGTTAAAACAGATTGGATGCATCCTATACAAGACACCATAGTATCACCCACAATATAATGGCATTGTGGAAAGAATGGTACAAAGGGTGAAAATAGGGTTAAAAGCATTCTCGCTACTTAATAAAAGCATAGAAGCATATTTACCGAAAATGCTCCTCAGTTACATATCCATTCCACATGCAGGAAGAAAACTGAGCCCTTCAGCATTAATGGGTAGGCAAATCGGAGCCCCTATAACTATGTCCTTTTCAACGAAAGAAAAGGTATGGCATAGAAAGAATAAAGAGGCTGATCCAGAAGAAACAAGTTTCCTGATACAAAAAGGACACAACACGGTTATACTTGAGAAAAAGGGTCAACATATACTGGCACATGCAGATCAATTTAGAAGCAGAAACAAACTGGATGACATGGAAATGGGAGATCAAGGATAAGAAGAGACAGAAATGCACAAAAGTGGAAGAGAGCAGGAAATTGAAGAAAGTGAGAATGAAAAGATGGACAAGAGTGAAGAAGAAAATGAAGAAACACCAAGATCACCATTAAGATGAAGACAAGAAAGACAAGAGCACAGTATGAGAAAAATCAGAAATAGTAGAAGGAAAAACAGGTATACGACCTCTTTGATTCAGGGAGGTGTAGTAATGCAAATGAAATAGGACAAGTATAAAAGATAATATATTAAGAAAATAGCCTGCTGGTTGGAGAAATCTCCCCTTGCATAGAGAAGTCCTGTTGTCGCTACTACAACCTGGAGCAAAAAAAAAAAAGAAGAAGAGTGTTCATGCCCTTTGCTTTTATTGTCCTAATCAGCACCATCTAGCTGACATCTTGGCAGACAAAATGAGTTAAATCTCCACAACTTCCTCCTCTCTCTCCCACTCTGTGGAGAACTAGATCAGTCTTATCTTTTAATGTGATCTGCTTATTATTCTTCATGGTCTATGCCCATATCCTCCAGGTTCTGTTCATCTGGCTGAGATTACTTATTTTAACCTCTTCCCCCATTTCCTCTTCAAATTCTTAACCGAGCCTTATTTGGTCAGCATGGACAATAATACTCCTGATTTTGATAATGCTGTATTTTGTCTATTCTACATTATAAATTTGGAGAATCGATCCATTATTTTTTTGTACCACATTTTCTTATTAATGGAATTAGACATTGTTAATGAAGGCCTAACCTCTGTTCCCATTAATGTTGATGGACTTTGTAATCTGCCAGCATGTAGTATAGTTTGATAACTAAACAATAGTCTTGTTAGAAAATGTAATATCGCCCCAGTGGGTGAGGAGATAATGCCTTCAATTCCATTCTCTATGTAATTCCATTTGATTGTAGATGAGATAATGGAGTTTTATATGGAATGCAGCCTAATTTTTCTTAAGAGCAGAGAAAAGCATTGCAATATCCAGGGGCATTATCTGATACTATTTTTGGACTCCATTTCTGGATAATATTACTTGTAATATTTGTCTTACAATATTAGTTCTTTTATCATGAACAATTTCAGGCCATCCAGAAAAAGAACCCACTAAAATGAGACACAATCCAAAATTGTTAACATATGTATGGTCTACATGAGCCAAGAACTGTTTTTTTAGGCCAGGTGTGCAATTTATTCTGTTGAAAATTCTTTATTTCAACACATTTTGAACATTTGTAGACATGAATAACCAAGCAATCATGTGTCTAATTTTAATCATTTCTGTATTACTGGCATTCCACAATAAACATTGTCATGCACACATTTTAATAATTCTTAACTTTTCTGGAGGAATTATTCAGTCTCCATTGCATATGATACCATTTTCCATGGTTAACCTACATCTTATTTCTTCATAGTCTTTCCACTTTAGAATAGTTCCTTTTTATTCTTTTTATTTAATATTAAATCATTTATTATTTCTGAGGCAAGTCAATTTAGAGATGAACATTGGTTTCAATCCAATTTAAAAATCCATCTTCCATATTATCTGATATACTCTATTCAACTTTTAATTGTGATAATGTGTCAACATGAGGAATAGTACATGTTCAATAGCCAAATCAAAGGCCCATCTTAAAATTCTAGATTAACTTTTGGTAATTCCTTGCTTAAAGTAAAATTAAATTCTAAAGGCTTGTGATTGGATTCCAGCAATAATTTTTGGTCCAATAGGAATTAGCAAGCACTAATAGTGTTCCATATGATTGCTAAAGCCTCTTTTTCTATATTTGAATAATTAGATTCTACAGCCATTAATCATCTAGAGAGATATTTTACTGGTTGTCATATCTGAGATAAAACTGCTGATATGGAATGTTTACTTGCATCTGTGGTTAGTGTGACATCCTTTATGGGATCAAAAATCTTCACAATGTTTTTTTTTCTTTTTTATATAGTAAGGCCTTTAAACTTTCAAATACTGTATCAGTCCATTTAAATTCAACATATCTTTTAAGCAAAATGGAAAAGTTTCAGTTAATTCTAAATATTTCAGCAAATATCCATTGTAGGAATTTTGACTAAACTCGAAAAGGATTCTAATTGTTTTATTGGTAGGAGCAAACACATTAAATATTTTTTGTATTAAAGTTGTTTACATTTATGAAGGTGGTTTGATGCAAGTGAACGTGCCAATTTGAAAATTAGAATTAGTGTTTAAGAAGGAGTACAAATATGAGATCTGATAATAAGTTCAATAGATTTATCAAATATCCGATGAATATTTTGATGTGAAACTTTTGGGTAGGATCACCAATTAAGTTGCTTTAACTTTTGATTTATTGAATATTATAGTTCCAGTTATCTATTGAGCACTTTTTGGCAGACGTTCTGCTAGCCTGAAAAAGACATGTTAGATTCTCATAATTTTTACATATTTCTGCAGTTGTCTTATTATCATCATTATTATTAATATAAAAATATACAGTTAAGTTTATTTGTTTTGAAAACAGTGAATTCAGTTCTTTGAAAGTTCTCAACCTCGTCCATTACAATCCTGTAGCAGAATTTGCTGCAAAATCAAAGAATCAACAAAGATTAAACAGCATATAGAAGAAGCTTAAGATCCATGAGGAGAATAAGACCTTCATTCATTTCCGGGAGATGTAGTCATATTTAAATAAGTCTTGTTTCATTTATATATGAGTGAATAAACTTGTATGTCTAATCTTTTGACTATTGAAGAAGGGGCCTTCAAATACAAAACCTTGTAACACACACTTCACAAAAGCACAAACAACTATGGAATCTCTGGAAGAATTTTCTCAAGTCCTTCCTAACAACTAGGTCCCTGAAGATCACTGTTAATGACCAGTCTTCTGAAGCCCATGAGATCAATGCAGGCATTCCCTAAGGCTCTCTTTTTAATCTTACCATCTTTCTGCCTTATATTAACAATCTGCCTAAGAACATACTTAGATCTTTAGTGAATATCTATACAGATGATACAACAGTGTATCAGTGCACCTCCAAAAATGTAGATGACTAGAGCCTGGCTGATGATCTCTTCTCCAAACTAACAGCTCTAACAGCTCAATGCAGAAATAACTGGCTTGTAACATTCAATACCTCAAAAAGCCAAACCAGCAACATTCCATCATCACTGAATAGAGCCTGAATTTTTGCCTATCCTGATAAACAGTTGCGCTCTCAAGGTAGCTCCTTGTCTTGAACTCTTACCAAGACTTCAAGTGGAACTAATATAGGTGTTCAAAAAATAGTTGGTTCCTTGTACCTTTCCAGTATCTTTTTTCTTTAATCATTTCACCCTCAAGCAAGGCAGAAATGCCAATAGTACACAAGAGGCTACAGGGAGTTAAAGTGAGAGAACAGACTGCTAAATGGACAAATGATGAACAGGATTCTAGAAGATAGAAGAATGCAATTCATGTGACATTTAAATTTTTGAAGATTGTAGTTATCAAGGAAGCAAGTAAATGGAAGAGAATTCCATGGGTGAGAAGTGTGAGAAAAGAAACTAGTGGAGTAGAAGTGGCGGTTGCATTTAACTATTTCAACAGTAAACGGGTGGGACCTAGATGCCAATTTAGTAGCATGCTTAAATTCATGTAGTTGGGACATCAGGGAAAAAAGCTTGACAGAGCAGTTGCCATTAAAATATTTGTAGAAAAGACAGAAGGAAGCCCACAACATGTTGGTGAAAAAGTGACTGAAGTTGAGATGCCAGGTCAGGATTGATTACATTACAGATCCTTCTATGAATTTTGTCAAGAATCTCGAGATGAATAGCAGGAGCACCAGGCCTGATATGGCAGCAGTATTCAATGCATGGATGAAAGGTAGATTTGTAAATGTGCAAGATGGATTCTGACTAGAAAAATTTTCTGGCACAACACAGTGACCCAACTTTCCTTGCAGTAGATGCAGCTATTGATTCAATGTAGTTACCCCACTTCAAGTCAGTTGGAAATGTGAGGCCAAGGCAGCACAGTAAATGGAGTACTGCTGACCAAGTATCAATTTCAAGTTTAGATAGTTCAAAGATGTCTATGCAGCCTTGTGAGTGAAACTATTTTTCACCCTACAGCTCCTTTCCCACAAACAAGATGTTACAATCTTGTTGCTATTCTATTACTATTTTCATTGCAAATGTTCTGATGAGCTATATTCCTTACCAGTTCTGACCCACCATGCCACATACAGTGGGAGGAATCATCTTCATTCCTTTCATATTCCATTAGTAAGAAGGTAGTTCCATTTGGACAGCTTCTTCCTAAGACCTACTACTTTGTGGAACAGACTCCCGAGAGGATATTTTCCCAATCATTACAATCTTAACTTCTTCATGTCTTGGATTAACTGGTATCTTTCCTACATATCCTAATAAACTGTAATTTTTAGCTCCTCCTCTTACATTCATGCAACCTTAGTAAATCTCTAACTTTAGTGGATCTTGGGTCTTATATTGGGTGAAGAGCTTTATATAAATCAATTCCATGTTGTTAGCAATCTACCTTGATCAGTATTCTGTTACACAATTACAAAATGGCCAAAACTTGAATCATGTATAGTTTTGGTTGTATATCCTTCTGGGCTTATTTTAGATTATTTTTTCAACAATTAAATTTCTATAAAGGGAGCAAAAGATTTAAAAACAAAAATGTAGATCTTTTTAAAAGTCAACTTTCCTGATTCTTTACCTCTGATGTTTCTTCTTCAATGACAGTCATATTCAGTACTGAAGTTCGTGATAGTACTGGTGTTAGAGTGTGTTCAGGATAAACATTTTTGTCAGGCTGACAAAAATATTTATTTATCAGTTTTTCAAGAGAGTCCAGATACCAGTCATAATCTACAAAAGTTGATAAATTTAAAAAATATTAAATTTAATAAAATAAAAGTCAATCAAAATAATTCATTAGTAAACATTAATTACCAATTAACATTTGCATTTATATGCACTTGATAATATCCAGTGTAAGAATGCATTATTTTTTTTTGATAAATAATTAATCAGAAGAATGAGGAAATTAGGATTATAGAAATCCAGGAAAATGAAAGTATCAGTAATCATCATCTGCATTAATTTCATCACATATTCAGTTGCCATTTGACTGTATCTCTGAGGTGAGGAGTTATCATTACTTACATTAGACTAATGTCCCCATCTTTGTTTTTATTATCACAATGTTTCAGCTGTTATGCCCTTCTTCAGCTGTTCGTCAATCCAGGCAACCTTCAGGAAATTTTGAACTGAACTCTTTATTTTATCTCTGGGGGATAGATTATTCTCTGTTGACCCCATCTAGTAGATATCTCATCTAGTTGTTATTTGGTACTACTCAGTTATTGCTCACCCCATTTTCACTGTCTGAGTCTGTACTACCCAGGGACTGAAATCACAATTAAAATGACACCAAAGTCATGAACCAAGACTTTAATCCACTGGGCTAGGATAAAGCTGATAGTTTTGTATCTGTAAACTGAGTAACTTTTGTGAACATTTTTGAGTTTGCTCTTGAAGCACAGTATGTATTCATATCAACAAAATGGGAAATATGTAAACCTAAAGTTCCTGTTAAAAAAATAAGAAAAACAAAATCAATGAAAATAGTTATCTGTAACTGTCGACTTACAGATGTCAGTTACTTAGCTATTATACTATTTCAATGTCAAGGTTTTTTTGTTCTTTTTTGTCTATTTTTTCACAATGTTTCAATTCAACTGACATTAAGGCGAGAGTGTTTTCATTTTAATTTAATAAAACTTTTGCCTTGTATAAGAAATATGAATCTTTAAATGACAATAAGTCTTAATCAAAAAACTGATCCTGACAAGAATATATTAAAGAAAATGTGTAGTAAGAGTTTATAGGCAATTCTTTCATATATAGAATTGAAACTAGGTGAAACCGATTCAAAATAAAAAACGTTTTTATATTACTTTAAGTAGGTCTTAGTACATCATCTCTCTAACCAATCACTATTCATAACACATTTTTTGTGTTGACCTATGTGTCAACCATACCTGGAACTGTCATTTAATTATTTTCACAACAGCCCACCCAAAGAGAGACTGTTCATTTAAATAACTAATAAACTTATTTGATATTTTAATTCAGTTTTCTTTTGCCATCAAATACATTGTTAATCTTTTTCACTTCTTCACTTGAGGCTTTAGTACTTACTTCCTCATTAGTAACCGGCTTGACACTATAAATTTCTGCACATTCTGAGCAGATTGTTTTTGACTGGCTCTATTTGACTATATATTCATAGAATATAGTTGCAATTGAACATCTTTGCATCAATTATATATTGCTTATTTATCTAAGTTGAAACAATTTCTTTATTGCAATTTTTACTTAAAGGACAAAAAGAAAAAAAAGAATTGTCATCTCATTGGTGTTTTTACAACAGCATAACTGAATGTAGGAAGATGAGATATGGTGAAACTCATGTAAAATCTCCCTTCCAATTCCTGGAAAAAGAATTAATTTCCAAGAAGTTGTATTTGGAACAAGCAACTGATCTGATATGTAATATCCAAAAGAAAATTATACTTCATAGATGTTGAACATTTTTTTTACATCCTATTATAATAAAATCAACCAAAGTTATTTGTTTTACAGAGGCTGATGTAAAAAGAAGCAAAATGGACTGTTTACTTTCTTTGCTTACCATCTTTACAATATGACTGACTGTAATGTGCTGTTAAAACCTGCTAAAAAAATTAAAACAAATTGAGTCTGATGAGGCTGAGCAGCTCTCTGATCTTCTTCCATGAATTGATTGAAATATCAATAAATAAGAAAAAATACTTACCTTGTTTATCTAATATTCTGTCAGCAAAAATGCGATTGCACTCATGCGCCCATAACCTGACTAACAGGCCTTTTAATTGTAGCTGTTGAGAGTTATTAGCACTGAATTGATAACTAATACTCCCACACACACTGCTGGCATTAGTTGAGGTACCTAAAAATTTGAAAGAAAATACAAAGCAGAATCAAAGACTTTCCAAAGCATATTCCATGTTACATCAATAAATTTCTTTATTATGAAGTTCTAAAATTTCTCAAATTGATTCAATTATACAAGGGTTATACCATTGAAATGCAATTTTTATAAAATTATTGTTTATAGCTCTCAGAAATTAATTTTTGCCAAATTACTTTGAGGAAGTTTTCCATTAAGTACTTATGTTAGTTTACTCCAATGCTGGCATTTTTCAATTGCATATGTCCACTTATTATTTAGTGTAGTTTAGTAGATATGCTCATATAGAGGAAATAGTGCTCAGGAAAGTGAAAGTAATCTTTACAGCCTTCCATATCCTTGATAGATAAATGGTGGTTTTCTTTTTCAGATCAATCCAAAAATTTCCTCCCTTGGCAATAAATTTGGATGTTTAAGTCTGAATTCTTCTAGCTGAGGAGATAGTAAAGCTCATTTTCAAAAGCATACTTGGACGCATTCAAAGATGATGCTGAAGACAATGACTCGAAGAGTCAGCACAAAATGTTATGGCAAAAACATCAAAGATGAAGATACTTGTTAAAATCTGAGTAATTTATAGAATAATTTTTTTTTTTTTTTTTTTTTTTTTTTTTTTTACAATGATATGAGTTAGAATGTTAGTGTTCGAATCTCAATATAGTCAATCTGTCATGGAGGTGGTTTCTTGATAATATCAGCCTGAGAAGATGACCCCAGCAAGCCACATGATTATGAAGAACTTTAAAAAAATAAAAAAAAAAATAAATAAAAAATCACACCCTGGATTGACCCAAACCCTGTGAGTAAAATTGTGTAGATGAAAGTGTTTGGAAGCTGTTGATGGTTGTTCTAGCACAAAGTCATAAGTCATATTGGCCTTGTTCAACTACTGATCACTCTCTCCTGAAAACTATAACAAAGGTTTGTTCATCATAGTTGTAGTATAAACTGCTGGTTGGCTTTGTGGATGTTGAACAAACACAAAATGCTATTGTACCAAGAAACAAGTATGTTGGATTTCTTCAAGTTAAAATGCAAAGCGTATCTATTGTTTTGAAAGATGGTCGTGGTTCACTTCCCTTCAAAAGTCATTCTGCAATATCTTCTATCTCTTCTAATGAAGCTCATAAATCATAGTATCTTATTTCTATTGCTCTGTTCTCTCTTTCAATCTAACATAAAAAATTGAATCTAACTCTTGTTATAGACAAATTCCACTGATTTTAAACTGCTTAACCTTTAGCATTCTGCATTATTAATATTACTTCCTTTTCACTTCATTGTTTTTCAAGGCCTCTCAATTGCAGTAACCTAATTGTTAATTTCACTCAAAGTTGTTTTCTGTTGCTATAGCAGGATATGAGAACACAACTATGAAATTCAAACACAATATTGTTCAGGGATCAGTCCCTTCAATGGCAGGATAAACTTTTTGTACCACAAATGAAGTCACATACAGAATGATAAAGGTTAAATTAATTCAACTTTGTAGCCTAAAATTAATTACAAGTAGACATTGGTATGAATACACAATTCTTATCTCCATTGGGAAGTTCACTGTTTTTTATAAGAAAAGGAAAGAATGTAAATTATTCAATTAACTGCTTTGCTTCCTGTCAGCATCCCTATATTCACTTCAAGTAGAATTTCTCAATGTATCACACGTTAACTTCTCATCTAAAAGCTGCCTGGACCTTGTCACTGCACCTCATAGCTGCTTCCACCACATAGCCTATTACAAGTTTGACTCTTGAGACTACTGGTGGCTCTGCAAGAGTGTACTGAACAAGAAGTTCAGTCCTTTCTTTTTTTAATTAATTTGAAGTATTGACATCTACTGTAGATAAAGCAGAGAGCTTTCCTCAGAAATTCTCTTTCAACTCCACTCTCAACTCATCTGGAGAATCTTTCATTGAGTTTTCTTCTAGAATAGAATCTCTACCGAGTGATATACTATCTATGGTTTCTGATATCATTTCTAAACTAGATCCCCACAAGTCTTGATATTTGACAGTATCTCTGCAATTGATCTAAAGAAATGTGCTCCTGAACTGGCTTCTGTTCTCTCCAGACTTTACAATAAATGTCTTGCTACATCTTGCTTTCCAAAGCTGTTGGAAGTTCTCCTTTGTACTTCCTCTGAAGAACCATCTGACCCCTTGTATTATTGTTCTAAAGTCTCTTACCTCTTTTTTGGTAAAGTATTAGAGGCTTTAAATTATGTTGATTTGGTAAAGTATCAGATTTCACACAGCCTCCTTTAGGATAAACAATATGGCTTCTGTTTCTCCAAGTCTACTGCCCATCTGTTAACAGCCATCACTGAATTTGTCATGCTTTAGATAAAAATGGTGAAGCTCGGCTTGTTGAATGAATTTGCTATTAGTTCATTTTATATTAATGCATGGTCCTCCCCAAGATCTATCCTTGAATCTACACTGTTTCTGATCTTCATCAACAATATTTAGTAGCAAATCCAACAGATTCGACCAATTAAAACTGGCAACTCAAAAAGGACATCCAATAAGCGGTTAATTGGGGTAAGGAATGGCTTGTAAATTTAAATACTTCCAAAACAAAATTGCTTTCAATTAATCACCGTGGAGAACCTTTTCTGCCTGCCATCACACTATAGTTAATGCTAAACTCAAGGAGAGCAACACTGCACTTTTCTTGGGCTCACGTTTTTTACTGACATGAAGTGGAGTAATTATATTGAATCAATTGCTACGTCTACTGCTAGGAAAATTGTTTTTCTGTGTTGTGCCAGACAATTCTTCTAGTCAGAATCCATTTTGCAAATTTATAAATCTACCATTCCTCCATACATTGAATATTGCTGCCATGTGACATGACTTCCTTGTCTTTTCTACAAATATTTTCATGGCAATTTTTCTGATGATCTTTCTTCATTGATGCCTCAATTACATTAATTTAAGTGTGCTACTAGATTGGAAACAAAGTCTCACTGTTCTATTGTTGAACTAGCTAGATGCAACCATCAATTCTATTCTAATAGCTTCTATTCTTGTCTGTCAAACTTCCTCCTGATTTCTCACTTCCCTGCCACTTACAATTTTCAAAAATTTAAATGCAACATCTATCGCCATCTTCTGTCTTCCCGAATCTTGTTCTTTTTATTGTCCTTTCCTAATGTCACCTCACTAAAATCTTCTCATTCTATTTCACTCCTTGTAACCCCTACATCCTAGTGGCATTATTGGATTGCTTGGGGTGAAATGATTAAAATCCCTCCCCAAAAGAACTTCAGCTCTGTTTTCTGCATTTAAGTAAATTTCAAAAGCTGTCATACATAATTGATAGCTGCTGCTGTAACAGGGGTTATGCCACCCTGAGCAGATTAAAAAAAAAAAAGAAATGCCCTTTAAAGCTAGTGTTATTTGAAATTGTAAATGAATTCTTATATTTGGCACACAACCTGCACCATTTAGTTATATCACTACCTTGTATATTTCTCAATGCTTTATATGTATCTCTTGTATCCAATTTATATACAAAAGTGAGGATGTCATTGGTTTATTAAGGCTTTGGAATTTGAGAACACTTATGAATGTTCATCAGGTGGTTAAAATGTCGGTCAAAATATATGGAGAACACAGTCATAATTCAAAGTCTGGTAAAAAGTAAACTAGTAATATTCAAGAAGTATATATATATATATACCTCGGCGTTAGCACAACTTGAAGTTTCATGCATAATACAATCTTCAGGTGCTGAGTATAGACTGGCAATTACGTAATTTAAATTTAAAAATTTATATTTTTTGTAATGTTAGCATGGATATACATTATACTGGGACTACAGATTTTTTTAATTTTAAAAATTATATTTGGCATTTAAGGATTTATATATATAAATATAAAAATAAACTGTAATTTGTATGAAAAATTAATCTGGATCAACATATTTAAGCAAAATTTATCAACCATCAATTCATTTCTCTTCTTTAATAAGCTAGGGTTATTCAAGTGTTTTAAGATAACCAATATATACTTAATACCTCTGTTGTATTAGATCGAGCACGGTTTTATTAACACCTGCACTATATATATATATATATATATATATATATATATATATTATATATATATATATATATTTAAATGAGTATTGTTTAAATTGTGATAGATTTAACCATTTTCTTTTGATTTTTCAATGTATTTGTGGTCGTGTATGTTGGCTTGGGAAAGTAGTAATTCTTTCAGGAAAGGTGAGATTAGAAAGAAACCAGAGTGTAGATTTATATTTTGGTAAGATTTGATAGCTTCACTCTCAAGAATTTTCCTGCTGGGTAAATTACTTTCTCTTTTGATAAGTGTGACATTTTTAAATCAAAATTCTGGTTGAATTTATTTCTGTGCATGACTAGTGCATTTGATACATTGTTATGTATAAGGTCCTTTTATGTTCATACATGCGTTTTTTTTTTAATTCTGCATGTTGCGCCAATGTGTTATGTGCAACAATTTTGGCAATTTATTATGCGTTGGTGAAGAATAGTTTTTCCATTTGTCTTTTTATTCATTTTGTTCCTTTACAGGTACACTCTGTCTGAAAATAATTTGCATTATAAATATATATATATATATATATATATATATATATATATATATAAAAATGTAGTTGTGATAAATAATGTAGTGTGTAGAACTATATATATATATATATATATATATATTTTTTTTTTTTTTATTATAAAGTTGTAATCTTTTGAATTGCTCTTGTGCATAGTGGATAACTTTTGACTCACCCCTTATGCTTCTATGTTGCAAATAAAGTTAACTTACTTAGTTCATTATTTTTTTTATATTCAGTAAGTTTTTGAGAAGCCGCAGTTGGTGTAAATAGTGTAATCCCATCAAACACATGGGCAAGATCGTGGAGTGTAAAGATGTAAAAAGGATGAGCAGGAGATGCTGGCAGTTGTTCTTTGATGAGAAGGTACAGATCCAATGTTCCCTGTGTAATGGCCTACAGGAAAAGTGAAGGATTAGACAGAATTTTCAATAAATGAATTATAAAAAGCTAAAGGGAAACTCATGTTTATGTGTTAGTTAATTTAATAAAAGAATCGGTCAAATGAAATGTTTTACCAATTAAAATTTTATCTGTGTTCTTTAAGCTTTTTGTTGTTTAAATCATCTTTAATGACTCTTGTTCACTTTCTCACCAAATTGTTTTTTAAATAAAGAAAACATTTTAATATTAGAAGAAGATTAAATATATAAAGATAAACTTCAATTCTAATCAATAATTTATGTCATTCTAAGTGCCTTATGATTAAATAGCTTAGAAGGTTAGTAACAGAACTTGATAACATTTCCACTTCAACTTACACTTATTGGTGATAACAGTTTTCTAAAGCTTAGCTGTTCAATGATAATTTCATTACACTAAATGTTGATGTATTTAAATAGGAAATGAATAGCCACAGAGAAGCCATATCTGGACAAATGACATGGAAAGTGAAAAACATTTTTCTTTTTATTTACTAATATATAAAGTAAAAATAGAATTAATGGCAGAATAACTATGTCACATGTTTATCTTTCCTGTCTCGAAGATGATAACAAAACCTTCCAGGATTGAGTTTTGATAAATGACTTTCTGTTCGACTACTGGTGTTAAATCTTCTTTAAGGCATAGCTGAATAAATTAATGTCAGAGAGAAACTGCCAATTATATACTGGATGAAGGTGACAACAGTGTCTTGTTACCTTTGCCATTTCAGTGAGGTGTGGCACAAAACTCTTAGGAAGATCATCCAGCCAGGCAAAAGTAGTGCATGAGTATATGACATCAAGTTCATCATAGGTTGGGGTATGGAAAGTGATGTTGAAGAACAATCGGCTGAGTCGACTGCTCATCACATGACATAAGTGGTCAAGTCCTGCTCCTAATGTCAATTAAGTGAGACAATACATTTTAGTTGACAAAACTGAGAACACAAAATCACTCAAAGTGAAGAAATATAACAAGAATAGGCTTAAAAAATAATTACCTTTAATTATTTGATGAAAAGGAAATGTCTGTGCAGAAATGATTCAAGAAATAGAAAGAATGCTTATGTTTTATAGAAACTATTTTTTAGGGCTGTTGTGAATATGAAAAGAAAAAAGTATGGAATTGTAAAAAAGAAAAAGTAGTTCTACAGAAGGATACTGAGAATACCATGGACTGAACATGTGAGCAACGACAAAGTTCTAGAGACAATGGCAACAAAAAGGATACTTATTCTTAACATCAGGAAGAGACAGTTGAAATTTAGGGGGCACATAATGAGGAAAGAGGGCTTGAAAAATTTGATACTCACAGAGTAGATTGAAACTAAGAGAGCCAGAAGAAAGCAACGCATAACCCATGCGCTGAGCTTGAATATATAGATGGCGGAACTTAGGGTTAGGGAGAGATGGCAAAAAGTTATTAAGAGCTACAAAGGACAGAAAATTGTAGAGAATCATCATCGCAAATGTCCTGAAGGAATATGGCACATAGAAGTGGGTGATGACAGTTGTGCAAAATGTGGAGAAAATTAACAGGTTGACTTCTTTAAAAGAACCTTTACTTTAAGACTCAAATCTTTGCAGTTTCCAAAAATAAGAAAAACAGCTGTTAAAAATGAAGATTTCAAGCTTATCAAAACCATTTTTTCTTTGTTTATTCTGAAAAATCATTAAAACACAAAAATACTTTAAAATAAGATTATATATGATGGCTGTTGACTTGTTAATGAAGCATGATGATTTCTAATGCATTAATATATAGACAGCTTGTAGTGAGTCCTGATAAAAATAAAATATATTAAAAAAAATAAAAAGAATTCAAATTAAAAAAAAAAAAAAAGCACTTTCCTTTAAAACCTTTATCTATCTCTTTCTCTCTATATACTTTTCTCTCTAAACTAATGAGAAGGTGTGACAGAGAAGAGAGTCGGGGAAACACACACACATGTATATTTCTTTATTGAAATTGGAATGGATCTGAGTAGTGAAATTAGATCAGAGCATTTTTGTTTACTGGTGGGAAATCTGATCTAGGGCAATAGTTGTACCCAATGAAATTTGGGTCGTTAGAAAGACAATGAAGATGGTTGAAATAATTTTTATTGGTTAAAATTATAAATAGAACTTAATAAGCTATGAGGAACTTTGAAATTCACTTGATTTTGGTTGAAGGTATCCAGAACCCGTGATAATTGCGTGTGAAGTAGTAGGGCCAAGGGTTGATTATGACCAGCCAGGTTTATCTATATAAACGTGTAGTTATGCTGAAAAAGGTGGTAGTTTTTGGCTCGTCTGTCTTCGAGTGCAGTCAAGCTGGGTGGAGAGATGTCGGAGATTGAAAGTGAGCAGAGTTGAATTGAATGCTCGAAGAAGTACGAAAGTGACGTCAGAGATTGGAACAAAACACCTGCTAACATGTGCTGTTGATATAAGAACGAAGAAGCGAATTACTCCTCCAACATCTAAGACTACTACTGCTACTATTATTACTACCACTGGTAACGGAAATGTCGAACAAGCCAACCCTCTCCTTTAACAAAATTATACAAAGTATTTTCTTTTGTTTTGATGATCATTCATATACGAGATACTAGAGATCATTCTTGAAGAGAGAAGAGAGAATTTGGCCCAAACAAAACGAATTATTCTCTCCATCTCCTTGCAGATGGAAGAGGCAGACGGAAGAGGCAGACGGAAGAGAGAGACAGTGGAGAGTCAATTTGGAGACTCGAGGGTGAGAGGAAGTGACGTCAGAGATTGGAACGAAGTGTCCGCTAACATGTACTGTTGATATAAGTACAGCTGCTTCTGCTACCATGAAGATTACTACTACTGTTATTACTGCCGAGGAGGAAGGCAACTATAAACTTTAAGCCGCACACAGAAATCTTTATCTCTCCATCGCAAGAGTCGTTTATCATTCTGAGACGATTTAACAACAAAATAATCACAACCCACTATCTCTCTGTCTAGAATCCAGTGTATGAGTTTTTACGTCAATTACTTTTCTTTTCTGTAACCCGTTTCTTTTCTATACTATTCTTTTCTGCTATATAAAAGACATTAACAATTCAACAATTGAATAGTTGTTTGTCCTGCTTTCTGCAGATATATATATTTTTTTGGTGCATTCTAAATTTCTTAGCACAGACTCTCCAGACATGTCTACATCTTCAGTGGACTGTGAATGGATGAACATCACTTCTGTTTTCTGGATCAAACCAAACACAACGTGGGCAGGAAGCAGGATTAAACCAGTGGACCGGTTGAATGATCTACGGATGCTCAAGGCACCTACGGCCACTCCCTTAAGTTCGGTTAAGACTGAGTAGACACCTCAACCCAGAGAGTAAGACATTGAGGGGCTGGGACGAAAGTGTTAGAAAGGCAACTCTCAAATAAAAAGGGGGAAAATAATAAATGACTGAACCCGGCTGAAGAACACTGAAAGTTTGTAGGACCAGAGTCTATTTATTTATTATAAATCTAGCAAAATAAGATAGGCTCCATGCATAACTTCAATTATATAAAAGAAAAAAAAATAATGAAGAAAGGTAGGAATGCCAGAAAATAAAATCTTGGAGCCTAGTCAAAAGGACATAAGCTGACAGCTCTGAGCTAAATGCAGAAAGTGACAATAAGAAACATGACCACTAGAGAAGCCAGACATGCATGATGCATGAAGTAGTGAAGAGGTCATCTAATGATAATTTCTGCCCATCTTAAAGCTGACACTGGCCTATTTCTAAGTTGACTATTACTACAAGCAAGGTCAAACCTTGAAACTACCCACTACCAAGCCAAAAGCAACATTTTTCCAGACTTATCAATGTCTGTCTTATAAAGAAACATTTTGCTACACCGAATATCAAAGAATTGACACTAAAGTAAATAAATAAAAATATATTATTTTATACCCTTGAGTCAGTGTTTTATTTCAAAGTTTCAAATCTGGCACTAATACCACAAACTATTGCAATGGCAATTTACATAAAATCATACTTGTGAATCATAAAAATACATTTATTTAAGTAAAATTATATACAAAATATATTATTATGTACAATTTGAAATATTGTGCTACAAAATTAAAAATAAACATGAATTCTTGTTACAGAGTAAGAAAATTGAATAAAATAAATAAAATCAGGGAAATGTGTACACTTGATCTATAAATTGTGTGATTTACAATGACTTAAGCACTGCAAAGGATTTAGATTTTTTTTAATGCAAAGACACCACAAAAAACTCTTGATTGTTTATTGGATCAATATTGTAAGATTGAACAGGTCTAGTTAATCCATACTTATTTCAACACACTTTATTACAAATTAGACAAGATTAATCTGGAGAAATTTGTTGCTTGTAGTCAGTTGGAAATCTTAGTGTAAGGCTACATATATGGCTGATCAGGCCAACTTAAGGAAGATAAATATGGCTACAAATATCACATACAAAAAGTGTATTACCATTATCAGTTGGCAGTCCTTTTTTGTCTTGACTTTTTTGCTTTTGCATGACTGAACCTGCTGTCTTGAAAGAATTTATATATAATATTAAGGAACTGTTAAACAGTACTGATAAGATAGATTTTCTTATATTTGTAAGCAAAGGGTTTTGTAATTACCAGGAGCGGAGGGTAATGTGGTGGCTGTCATGAAATTCAAATTTTTTATGCTGCATTCAGTGTGTTGCTGGTTATCAAAAATAGATCCAATACTGAGTATCTGCCTGAGAAGCTCTAATGTTGGTTGATAGCCTAAACAAAGAGAACATTTCTTTTTCATGAAATAATCAAATGTAGAAAAATAAATGTTCAAATTCTAAAAAGGAAACAAACAAATGGGGATATCAAATGCCTATAAAATGAATATTCACTCAAAGCTTTTACCTATTCTTGACTAGAAGTATATAAAGATTGAATTCTGATTCAAATTTGGAATTTATAAAAGCTTTGTCAAGGTTGACATGTCAGATTAAATTTCAAAGACATTATTTTAAGAAATTATAAAAGCACAGCTGCATGTCATATTACTGAATGCAAGACATCAAAACTGTCAGTGAAACTTACAAAAAGTAATTCTTTATAGATAAACACTCCAAAGAAATAATAAGTTTCTACTTACCATTCTGTTTTTGTGCCATATTCAAGTCATCAAGAAAAATGATATGAGAATGCTTTCCCTTTTTTTGCTTCACAGAATTCATAGGATTTCCCTTTCTTGCTGTTGATGTTGCTATCCTTCTTGTCCCAACACCTGACCATTGTTCCCTAAGTAAAATTATCTCTAAGAAACGTTTTGGTGTTAGCAAAGGAGACATACAATGCCGCCTTGTTTTTATGCTGAATATTGTATTCTGAAAAGAAGAAAATACAATTGCAAAAATTTGACATAATAGATAACATTAAAAAATAAAAAATTTTTGAGATTTTTATAAATTTATGAAGAACATTGCTATCGCCATTCTTTGTAATCATTATTATTATTAATAATAATATTCACAAAACTCAATTATTTAAAGACTTGTAAGAAGACACTAACATGTAGGGTCATAGTGTATGAAATTTTGGGTGTGCATGTGGATTTTAGTTGAAATTAAAATTGGCTGGCCCAAAATAGACATTAGGTAGACCAATCAGAATCACTTGCATGAGCATAAAAAAGAGCAGTAAGCGCCATTTCCCTCTCTTTTTTTCTCTCTCTGAACATTGGACATGAGGCTCAGCTCTTTTCTTGTTGGTCCAGCATTGATAGATGCGTGTGTTAATTGCTCCCAAAATGAAGCCCTCACAACCAGGATCCATTTCATCATTCTAAAAAAGGATTCACACTATTGTACATTTTGAGTATGCACATTTTATATACCAACTACATGTGTACATTTATTGCTCATTATTTGTTTGTTATAAATGGTTTTCTATGTATGTCACACTAAATGGTTCAGTCTTATTTACTGGTTGTATCTAGTTTTGCATGATTTGCTTTTCTTTCTTGTTCCCTCCAAATCTACATTTTGCAACTACTGGGGTCAATGAGAGTGACAAACAATAACATCCCTCATTATTGCCATACTGTCTGAATACGTGTCTTTGTTATTTAGGGATTTATGTTGAAAAGCTTTAGCTAAGAAAAGGATAATACCTGCAACATGCATATTTTCATTAAAGTATGAAATTACAATGTAATAAGGAAAATGTTTACCATCATAGACATTCCCACATAAAAATGCATTCAAAGTATGCCATTCAATTTGACACAAAAATAAAACATTTAAATTTTAAATAAAATACAATAATATCAAGATGATGAATGTAAAAGGTTTTAAGTGTTTCTATGTTCCCAATTGACTTCAATGCTGCATTAAGGAACATTTATCATTAGGTCATTCCCCATTTTTTTTTTGTTCTAATGTTCAAAAAAATAGAGAGAAAGATGAAAGTGATTAAGGTTTTACAATATAGAGACAGAGAACTTTTATGAAGGTCTTTCAGCAATCAGAATTTGTGGGTACAGAAAGTCTGTTAACTTGTATGTAAGCATGTGTGAACTTGGGTCTGTAGGAGTCAAAGGGTGCTGCTGTTTTAACTGAAGAGTGAAGAGTTTGATTTCTATTTAAAGAAAGTAATTGACCTGAATGCAAACTTTTAAAAATTGTTAGTGTTTTCAAAATGAATGACATGTACATTTTATGAATATATCCATTTTTATAGAGATAAGTTTTTGACATATGTATTTCTGTTCTTGAAGTGAAAACATCCATGAGGGCTTTTATGCAGCTCCCTACAATTTTTTTCTGTGCTGTAAAGGATCCTTTTAAAGAGAAAAAAACAATTTAACTTAGTCTGCTTAATTGACTTATAGTTTATTGACTACAAATGAAATAAGTAACAAGTCATTTTAAAGGCTGGTCCAGGTTATTGTCTTCATTAAATTGCACCATCATAAAAGAGAAGCAATCTAACATGATGCAATTTTCTTTTAAGTCTAACGAGAAACGTTATTTTGAAATCTACATTCGCAGTTCTCAAATATTTTTAAAAAATTGTATTTTAAATGAACATTAATTTATAATTCAACGTATGAGGTTTTTTAAAAAAAAAAAATTCCATATGAATTGTTCCCACTTAGATTAAAAAGTTAGAGTTATTCCCCTTACAAGTAACGACTGAATTTGGTTTCCAGATATTGTTAGTTTAATTCCAGAACATCGTAATTATGCAAGCCACACGAACTTTTTGGTTTCCCCGTATATATAAAAGTTATATTTAGACTATAATCTGTAATCAATTAAATGTGCAGTACTATTAGTTAGAAAAGATGTACATGCATTAATTAAAAGAAAATAATTTATTGCTGAAAAATACTAATTATCATCTAAGTCTTAGTTATGTTTTTTTTTTTGAGAGAGAGAAAGTCTTGCTTTGATGTTCATGGCTTAATTTCAGTTCTTAAAACACTAGTTCTATCTTTTTTTAGTCAGAAAAAATAAAGAAGTGAAGTTGGCAGAGACAAACAGTTATTAAAAAAAAAAAAATCTTACCAACAAGTAAAATTTATAACCTTTCTTTTGGGGTGGGGAAAAGAAAGGACTAAAATAAAATTAATAATGAATAAAAAATATTAAAAACAACAAACTTTTCATCGTTAAGATCGTCCTCGAAAAGAAGGACTAGAAATATGTCAGGTTGATGAAAGACACAAAGCAAACTATAGGACCTCCAAGGCAGTAAAGGGAAGTAAGAAAAGATGAACTAAAAAGGTATGGTTGTCAGCAAGAAGAAAAAAAAAAGCCCACAATGTGAGCTATGAGTTAAATGTCGAAAATTAAACAAGTACAGAAGTTTAAATATATGGGAAGTATTTCAACAGATGACAGAAAATATGACACTGAAATCTGAATGTGCACTGGAAAAGCAAAAGATGCCTTTCAAAAACTAAACATTAAAAAACAGGAGAATTTTGTTAGAAACAGAGAGAAGAGTGATGAAGTATTCTGTAATATCAATCCTCCTGTCTGGCAGTGAATGGTGGACAATCTCATCACACAGGAAGAGAAGACTTCAGATGTGCAGAGAATACCATGGATGGAACATATGAGCAACAAAGAAGTTTTAAGGAAAATGGGAATGAAAAGAACACTTATAAAATTTGACATTCCAAGGACATATTGAAGGCAAGAGGGACAGAGAGAAACAACAAATAATCTATTTAACATACTTGTGTAAATGGATAGTAGAAAAGAGAGTGAGAGAGATAGTAATAAGACAAACAAAGCTAAGAGCTACAAAGGACAAGAAGATGAAGAGAGCCATGATCACTCAGATCCTGAAGGGATATGGCACATAGAAGATGTTTGCACATGTGATTTTTAAAACCATTTCAAATAGAATGAGAAACCAGAAGAGTAACTGACCTTAATAAAAGCTGTCTTTCCAACACCTGGATTACCCGAAACCAGGACAGGTATATTATTATCCAATAGCAGTTTTATGATGTAATTATAACGTTGAAACTGAAAATAGGAAAAAAAAAAAAAATGAAGGTTTGGAAGATTTGGAGCTTATACATTTTGAAAAATGTAAGTAAATAAAGTAAGTATTTAAGTAAGCAAGCAGTTGATAAGATCAAAAATGCAAAATATTTTCTGTCTTTAAAATAAATTGAACATGTTTACTGAATGGAAAATCTAGTCTATTAGTAAATCTGTAATGTGTATTTAATAATAAAAAAAAAGATCTTTTAAATCATTGTTATGAAATCTTGTAATTCTATGCAGGCTAAATATTAGGTCTAGATGTTTTACAATCTTGTTATATAAATCATAGTTTCCATAGAACTTAAATGTTAATCATTTAAGTTCTATGGAAACTATGGTTTAGGAAGAAAATTGTGAAATCATGTCTTTTTATCTATACTAGAAATATTGATTAAATAACTGATTATACGCTAATTGCTGATGATACAAGATCAAAAATAAAATGAAAGATGTGAAACAAAGTTGCAGGTAAGGGGTGAAGAGAGTATTTAATTTTTTTTTCTCCACAAAATGCAACATAATACACAGGCTTTAAAACAAGGAAAAGTTTTGTCAGCAGCAAAGTTATACACTGATCCAAAGTACTGACTGAATCTCCAGACATGCAATGGCAATATAACAAGGGAAATAAATTACAGAATTAGCTGCTTATTGGAAATTCAATTTATTTCTTTTTTGATAAAATTGCAAATATCGTGTTGATGGAGATTCACCTGAAAAGATAGAGCAATGCTGATAAAAATTTAAGGTGAAAATAAAGTAAGCAAAAAAACAAAAACAAAAAAAAACTGCTACAATGGGACCTTGAGAAATGTTTTAATAATAGTTCATTGATCCCCGAAGCGTGTATCTTGCATGGCACATAACTGACTGACTGAGCAGTTAATCTTTAATGTGGACATTGTCTTAAGTCATATGGTAGTAATATTTCATTTTTTAAATAGCATTATTGTTTTTCCTTTTATGTTAATATATGTTGATATCAGCAATGAACACAAGGAAGTGTACAAACTTGGAATTATCACTTTTTAAAAAGAGTTATCATGAATGATATAATTACAATAATCATTTACATTTGTACTAATTAGTCTCTAGTGATCTCACAATCACAAGAAATAAAAAAAAAAATTTCCCATGATTCCCTAATAAAAAAGGAAAACATCCTACTGGTAAAAAATTAGAAACTGGTGTCTTTTCAACAACCTCTCACCATGAGAGCATGTGAAAATAGGCCGCTCCAGGAATGAAGATGGAAGATAAGTTCTGATCAAATATTACTTCCTCATGTTGAATATGACTTTTTAATAATAGACTTATCCCAACAAAATAATTCACTCATTCAACAAGACAACACAAATATCAGAATAACCACATAATGAGAATTTTTTATCTACTGAAACAACCAAATCTTCCATTAATAAATCCTTATATATTTATGTATAAATGTTTCACTTTGTTATGATGTATATCTGTATATTTTACTAACCACAAAAACAGGAGTCATACAAGGCCCATCATAACAAGTCTGAATGTCAATGACAATGACTGTTTATCCCAGAAATTCAGACAAGTTATAATAAAATTCTTTGAACAATTCAAATGAATTCTGGTAAGACATTCTATTTTCTGTAATCTAAGCAGAGTTAATACATAATTTTATTTGTACAAAATCTTATAATAGATTCAAATCTTTTTTAAAGGGGGTGGAAGCTAAAAAAAAAAAAAAAATAAATGATGAGATTAACTTACTTCAGGAATGAGAACATAATTGTTATGAGATTTGTAGCTGCCTGTCAGTGTTACTTTTTGATTCCATGGATAAAATCCTCCTTTCGATTCATCAACCCAATAATCAAAGACAGTGCCATTTGATGGAAAATGAATAGGATTTGTTAAATTATACAGACACTGCCTCACATGTTCACTGTACTGATGTTTGTTTCTGTTTACCATTAGAAAGAGAAAGAACAATGATCAATTAGTGATTTGAAACGACACAATACACAAACACACACAAGGTTGAGTCAAAAAGTAATACCTATTCTAATTTAATTTTAAAAGTATCATAATTCCTGATTTTTCTTTTAAGCTATAAAACAGTGTCTAGAAGTTGATAATCTTATTTCAAAATGGTTGCTCCCCACTATGGACATGTAGAAAGCAAAGAGCTGTTATAGAATTTTCTTTTTTTTTTTTGAAAGCAGAAAGTGGCAGGGACTGTTTCTAAAGTTGCTGCTGTTGTTAATGAAGATCAGGACAAACAGGTTGATGCTCTCATTAGACTTAAGACTTTTCTTCGATTCTGTTTCCTCAAAGGAAAACTTATTTAAAAATGCTATTATTTGTTGTATAACGTTAATCTAATATTTTTCTCTATCATAATAAAAAATATATTGATCATAAAATTTTTTATGAGTAATTTGTTTTTGTTTCTTAAAGGTATTTAAAAAAAGTCGAATTTTAGTTTAGTTTACTGCTAAAAAACATAAACATGTTCTTTTATACTACAAAATGAATGAAAAATAATTTAAGAACATTGTCATAATTAAATTCAATAAATTTGATCCAATATTTTTTAAATATTGTAAACAAGGTGTACAAAATGTTAACCCTAACCCTGCTGTTCAATTAAACATTTTTCAAAGTCAATTTTTTCTACTTTTACTTTTTTACTTTTATAATCATAAAAAAGTATATTTATGACAAAATAAGTCAGCATAACAATAGTTACTTTATTTCAAAACAATAAAATAAATTTAATGTTTTGCTGCAGGTCATATTTTTGTTCCTGAATTCATAGTTCCAATATGATCTTTGTTTCATTAAAACTGTTTAACGTTATTCAAAGATTAAAATGCATATAATATTTTCTACACCCTTGTTAGCAAGGTGAAAAGTGATAGATCTGAAGTGCTGCCAAATTATATATATATATATATATATATATATATATATTGTAATTAGATCTTATTTAAGAAAAATAACTATATAAGGATTAACTTTTCAGACCAGATTAATCATGCTCTTAATCTTTTTTCCTTGAAATTCTTAAGTTGACTACTGCAAACCCAAACCAAAACTAAAAATCTTTGCTCCCAGTGGAACAATGAGATAGGTCTCCAGTTCTAAACATGAGTTGCACTATGACTTGGCCTTTAGTAAAGAACTCCATGAATTGAAATTCATGGAGTTCTTTACTAAAGGCCAATATAATATGTAATATTGTAATATACTTTTGTAATATGACCATGCAAAGTCTTATAGCAGCTTAAAAACCAGACAAATAAACAATCACTGTGCATGGCTGGACAATGTTTCCTGATCCACAGTACACTCTGGACCTGGAACTTGCAGATTCATCTGTTGGGGCCCTTGGTAGAGACACCCAGAAGAGAGCAGTTACCTAGTAAAATGAAAGAAGCATCTTCCACATTGCTAAGAAAGCAGCAAAGAAGAGTGTACATGTCCTCAATTCAAAGGTGGAATATAATGATTGAAAAAGTAGGAGGCTATATTTAGAATCATAGGACATCTTTATTCATTTTAGTAGAATTTATGCACATCTAATATAAAATCTGTTTATATATGGACTTCTCAGTTCTTTTTGACATATGAGTTCCCAGCAGATCAGTTCTTAGACCTGAACAACCAGACTATTTGAAAATAGAATTTGATTATGGTGGTGAAGGCTTGTGTAGAACTAACCACACTTTTTGGAAGAACAGTGAACTGGTGCACATAGTGTGCTACAAGGTGTCCAAACAACACTCCTCAGGTTTTGAGTTTCCATTCTCAAAGAAGGTGCATTTCGGCAGTAAGAGCTGCTCGAATGAAGGAACGTATTGCATCCCGCAAATTTGGCTCCAAAGACTATTGGCACCTCTGCAAGAGCGTTCTGAATAATAACAAACCTTCCATTCCTCCCCTGTTCAATCAGTTTTAGGTCCTGACCACCTCTGCCGACAAGGCCGAATGCTTCGCTCAGAAGTTTTCTTCCAATTCTACGCTAGATTCTTCAGGGGTACCCTTGCCCGATTTCCCTCCCAGAACTGAGGCCCTCCTGGACGGTTTGCACATAACCCCGTCGTCAGTATTGGGCATTATTTCTAACTTAGATCACCACAAGGCTACTGGTGGTGACGGAATACCAGCCATTGTCCTGAAGAAATGCGCACCTGAACTGGCACCTGCCCTCTCTAAATTGTACAACCGCTGCCTCAATGAGTCCTGTTTTCCTGACTGCTGGAAGTCCTCAACCATTGTTCCTGTCTTTAAGAACTCTGGTGACCCCTCCGACCCTTCCAATTACCGTCCTATTAGTCTCCTTCCCCTCTTCGGCAAAGTCTTTGAGGCCATTATCAACGCCGAAGTGATTAATCACCTGATATCCCACAATCCGCTCTCAGACAAGCAGTATGGTTTCCGCTTTGCCCGATCTACTGCCGATGTGCTTACGGCCATCACTGAATTTGTCTACCAAGCTATCCATAATAATGGTGAAGCTTGTGCCATGGCCCTTGACATCTCCAAAGCATTCGATAGAGTTTGGCATGCCGGCCTCCTTTCGCAAGCTCCAGGGTTATGGTATCACAGGTCGATTGTTTGACCTAATACAATCATTTCTGTCAAACCGGGATTTGAAGGTTGTTCTCAGTGGATTCATCTCCAGCTCCTATCCCACTAACGCAGGTGTTCCTCAAGGCTCCATCCTTGGCCCTACTCTGTTCCTCATATTTATAAACGACCTTCCTGACGCCATAGACTCCCAAGTCGGCATCTACGCTGACGACACCACTATTTACTCCTGCCTCAAACACAAATCTAGTGAGGCGGACAAAATTAACCTGGCAGCTCAAATTGAAAAGGACCTCCAATCGGTTGTGAACTGGGGAGAGAAATGGATGGTTAACTTTAACGCCTCTAAAACAAAACTGCTCTCCATTAACCACCACAGGGATCCATCCCTGCATCCCATTAGAATGTCTGAAGACCAACTTCTCGAGAGCTCCTCTCTGCGGCTGCTCGGTCTCACGCTGTCTGCTGATCTGAGATGGAACAAATACATCGAGTCAGTTGTATCAGCCACCGCAAGGAAAGTTGGTTCTCTGTGCCGAGCCAGGAAATTTTTCTCCCCGGAATCGATCCTCCAAGTCTATAAATCGACCATTCGCCCTTGCATGGAGTATTGCTGCCATATATGGTCTGGGGCCCCTGCTGTTTGCCTCAGGGTTCTTGATAAGATCCAGAGACGGATAGGCAACGTGATTGGACCTGATCTGTCATCTCGTCCGCAGTCGCTCTCTCACAGACGCGATGTTGCCTCGCTCTGCCTTTTTTACAAGTACTTTCACGGTAATTGCTCCGAGGAGATGCTTTCGCTTGTCCCTAGGCCTCGTGAATTTAAACGCCCCACGAGGCTGGCATCCCGCTCCCACCCCTACACTGTGGAAACTGTTAGATGCAGACGTCTCTTCTACTCCAATAGCTTCATGTCTCGCACATCTCGCCTATGGAACTCCCTTCCCTATTACTGTTTCCCTGACAAATACAATCTCCAACGGTTTAAGTGTAGCGTCAATCGACATCTCCTGTTGCCTTGATCTATCCACTTCCCTTCTCCACATCCTTTCATTTTTCATTCCTATCTGCTCTTGCTCCAAATCTTCTGTAACCCCCTTGCCTTGATCGACCCACTGTCTTTCTCTTTTTCCACATCCTCTCCTTTACCACTCCTATCTGCTCTTCCTCCAACCCTTCTTTAACCCCTTGCGTGATAGTGGCTTCCAGCCTTGCTTGGGGTGAAACGCTTAAAAAAAAAAAAAAAAAAAAAAAAAAAAAAAAAAAAAAAAGAATTCTTTCAGATTCTTTCTATTATTTTTTTTTTTTACGCAAATAAAAATAAAATAAACATGACAAAATTCCAGTTTTGATAAATTTACCAATTACACAAAACAACTAATATTCAACCATATATATATATATAGCTCAGAAAAGCTTTGAACTAGATAGAAAATACTTGAGTTAAACTGTCCGAAAGTTTTATAAGTTAGCTGACTCCCTGACAAAATTATCATAGAAGCTGTTGATAAAAATTCAAAATCATATTTTTTTTAAATATTTAAATCAATATAAATTGTTTACATTGGAGAAAAATACATTACAAAAATTCAAAGAAATACTTGGCTTGTAATTAATTTAATTAATTCTTTCATCATTAATTACCTTGTTATTTTTAAAAATTTATTTGAATTAATCTTCACCAAAATATGAAAATGTAAATAACTTATTATTAATTCAATGTAATGAGTTATAAGTTTTAATAAAGTTTATTTTATAAATACCTACTTCATAAAATGATATATTAAAACATAAGATCATGAGGTCTGTATCATGTCATGATTCAAAATTCTATTCAGCTTTTATTATGTTCACAAAAACAGAAATGACTTGTGTCAAATGTTTAATTTTTAAAAATTTATTTGAATTAATCTTCACCAAAATATGAAAATGTAAATAACTTATTATTAATTCAATGTAATGAGTTATAAGTTTTAATAAAGTTTATTTTATAAATACCTACTTCATAAAATGATATATTAAAACATAAGATCATGAGGTCTGTATCATGTCATGATTCAAAATTCTATTCAGCTTTTATTATGTTCACAAAAACAGAAATGACTTGTGTCAAATGTTTAATTTTTAAAAATTTATTTGAATTAATCTTCACCAAAATATGAAAATGTAAATAACTTATTATTAATTCAATGTAATGAGTTATAAGTTTTAATAAAGTTTATTTTATAAATACCTACTTCATAAAATGATATATTAAAACATAAGATCATGAGGTCTGTATCATGTCATGATTCAAAATTCTATTCAGCTTTTATTATGTTCACAAAAACAGAAATGACTTGTGTCAAATGTTTAATTTCGCCCCTGTTGACCAGGGTTTATCTTACAAGAAGAAAAATAATTCTATTCTGAAGAATTATTTAAAAATGAGGTTATGCCTTCATTATTTTGTAATGAAAGAGTGACAAGTAGTCCATATATGGTTGATCCCAAAGGAAAGGTTTATCATATCGTTATCTCACCTCTCATGTAAATGAGCTCCAAATCCCCAGATGAAAGAAAAGACAAATATTCCCTTGATGATATCAATATAAAAAGGAATATCTTCATCAGGTTGATAATTAAGCACTGAAAATTTTTCAGAAGAAGCACTGCCATCGAGTTTGGAAGCTTCAGCTGGAAAAGAAAAGAAAAGTATTATATGCAACACTTTGAAATGAATGTCCTTTAAGTCACTGTAAAATCCAGCATTAATTCTCAAAATAAAAAATATGGTATTAATTATAGGTTTCTACCAAAAGAAACCTATAATTTATTAATGTTCACCATATTAAAATGAGATAGTGAGCGTTAATGGATTTAAATAAATAAAAAGAGTAGAATTTGTATTTACCATATATACTCGTGTATAAGCTGATCTGAATATCAACACTGCTATTTTATATGTGAGAAATGGGTAAAAACCCAAACCCTGTGAACAAGACAAAGCAGCTAATCAACACATTATTTTCAAATGGTACAGGTTTTGCTAATCACCAGAGTGTAGAATATTTTTTATGATGTTTTACTATTTTCATATCTAAAATGTTTTAATTGTCTTTTAGATTATATTTTTTGTTTCATAACTGCATTACACAATAATCTTTTTACCATTTCATCTCTTTTATAAAGTTTCAACAAGTTCCTTGATTTTTTTTTTTGTTTACTTCCTTTTAACAGGATTTTATTTAGCATACAAATCAAACACATGCCTTAAAAAGATTTTTGCAACAAATCAACAAGAATGGAACATCTGTATAAATACAAATAAATTGGAAGATTTAATAAATGAAAATAAGAGAAATGTTTCATTCATCTGGTGGGAGAAATTAAAACAAAGACTGAGTACTAAAAATAGTCTGTAAAATGCTTTTCTGAAGGGAGGCAAGGTGGAGTAATGGATAGTGGCTTGGATTGAGAAATTGGAAAGTCAATTTCAAATTCCAGTTGAATTCATTATATTCACATTTTTTTTTTTTTTTTTTTTACAGTAAGTTTCCCCCCCAGTACAAGTTCTGGAGACCACTTGAAGTAGAGAGGGTTATGATAAGGGTGAGTTTATATGGATAGGAGGAGAAAATAGCAGTTAACTCCAGAATTGAACAGATTAAGATTGTAGTGATCTGAGAAATATCCTCTTGGGAGTCTGTTCCATAAAGCAGTGGTTTATGGGAAGAAGCTGTTTGAGTGGAACTTACTTTTCACCAGTGAAATATAGAGAGAATGTGGGTGGTTTGCTACTATGTAAATCTTAGCTGTGAAACTCAGACCTGGTGGAACCAGGAGATGCAGTTCACCCGAGCACTTTCCATGGTAGTAGCAATAGAGCAGTGAGAGGCTCGCCACATCCTGCCTATGAGGGAGAGGTTGGAGTGTGGAAAATAATTCTTCTCCCACAAGGATGCTTTTGAACTATCAAGACTAGAAGGTGAGGTCTGGATAGCACCTGCCCAAATATGGCAATAGTACTCCATTTTCCGTCTGATTTGGCTTTTATAAAGGAAGAGGATAGCCTGAGGTGTCAGGTACTTACTGGAGTGGTACAGGGAACCAATCATTTTACCTGCATCTTTAGCGATGGATTGTATATAGGAATTCCACTTGAGGTCGGGTGTGTGTTTAAAGCCCAAGATCCTCTCAAGACATGGGGCCTCCTTGAGGTGACATCCATTCATCATGACTAGCAGTAGTTTGGGGGTCTGATTGGCAGTGATGGAATGTAACCAGTTTCGTCTTAGAGGCATTGAATGTAACCAGCTAGTTTTTTCCCCCCACTATGAAGTTAGCATTAGACCAGAAGAGAGATTAGCAACCAATCACTGATCATCAAGACTTTTAGAGGTGCATCTGTATATCATTGGATCATTGGCATAGACATTTACAAATGATTGGAGTATATTCTTAGGAGGATCATTTATGTAAATCAGAAAGAGGGTTGGTCCAAGAAGTGAGCCCTGGGGAACTGGCCATTAATAATTACCTTTAAGGATCTTCTTGTTAGGAAGGATTTTAGAGAAAACCCTTCCATTGATTCCATACCTGGAGAGCTTGCGTAGCAAACCTTTCTGCCACACCTTGTCAAAGGCCTTCAAGATATCTAATTCTATGGTCCTTGTTGTATGTGTGTTGTCAATGGCCTCACTAATTCTGTCTGTAATGGTAGTTATGACATCAGCAATAGATCAGGCTGAATGAAACACATACTACTTGTCACACAAGAGATTGTTCCTATCCAGGTGTTCAGCGACCTTTTTGATTAAGGCCTGAAAAAGCTTACTAATGATACTGAGGAGACTAATAGGTCTATACTGGGAGGGGGGATCAACTGCCTATGTTCTTGAAGACTGAGCATACATTTGGCACCTTCCACATGCTTGGGAAAGATTTCTCCTTCAAGCAGTGGTTAAATAACTTTGCTACAATTGTGGATAATTCTGGAATTTTGTTTGGGCTAGTGTTTTTTTTTTTTTTGTCCAGGCTTTTGATAAGTCTAGAAACTTCTGTTGCTGAAATGAATATATTACTGAGATTGTGCTCAGTGAGATGTTACATGCTAATACACTTGTTAAAAAAGGTAAAAATCCCGCCTTCCAGCTATCATCAGATAGCAGGACAGACTGAGTTCTATAGCCTTAGGTGGCAACTGGTCTAGGAGAACAGCAACTCTGAATTAAAAATTTGAGAAAAATACAGTAGACTGGGCTCTATATTCTTGGTTGGCAACCAGTCTAGGTGAAGCAAAACTCTGAATTCAAAACAACCTGGAGAGGATTAGGCTCTGTCAGGCTAGCTTGCTCAGGAAACACCATTGCTACAGCAGCTGTGGTGCTCCAATGATCCTAATGGGTTATGGGATTTGTATATATATTGCATAAAATGCTTCTAAAATTTAAGTAAAACAGTGTTGGATTGTAAAACAATCCCTGTAGATATTTTGGTGTCCTCCCAAACTTTTTTTTTTTTTTTTTTTTAAATAAATGTTGAAGTTGGTGAAAACCTGTAAAATATCAATCTTAAATATAAACCTACCCCCCACCACCATTTTAACATCAATTTTTTTCGTCACATATTTCTTGGCTTATACACGAGTATACATGACAATCAGTAGCAGAACTGATGCAATAATACTAGTTTTGTTAAAAAGTGCATTCGTTTATACCTGATCATATGATAGTCTTCAGTATTGTCTAACCATTTATTATCAAGAGGGTTTGTTATTTCATATGATTTTATTCATAGGATCAATATAATTCAACAAAAATATACTTGTAAATGATTTCTATATCTTCTAAATAATGGTGAGATTTAATGTGTCTTGCTATCTTTTCAAATGTTATGAGCTATTATTTATATTATATTATATTATATTATGAGCTATTATTTAATCAGATGTGGTTGATCTGTTCATGATATATACAATAATGAATGATGAAAATAGTAGTGACATTATACAACTGGTAAGTCTAACATGTTTTACTGTAACTAATTTGTTGTAGCATTGAGAGTTCTATATCAGATAGCTGTTAAAATGTTTTCTATCTGTAACACTTTACTATGATGCCAATATGCCCTTCATACTGCTGAAACCCCAAAAATATGTGTGTCAAATCTCAGCTCAGTCTATGCAGTAATTTTGCTATCTTGGTGGTTTGGACACATATCTTTATTTAAAAAAAAATAAAATAAAAGAAGCTATTTTGCGATTATATTCTATCTGAAAAATTAAAAGCAATTTGATTATATTTTGTGAACATTTTTAAATTGGTTGCAACCTTATTTAAGCTTTATTGTCCTTCTTATGTCACAACGAAAGCATCAGTAACGACAAAGTATTTGTCTCTCACCTATTTTCTGTCCATGTCAACAAAAGATTTTTGCCAACTTGTTTTGGTCAAAGCAAATAGGTCATTTGATAATTATATCTAACTATACATAAAGAAAGAGAAAGAAATGACAAACCACTCAGCCAAAGCGATAGAAAATATAACAGAGAGGTTTTTTTCTCAAAGAGTCACAGAGAAGAAAATGTGTTTATGAAATATTAGATAAGCAGAGATATTTTTTACATTTTTTAATCTTTTATCATGACTTCTTGCATTTTCACTAAAAATGTGTAAAGCCATAGAAATATATTCTTGCCTAAACTTTTATTCCAGGCATTTTAATAATTGCATTATATTACAGTAAAAAAAAAGAAAAAAGAAAAAAAAGGATATTCCAGTCAAGTTAAAAGGAAAAAGTTAACAGTGTACTCTACAGCAACAATCTTTGTTTTATATTAGAATTTCTATATAAAATTGGAGTTATATGCTATAATAATTGAATAGAGAAACATATTTAACTGGAGAACAGTATAATTTAGGTACCTCCTATAATATGCTGAGAAAATGAAAAATGGGCCCCAAACTTGATAAAAACAAAGTTTTATTGTCAAAATGTTTATTATTAGAATGAAAGTATTTATTATTTTATCAATTTTTTTAATCCTTTCTAGCATGTTCGAAATTTTGGTTAAAAAATCTTGTTTTTCTTGCATCAGCAGGAGCAGCAAAGATTAGTATTAAGAAATTTAATGCCTTTTTCTATTTTTAGTAAAAAAATACATTGATTTGGAAATTCTTGCAAATATCAAATAATTGTCAGATTTTAATGAAACTTTTAGGATTTATTCACAAATGAATTCAATTTTTTAGAATTTTCTTTTTTAGAAAATCTTGGCAAAAATATTATTTTCACATCCCTCACTTACTTAATGAAATTTTGAGAATATTTATATTAGTTAATGCAGGACCTATTGGAGAAAGTAATCATTAATTTTTTTTTTTTCAAACAGTAGCTCATTTACTGAAAATCTGCTCTGAATCGTAAAATAAAATGAAATCAAAAACTAACACATTATTGAATTAGAAAAGCTTTTAATTGTTTTTATGAATAAGCTATATTATGGAAACTATATGGACACTTTAGAAAAAAATTTTCAATGAATAATTTATTTTTACAAAAATTGTTTTCTTTTTTTTTAAAAAATTTTAATTAGAATAATTTGTAAAGTTTTAAATCTTTTAAATTTCTGTATTAATCTGTATGGGTTAGGTGATATTGTTACTAAGTAAAAACTATATTTACTAATCATAAATTGAAAAGCTTAGTACAAATCATCACATTCCAATATTTTTAAAAGAATTAAGAATTTTTTTTCATGTATAAACATGCCAATTTTCTATTATAGGGTTAACCATACACAACATTATCAGAAAATAAGAGCAATAACTATAATAAATTTACAGCCAAAAATATTTAAAATGCAATAAAATATTACATTATGGAGAACATTTTCTTAAATTTTTAAGATTACTGAGTGCTTAAGAATTATATATAAAAGGTGCTCATGTTAATTCAGTTATTCTTTTGATGCCTAAAGGCCCACATAGAACAACATTAGGTAAATACCAAGCTGTCAAACCAGTGAATGCCTTAAATAAAGAACTAATGTTTGGTTAAAAAATGCATTTTTTTGATATTTTAAACTTAAAGTAAATAATATTTGTTTCAAATCAGATTAATTATACTTTAAAGTAGCTAATATTCCTCAAATAAAATTTCAGAAAAGTATATTTTATTTTTGGAAGATTTTTTTAATAAAGAGAATTATATTGTAATGAAAGATGACTAAAAATGGGCACTAATCAGCTATTTTAGCAAAAAAAAAAAAATCTTTCTAGTCAATTTAAATTAGTTTTTTGAAATACAGCAAAGTATTTTGCTTATTGGAAATATTTAATCGATTAACTTGAAAGTAAAACTAAAATAAAAGCTTCAAGAAAGATTTTTCATTTTTAAAAATTCATTTTAAACCTTAGGTATTGTTTTTGTTTGTATAATTTTAACCTAAAAACTGAAAGAAAAGATGATTTTTCACACTGAACTATTCTTGACCCCTATTTTAAGGAGAAAACAACAAAGTTTGCAAATGTGATATTATATATTCCAGTAAATTTTAATGACACAATATAAAATGTAAATTCTACTAAACAGAAAAAACATTTTCCTCATCTCCTAATCAGTTATGATAAGTAACTGTTTCTTTTACTATTTTAATTTATACTGCAGTTAGATTTCTCTTCTGTTATGCAAGAGATTTTGTTGAAATAATGATAAATTTGTAGTTTGACTTACATTTAAGCTCTGGACTGTTTTCTTTAATTAAAGTCTTGTCTAAAAGTATAGAAAGTAAACTGAGGAAAGATGTCATCTCCTGCAGTCCTATAACAGTTGGTTGACAATCAAGGGGACTGAGATCTGTAAGAAGAGCAGGTGTGACTCCATTGTCTTGTCGGATGAACTTCAATGTAGCAGGAATCATTTCATTGGCCAGCTCTTGCAGGAGTCTTATACTGAAAATAGAGGATCATGTTTGAAAACCGATTCAAAGTCATAGATTCCTTTCTACACTAGTATCATCATCAATTTTTAATAAGTGAACCATTCACCAAAAAGAAATTCGCTTAAAAGCTGAAATGTTATTCATCTTGAGAAAATTTTAAAAAGAATTAAAAGTAATTTTAAAATTCAAATGAAAAGAAAGACTATAATTGAAGATGGGGGAATGGGTTTTCACTCTTACATAAAATATGCTAACTTCCCTTGCAGACTCTTTAATAATTGTCATTTCAGAAAGATTTCATTTCGAATGTCAGTATGTAACTAGGATTCCAAAAGTGCTTGTAGTTACAAAGCTTTTTTCTTTTTTTGTTTTTTAATCAATTTCACTTCAAGCAAGTAAAGCCAAGGGGTTACTGGGTGTGGAAGAATTAAGAACAGAAACATTACTAATGAGCAGGGAGAGAAAAGAGTAATCAAGAGGACAGTAGATAGCAATTGATATAGCATTTAAATTTTTGGAGATTAAAGTTGATTGGAAAGCTTGGAGCTAGAAGGGAGTTCCACAAGTGAGAAGTATGAGAAAAAAATGTTAGTGTAGAATTAATGGCTACATCTAACCAGTTCAACTGTAAATTGATGAGATTTCGATGACAGTCTAGTACTGGACTTAAATTCAAAATGCCCAGATGAAGAGTTCATCTGAACAATTACCATAAAAGTATTTAAAGGCACAGGGAGGCAACCTTATGGTGGTAGCAATATTCTAAGCATGGACAAATGGTAGACTTATAGATATGTATAATAGATTCTGGAAAGAAAAATTGTCTCACACAACACTTTCTTAGCAACTGACCTAGCAATGGATTCAATATAGTCTTCAGTTTTTCAAATTTCTAGTAAAAATCCATCAATTGTAAACGGTTTATTTGAAACAACAAGTATACTCAGACTCACTGGACAATAACTTGACCAAATTATGGATATGAGTGGAATTATATTTGAATCTGATAAGAATATGAATAGTTTTTAATTTCTGCAATGGAGATTGTTGAGCTGGAAAAAAAGCTGGTTATAAATATTCTTAACCACCACAAAATATTGGATGAGATAAATATAAAACAATGTCAGATAAAAGAAAATAAACATTTTTATTTTTACATTCAGTTTACTATCCTTACCCAACATCAGTCATGTAACTTTTGAATTTAATTTTTTCTTTCCAGACATTGAATAGGGACTCCCACTGGAAATTATTTGGACTGCAAAATACCACAGAACATTGGTTCAATATTGCAGGTGAAGCATCACTCAGCTGGTCAGTCTCTACAATTATCTTGGTTTCATCTATTAACAAAAGCAAAAATCATAATTTTTTTTGTTTGTAAAGTATGCAAACAGTTTTAAAATATTCCTTACCAAAATCATCAATATTTAAGTATGATTAATAAAAAAGATTGGGTAATGTAAATATCTGAAAAGATTCTGTCCTTTTGTAAAATAATTGAGAAATCTTATGGTAAATTTTCACTTGTGTTAATAATTTATCCCCAAACAATTTCATTTGAGTAAATAAAATCAATACTGAAATAAATTAGTAACTAAATTAATAAATTCGTAAATGAAAAGATCTCTCCATAAAATTCTTATATAACAGGGTATATAAAGTAAAGATATAGGAATTAAATCCTATATATATATATTTCAACCAATAAAATTCCATCAGAAGTTTTGTCTGATAAACAATTATGACAAGGGCAAATACTCCCAAAATACTTGCAGTTATAGAATTACTACAGGTTATTTCTGGACCATTCAGAAAATAATAACTCTTCACCACTCCTGCAAATTTGAAAAAGAGATTTTCTTGAGCCAGTGTGAAATTATTTTCTAACCAATGAAAACCTTGTATTCAGAAAGTTCACACCTCTATGTGAAATTAGATTTTGATCTTCCTTATGGATATAAAAATAGAAGCATACTGCTTTGTAATTGTACAACACCCTCCCTGGTTATCCAAGACTTCCAACACCGCGGCTGATCTGGTTCGATCTCAGATCTGCCCTATCCCACATTGTGATTTAAGTTTGATTATATGGAGGCCAAGACTGAATCGTCGCAGGTATCTTCATGTTGGATGGTTTCAAGCAGGGCAAAGACGTACAGGAAAGAAATAACACTCAAATAAACTGAACAAAAAGTAAATCCTGTTGATATCAGTCTTTCGTATAATAATTGGATATATCAGAGTTTGCATACAATAATTGTCAGCCTGACCCACATCTAAATTGGAAGTGATACTATCGCTGTTGACTTGGCAAAGTTTAGTTTGCTGCTTTGGTAAAGTTTGGCATAAAGCTGAAGTCAGAGGCTTTCATCAGCAGATAATCATATGGGTTCTCTCCTGTCTCTGGTCTCATCTACATCTCTTCTGCCTTTCTTCTCTCTTCTGCCTAATTTGCTTCATGCATTCAGATTTATGGAATGTTGTTGTTTTGTTTTACGGCATATCAATCTCAATGGGTCATTTAAAGCCGATGGCTTTTTTTTTTTCTTTAAATATTTTCGTTTTGTTAGAAATACATTTCTGTTTTTTCTTTTTTTAAACATATAACTTCCTTTTAAATTTTCTGGTAGAGGCTGATTTTCTTGAGGTACGAAAAAATGATTTGGGAGCTGTTTTTTTCCAATAAATCTTTAATATTTTTTTCTTTGTAGAGATTATTTCTTGTTGCTGTGAAGTCAATGCAGTCTGTTAGAATGTGTTTAATTGTGAATGGGGTTTGACATGGTATACAGAAAGGTTGATTTTCTCTTTTCAGGAAATATGAGTGGGTTAAAAATGTATGGCCTATTCTTATTCTTGCAAGTGTAACTTCTTTTCTGTTTAGCTTGATATTTTGTTCCTGCTTAAGGTAAGGGCCAAAGTGGTGTGTTGCAGGATTATAACCGCTTTACACTTGGGTTACGACCTGATCAACCACCAGGATCCCGTCCCCAGACATTACGGGTCGCCACCCACAGCCAACAGGTGGCCCCACTGAGGGACTTTTATCCTCTGCAGGGGGGCAGTTGGCGTATTCTGATGCCCCACCAACAGGGCGATCAGATTTATGGACATTCACCCAAACTGGCATGGGGGTATAAGGTGAGGTAGGAGAATTTCTGTGAATTCCCTCTGGCTTATGTCATAACTTTGGGGAATTCCCTCTTTCCACCCACTCTTGGTATTCCAACTCAACTTTTGACTAGGGGAATCAATTCCAAATTCGTTGTTTATGAAAAATGAAATTTTCATTTTACAGCTTGCATTTTCAGCTGCATAGAACACATGTCAATCATCACTGTCCCCTAAGTCTGGGTCACTTTTCCATGGTTCAAACTGCTCAACATACAATTCAAGTCATTTATGTGTGAATAAAATCCTCAATTCTTCACATGGGTTTTCAGTATTAATCTTTCTTGTTTCAATGTCTCTCAGTACATAACACTTTGTTTTAACAAAACTTTTTTCCATTTTACTGCAGCAATAACAAATAGCATCACAGCTTATCGAGACTCAAAACAATTTTGGAGGCCAGTTTGATCTACATGTGTGTATACACACACAAATGCACACAATGGAAGAGGGACAGCCAGCAACCACAGACTAAGGCCTTGTCCATGCACACAATAGAAGGGATTAACCAGCAACTGTCTACTAAGCCTTTGTCTATGAACTCACAAACACATTAGGCTGACTATCATAAAATAAGTCTGTTCACACATCTCACACAATACTATGAATGCTTAATTATTTTATAAAACAAACTTCACTGCAAGGAAAATTCAACATTTTATTGCTATTGTATATTTCTGAAAATAATATAAATGTTATTTCAACTGTCGCTCTGCTTCTACTTTTCCTCCAGAAAATAACCTTTTTGATGTTTCATTTAAAAGATGTGTTGTTAAATGTTTGAAATACTGACACTCGGATAGCAACAACAACCTGAGTAGACAAATCACAACATCCCAACAGTGGCGACCAATGACATTTTAAGAAAATTTCCCCAACAAAGGGACTTAACAGGAAATAATAGACTTGTTAAAGCAGAAGAATCTTTAGTTTTGTAGAGTTAAAGTTAACCCATTAATAGCAATCATAAAATCTACCATTAATATTAAACATTCCAGCATCTCAAAAGTGGGATGGCAAATATTAATGTGTTAAGTTGGATTGTTAAAAATTGACTGTAGAGAATTATAGTTAAGATGTTAATGTGCCAGAGTTGTCATTATGTATGTGTGTGTGTGTAAGGAGGTGAACAAAAGTAAAGTAATATTTTTTTAATGCTAAGCAAAAAAAAAAAAAAAACTAACAAAAGTTAGAGAAAGGGAAACATTTCTGACAATATTGACTTAGTACATTTATTTTCTATTAATGAACATAGCTAAAGATTAATAAAATTATGATGAATAAAGACAAATATTGTTAGACTATTGTCAACAGAGATGAATCATATTGGTATTTTTTTAAAAAGGCATAAACTTAAGTAATTTTGACCATTGATATGCCATGATTAATGAGAAAAAAATAAAAAATAAAAACAAGAATTGATTTGACAAATATGAAAATGTTATAGTGGAGTAAATAAAGAAATCTTCAACAAATGTTTTGTCTGTTCAAATTTCTTTTAAATTCTTTGAACAATCTTAGAGCAAATATTCAGAAAGTCATGTCCTTTCACAATTGATGAAATAGTTTATGACCACCAATATCTTAGAAATCAGAATGAGGCATTTTTGTTTTTAAGTATTCACTGCTGTTTAAATTGGAAATTATTCAAGAAAAGTCAGCATTATCAACCGATTTGCTATCTTACATACATACATATATATATATATATATATATATATATATATATATCGTTTAATAACATATTAAGCCACGAATAGCTTCGACATCTGACCGTCTAGATCATATTGAATGTAGATGTATGTGCCTGTGTGTATCGATGTGTATGTGTAAGTATAGTGCATTTGCCTATGTGTGGTTTGATTTTTTGTATGTGTATGTATATATCTAAATACGTCTGAGCGCTTAACATGCCGTTGTTCGAATGATTTCACGTGAGAGGCGACTAACATGTTGAAATGAAACTAAAAATGTATACATCTGTCTGGGATTCCGAATACAACTTTCAACTTAATTTCAATGAAAATATAAATTAAATAGCATATATATCTTTTATTTTTATTTTTATATTTTTTCTCCTTGGTAATTCTACAATTTAAAACTTAATAGAGATCTGATTTAGATTTCTAAATAGGTCATTTTAATTTTTTAATTTTTTACTTTTAATTTTAATTTCAAATTTTATAAATCTTTTAATATCTAGATAACCTTGCTTAGTTGTCAAATTTTTCGAATCATCCTATACTTGTTTTTTGATTGGCCACTCTAGCTTATGTAACAGCGTTTACTCTTAGCTAAGGATCGTTGATTAATTTGAAACTTTTAAAACCATTTATTCTATATTCTATATTATCACTTGACAAGACACAAGAAGTGTTGAAACAAAATGGCTACTTTTGTCGTGATTTTATAACATATTTATGTTGTAATATTCAAATAAATAATTATGTATATATATATATATATATATATATATATATATATAAAATGCTAAAAATGTAACATGGTCCATGTGTACTTGTTAAAAAATGTAGATTTAATAACCTGGTTAATAAAATTTGAGGAATAAAATGCCAATAAATTGATAACAATATGAGCAATAAGATTGATGATATTTATTATATATTAGCCTTTTGACTAAATTGAAGAAGAGAAAGATTTTTAAAGATGTAATTTTTGGACAAGTTGGTGTCCCTTTTCAATGAGATGAGAAATAAATAAAGAAGTGGGACTCACTCTTCCAAAGAAGAATGTTGTTGGTAAGAGGGCTCCCAGAAGTAATTTTTAGAAAAAACATCACAAAAACATCTTTAATTCTATATTTTATATTGTATGACTTTCCTTTTGAAATATACAATAGCTCCCAGGATTGAGCATAGCACAGGCTGAGAAGTGATAGCTAAAAGCAGTGGAGGGCTACTTTGCTTATTCAAAGAACATTTTCTAAATATTTTATATTGGCAAAAAAAAAAAAAAAAAAAATTAGAATTACCATTTAGGATAAAAGTTTCAGCATTTGGAAGGATCAATTTCCGGGATGAATCAAAAAGGCTGGAAATTGGATCACACCATGAAGTATGTAGAGTACCATCCAAAATCAACCAGACTTGTGTATCTGCAATAGGTTCTAGTTTACTTTGATCACATTCAGCTGTGATAGCATCAGATAATGTTAATTTGTGAAGCTTCTGCCAGAGAGAACCACTTTGCCATCCATTTGAGGTATAATAACCCAAAAACTTTTATAAAAATAAAACAGATTTAGCAAACAAAATTATGACCATAAAAGACTGAGATATAAGGAAATTTAAAAACAGAAATTAAACAATTTATAAGAAATTTAGTGACAAAACTAATTGTATCAGGTGGAGTAGTTTAGAGAAATTAAAGGAAAAAAAAACATGGCAAAAGGCAGAGAATTGGAAAAAAAGAAGAAATAAAGAAATTATTCCTGAAATTAAAAATTATAGGAATTTCAGAAAAATAAAATTCTCTTTTAGATTCATGATTAGAAGTGAAAATCTGCAGAATGAATGAGAAAAATGAGGAACAAAATAATTAAAACAAAAATCATAAAGAAAGAAAAGGAAATAAAAACACCATATTGGCGAGTGAGAGAGATTAAAGAAGAAGAAGAGAATAAAAATAGAGAAAATATGGTATTTCCAAAAAGGAAATACTCTTGGTGGGGAAAGGTATGAATCAACCTCTTCTCCCCTCACTTGCTATAAGTTAATTAGTAGGACTTGTATCAGTAAATCATTATTATCTCCAAAAGATTCTTACAATCTAAAAGTATTTTCTAGCTTTCCTGGCTTTAAATAACCTGCAAAAGGTTGATAAGCCATAAAAAACAATAAATCTTGTTTTGAAGCTATTCATTTTCCAGTGTTTATCAAATAATAAAATTTAGAGTTATAATTACAAGAACTTTTCAAAGCTGAGGTGGCTTCCTTTTTCTTTTACTGTAGTATCATATTTCCTATCAAGAAGTAAGTTTGAAATAAGTGCCCTCCATTATAATAGGGAAAATCTGTGCTTTTAATTTCATATAAGTTGCCACTTTCAGATGTGTACAAAATTTGTTTATATCAACTTAGAGTTGTGTGACAAAAATACATGGTTACATTTTGGTGTGACTATTTAAAGAATAAGAAAGTAAATGGTTATAGTATACATTGCTATTAATTAGAAACTGAAAACTTTCTATTTTCATTGATATCTGTTGTGATGGTATAACCCAACTTCTCCATTCACGATAATGGACGGACGGTTTGCCAATTAAGTGCGACCACCGCCGGCGGTCGTGAGCGACTTCGTTTGTAACACCTATTGAGGTTAGCATACTCTCGACTCTGTCTCTGTACTACATCCGATTATAAAGTTATTATTGAAAACCTACATTCGGTTTACTTTGTTTATTATATCTTGCACGAGATATAACAATATCCATCTCCAATTTTTTTCTAGCTGTTCCTGCAATATTTCAGTTGCTCTTTTGCTCCTTGTTAGGGCATCTGTAGCATGCACATCTAGCCAATGCTGTATCATTTTGCAGTAAGGTAAACAGGTATAACATTTTTGTTGTTGAAGGGCATAATACCAATAGTTCTAGCTCTCATCCTTGATTTTCGGCTACAATCTATTGTTCTATTGTCCTAGTTGTCACTGCGTGTGTCCATTGCAAACATTTGTTGAGGGGCTCATATGTCTTGATAAAATGTTCTGACATTCTTAAAAAATGTATTGTTTTGATTGTATAACAAATTCAAAGCAAGTTAATAGATAATATTTCAGTTGCTTCATGTAAGTGATTTCTCAAAAAGTGTCTCCTTTGAAATAGTGCCCACTCCTAAAGTCCAATTTCTAAGTTTCTATGGAAACCCTATATCCTAGAATAAGTGATCAGGGCAGCCACTTATTCAAGGATATATGGTTTCCAGATAGTTTTGTTTTTCTAAATCTAGTGCTGATGGAAATTTAATCACAAAATAAAACTAGTTCATGACAGTAGTAACAACAGCTTTTTAAAGCAACACAGCACAAAGCTACTAATGCTAACATAGATATATTGAATAAGCTTGATTTAATCTGGGATAAGGTCAAAATAATGGAGCACTTAGTGTGGACTGAATTTATATGCATAACACTGCAACAGATACCCCCTTACTGTTAACATAGACACAATGAGGGATATTTGAAATTTTTAAGAAAAATTAAATTTTGCTTCAAATAGTTTTTAATTTGATTCTCATTGGCAAAATGCATTTTTGCATGTTTATTCTTGTTGAAAATTATTTCATCAAGCAGTGAAAGAAAAAAAAACCTTAACTGACAGGGTATTTGCATTTATGATTCATTAAAAAAAAAAAAGAAAATCAGTTATATTGGGAAAAGCAAAGTTTTTTTATTTGATTTATTTTTATTTTGTGGGTTATTTAAAGCTAAAACATACTTTGGATTGTAAGAATAATTCTTTTTTACAAGTGAATATTGCATTAATATTTGGAGAATAACAATGATTTTTTCCAGATATGCTATACTATTTAACCCATAGTTTGGGGAGGATATGATTTATACCTTTCACATCCACTAGTTAAAGCTTAACAAACTAGAAAAAAAACAAAACAAAAAGCTTTAATGTAAGGTTTAACTGAATAGGCTAATGGATTCAAGTTGGAATGACAGAAGAATACATCATTTCTGGAAAATATATTTGTTTTGTAAACATTTGTGACTGGCAAATATTTTTTAATAGATTTGGGTGAGGTGGATACAAGAAAAATTGGATCTAGTTTGTGAGAGTCTCTACTGCCAAAGGAAAAAAAATTAAATTAATTCATATATAAAACTCCAACTAGAGTTAGTCTCTGTCTAATATAGCTATAGAGAGAAAAAATTTAAATCTTGAATGACTAATTCAAAAGTTTTCGAGTGTGCCATACTTTTCCTACTTTATGACAATCTAAAATGTTTACTGATTTCCACTTTGGCTTCCATTATCAACTTTGGTTATCTAAGCTTCACAAAAGATGCTAAAAACAACATGGACACTTTAGCAAAATAATTTGTCAAATAACAAATGTTATTATAGAAAAAAAAATAACATCATTAGATAATACTCAACAGCAAGGCAGTTACCTAAATGATATTTCCAATGACAAAAATTTAAAGCAGAATTTTTAAAATTTACAAATCTATTATTAAAGCTTTATCTAATAATTACTAAAACAACAAATCAAAGGAGAAGTTACAAATTTAATAACAATATTTGCCAAGATAACAAGCCATACAGAGAAAGGGTTTTTCTGTAGCTGCTCAAAATAGATGACAAGTTGTATGATAACAGTTCCTGATAGTGACATAAAATATGAACAGAATGAAGAACTCATATTAAAGCAAATAGGTACCTCTTCTGGTGACATTGCACATGGGAATAAATGAGACATATAAATTCTAGGATAATGACTGCTGTCTTTCTTTTTCTTGAGGATTGCTTTATTTAAGGTACTTGGTGGTGGTCGAATATTTGAAATGATCTGTTGTAAAAGGTTCATTCTTGACTTGATTTTCTGATTGGCCTTTGATATAAGGACTTCGGATTCCTGATTGAACAAAAGAGAAAGAAGAGTATATAGGAAAAGTTATCAGACTTCACAGAGCCACATTACAAGTGAAATAGATTATGAGCATACAAAATATATTCATACCATTTGGCATTTCAGAAATGTTCAGTAAGTGGGAGGTTTATAGTAACAAAAGAAATTTCCAAGTATCTATTAATTATCCATATAACAACTCCTAACTGTTGACAATCTTCTTGATGTTTAATCTCCAACATACAAATTGAATGTTGAAATGTACTATTGCAAAATTTAGTAGTCAAATATTCAAGTTGCATTTGCAAGCAATAATGTTACTATGGGCATTTGGCTGGGTAGTTAGAGTGTTATCTTTCATGAGACCCAGATTCAAATCTCACTGGGGTCAATTAGTCAAGGAAGTAACTTCTCTGTAATACCACCCTGGAGAGTTGATCTCAACATGTGACTCCATTGGGAAGTGCTTGATAAATGTAGCGTGTGTTGATCATAACATTGTTAATGAAATTGAATAGACAAAACTGTTTGGAATCTGTTGATGGTTGTGCTAGTACAAAGTCACAAAATTCCTCCCCTAATAGGTGGATAGAAGCTCTTCAGTCATGGTTGGCAATCAATGACTCATTAAAAAACACCCATCCCCCACCAGCCTCGGCCACTGAAATTCTTAATAAAAATATATCAGTCAGGTGAGTTTGCATTCTTCTTCAGGAGGAAATAATGCAATATGATGATGATGATCTATTTATTTATTTATAGCCCTGTCAATATGAGCATACAGCAAAAATAATTCTTTGGTGAGTGAAGCCAAAATGTGTTCTTTCTACTCACTTGGCATGTTACTGAATTTAATATTTTCCATAAATATTCTAATAGAATATAGTCAAGGATTAACTTTTAAAATTATTGTTACTATATTTGGTGGTAAGTAAAATGCTTAATTAAATAAAAAAAAAAAAGAAAAGAAGAATTATGACATGGGGGGGGGCGGTGCTATCAGCTGAAGCTTGAAATGAACATCAATGGAACTTGAGTTATAATGAGAGATAACTTGTCACCTATATCTATATTATATCTATATTATTGTAAACCATTTCTTGTATTTCATATAAATGCTTTTAATATTTTTGTGTCCCTACATGCATAATCATTACAGTAAATGAAAACTTTGACATATTTCTTTAATCAGTTCTACCAATGATATCAGGAGTTACATGAACATCTCCTTTAAGAAAATTTGTGGACATTTTAATAAAAGTTAAAAGCATAGAAATCAGCACAAACACCAGCATAAAATAATTTATACTTTGTGAAAGATGATGTGGAGGTTCATAAATGATTTAAAGTGATTTCTTCATCTTTATCATATCTTTAGAAGATGTTGTATGAGAAAACTGAACAAAATTTGTAAAACCTGTTTCAAATCTTTGTTGATTTTAATAAAGAAGGCTGAAGACAATCATCAGTAGAATTTATGGATTAAAAATAAAAACAGTTTAATTAACATCACCTTAATATCCTCAGAAGATTGTTTTTTTTTACTGTTTCTTAAAGTAAATGTCATTTACTAAGTGAGTAACTAAATTATCATTGATATCTTTAAAGTTGGTGGAATTTGTTGATTTTTATGACATGTCAACTTTGGCAGAATTTTTGAGAATAAGAATTATTATTTGGACCATCATGGTTTTTATACTCACAATGTTTTGGTTTTTGCACACTCTGACCTTCTTCAAGTATCTCTCTTCATACTTGATAACCTTCTTGGAATTTACTATGATGCCACTATTCTATGGCTATTGTTATAATACATTCTTACTTATATACATCATATAAGGATTCTGTATACATAATGCTTCAGCTACTCACTGTGTAATACACCTGTATTAGTTAGTCTGAAGACTGACATCAAACAGCTGGTATTTACCAACCTCCCCACAAGGCAGGATGTGGCACAAGGCTGGGTTTTTATGTGGGGTGACTTCAAGCCCATAGGATCATGCAAAAATTCCCCGTAGACCCTACATACACGGGAGTTGGGTTTGTCTACATCTCCAGACAAGACTGCCCGTAGGCATAGCTTCGTCTGGGTTCCCCTCTACCCAAAGACAGAGAGTTCGACAAGTCAGCTGCATACCTACCAGTGAACTGCCTGACTCGAAACAGCTTCCAGTCTTACCTCTGACTTGTAGCTCTTTATAGTAATGGACTAGTTCATATAGTCACCTGGGGTGTACTATTTATTCCACAACAGAATTTTCAATTTTGTGATTAATGGGAAAGCATTTGATTAAGTGCATTGACAAAAAGTTTTTTAAAAATAAAAGTAAGTTCAAGAACTTTCTAAATACAGGTTTCATTATTTTTTATAATTGTACTTTTATCATATTTTAATAAAGAATATTAAAATATGTGTTCACTGTCCAACAGTTTATTATAATTTAATTATTATTCTTTAATGGAGTATATATGAAGAAAGAGGAGGAATAACATTTTCAAGAATTTATTCCTCTGTAAAATGCTTATCTAGGGACATTTGAACTACATTTCTTTTCTCTTGCTTTTTCTCGGAATACACCTACATATATCATTGAAGTTATTTCTTCAAGTTTTGTTAAACTGGCATGCTTCATTTTATCTTAAGGTTGATATCAATTATTAATTTCTTGAACTTTTCCAGTCTCCAAAATTCTTTATCAAATTCTTATACAGTAATTTCTTTTATCAGTATCTCTCATACTTAAGTTTACATTACAACAACAAAATAATTTTCCACAGGACATATGAAAATATTGCCATGCTATTTGAGATTATGTCTGTGTTATTCAGGATTTGGTACTATGGGCGATGCTGAATGCATTTAGGTAGAAAACACAAATCTGGTTTGTTTATCCCACAATTATTGTGGACTGGAATGTGAGTTCGGGTAATAAAATGATTAAAGCAACGACAAAACTATATATATATATATATATATATATATATAAACAAACAATAAGTGTGTATTAAAAAAACAAAGTTATACATAGATGATAGAAGATTGTTGTGTGTGTCAAAACAATGAATATGACCCCCCCCCCAAAAAAAAACAAACATACTAGTGAGTATGTTTGCAAAGTCATGTAGAAGGAGTCCTAGAGAATAGTAATGGAAAGTGAAGAGAAAGGTACTGGTGTGCATGCACGTGCCCCAATGGGGAAAGCAATTCTCCATGTTCAACCTACATCTTACTGTCTACGTGACTAATAGAAAAGAGAGAGTGACATAGGCACTGCCTATTTATAGGCTTAGGGAGCATCCCATAATGATGGTTCTTGTTAGGAAACCACCACAGTATCAATTGATAAGACATGTAAATTTGAGAATTGTGCTATTTGAAGCTGTATCAATTGAGGGTTCGTTGTATTTGTTATGTAATATAAATGCTCTTTTTTATTAATAGGCTGTGGACTTCTTAACAATTCTATATATAACATATGTAATTAATTTCCTATATTTATGATGGAAGAGTGCTCAATATTAGAGATTGAGCATTTGTAGATATAAACAGTTAAACAAATTAACCCTGCATGATATCTAGAAGTTTTATGCCTTAAACAATCATCAACCATATTTTGTCTGCTAATCAGTGAAGGCAGGAAAGTGACAGTCCACACTATATATAATTATCCACTAAGGGGTAGAAAATAGATACTGAAGAGAAAAAATTGCTCAATGTCTCATAACAGAGCAAATATATTATTCTCAAGAATGGTGTCTCTTAACTTATAAAGCATAATGTCTCCAGCTTAGATTTGTCTAGGCTGTCAAATACTTTTAATGAACATAAAGGAAGTTTCTTTTGGGTATTTTGGTTGCAAATTTGTTTTTATGCTAGTGTAATGTTACCTAAGAGGCATTTCTGTACCCACCATGGTGAGTTTGGTCAATATACTAATAACCAGAGATTTTACATTTTGGGTTTGCTATGGTGGGTACGTGAAATCACCATTAGAGCAAACAATGACAGCCACCTGAAGATTGTGTACTAGCATATACATGAAAGTTAAAGTAATGGCCAGCCAAAAGACACCTTTTTTGGAATATATATATATATATATATATATATATATATATACACGTGTGTGTATACACATGTGCTTCTTTCTGAACATTTAGTATTCACTTATTTCAGGTGTGAATGCAACAATACAATTTTTTTGTGTACAAGTTGCCACAATTATTGCTAGTCTGCTACACTCCCGTTAGATTAGTTTTGTTTACTTTTGAAGTTTTTTTTTAACAATAGAAAATTATGATCTGTCTATCTGGTTGCCAATTTATTTCAGACTATCCTTTTTTCCTCTCTATATTTCAACTTAATTCAGTGTGTCACCTTTGTCCTATTTGGCTGTTGAAGGTGTGTACTATGAAAAGCTAACAAAGTATTCCTATCACAATATATTTAACTAATGTTGAAGTTTATCAGTGCAGCTTTATCAACCAGCAGTAATGATCTCATTTCTTATGTATTTCCACACCCACCTACACGCAATAACAGAGCTACAGGAGTCACAATTTCATTATTTTCAAGGCATGTTACTTTCAAAGATATTTATGTAATGTGTAATTTAAGATATTTTTTTCTCAAATAGGTTTGATCATTTATCAGTTGGAATGACTAAAAACAAAATCTACCAAGTTTATACTAATATGGCACCATGCTACAATTACAGGGTTTCCAGAAGTAATGAGATTTGCATCATTATCTTATTAACAAATGCATTATGACAAGGCACCAAAAACATTTACTAAACTTAGTTTGTCACAAATTCACAGTTGTGGGTCACCCAAAGAGGATTGAACTTATTAGACTAACAACAAATAATGTACAATGGAATTTCATTTCCTTGAGTTGAATACTTAAAACCTGATTATGTTACCAAGTGAGATATCTGGTAGAAAAAGACACATTCTGAAGGAAATAATGGATGTTTTAGGCAGATCATCATTACCTTTTTTTGGAGGAACTCTTTGGGAGGCTTCGTTATTGAAGCAACGTTGTAGCTGAGCATATTCAGGGTCTGAATTAAAGTGTTTAGCATTAGAGTCTTGCCACTCCCACAAGGTCCACAAATAATGGTGCTACGCAAAGATTGGCTACAGCTTTTATAAAGTTCCACCATCTGCAAAAAAAAACAAAACAAAAAAAAAGAAGCCAGAGTCAATCAGTTGCAATCTTTCTTGAAAGCGAGAGCTCACATGTGTAAGGAAAGTGAAGCCAAGCATTTTTCATTTTTTTATTCAGGTTAGCTTAATCTGAAAGAAAGCTACAATGGCAAGGATCTTACCAGCAAAAGAGTGTGCAAAATTTCACTACTCATTACCACTCTAGAACAGGCATCCTTAGATTATTGATGAAATTTACCTTACTCTAGCCAAAGGTCATAATAGAAAAGTGCTGAATGAGCATCAAATTGTTTGCTAACCATCACTCTATGGTAGGTTTTGTTGGAAGAGAACCTTTTTGTGGTACAGCAATAAATAAAAACATAAACACACACATTTATGTATCATGCTCCTGGTTATTAAAAAGAGAAGCTAATTACAAAGCCATTCATAATCTTTATTACAAAGAAAGTAACAGTTTTATTTTGTTTCTATCATGCTCTTATAAGTTCCAGTAAATTTTTAACTTCTGGTTTGATATCTCCATTTCTAGAGATATTCTGAATATAAATGTTGTTGATTTTAATTATAGAAATAACCTTTTTATGTTAATATTTTTGGTTTTAATGGCTGACCACTAAGAAGACCTTTTTGTCTTGGTTTTCAATGCCTATCATTGAGTGATGAAATTTACTAAAACAAATACTAGGTAAAAAATTGCAAAATTCAGTATTAACTTAACTATGCTGACTCTTGTGGTCCTACCTAGGATTGAACTCACCATCCTTGGCTAACAAATTTCTGAAGATATTTAACTCCTACTCTTTAGCTTAATAGTAGTGGCGGTAGCTTGTCTTCCTTTAACCTTTAGGCATTATTTAAGTTTATTGAAATTTCTCCTCAGGGAACATTTTTATTGTCTGGTAAAGTGATGTTATTCAGTTTATTGAGCAAGGTCCTGTTTTAATATTAAATATTTTATTATTTACTATAAGAAAACAGTAAACAATTATACTGTGTGTGTGTGTGTGTGTGTGCACGCATATGTGTGATAGAATGTACAAAATTGACTAATCAAGTACAAGAAGCAGGCTCTGTTAAAAATCACAAAAATCATTTTGTGCAATCAGAACATAAAGATATTTGCTAAGCGTATTAAATATCTTGATACTTTAAGTAAAAATATTTTTATGAAAATAACTTCAAACAATTGAAAAAGAACAGAAATCAATTTTGTGTTGACCAAGTTGAAAGTAGAAGAGATTTATGAATGCTAATAAGTTGGTTTGTAATATTCATTAATGAACTGAAATTGTTCTGGACTGAAAAGGTTGTACAAAATAAAGATAAAAAGTGAAGCAAAAATAGATTTCACATAAGGTGACTGATCAAGGGGGAGATGAAAACAGTTAAGTTCCTACCTTAGAAACCATGACTGGGTTTATTTGGAAGTGATTTTCTTTCAGTTGATTTTGCAGAGCTTGCTGAAACTGATTTTCCTGGGTATCATCTCGTGGCACATAGCCAAAGACATCTTGCAATAGATTCCAGAATTGCACTTTGTCTCTGCCTTCGTCAAGATGGGGAATGAAGACTTCTTTGATAGCTTTAATCATTAATTGCTTTTCCTCTTCTTGATCTGATGTAAAAAAAAGAAGAGAGAGAGAGAGAGAGAAAAGATCTAAATTACTGTCACTAGTAAAGACCATTCAAAGAACTTTAAAATTTTAACAAATATTATTTCATGCAAGTTCAATAAATTGTAAAAAATATCTTCCATTTTTATCATCAATTTTGTTGGAAAAATTTAGTAAAATGAATATCTATGAAAAATGTAACTGAATATAAATTTTCAGGAAACAATGCAATGCTAACTTGTTTCAGTTCTAATATACTTTCATGAATGACATTGTTTTAGAACAACATAGCTACAATCATTTTTGTCTTCTGCAGATTCACTTTTGTATATTTTCATTCTCTATCAACATTTATTATGTGACTTATTAAAATAATGCCTTTCCTTTAAGTTTTAAGCTATCACTGAAATCCAGGAGAAAAAGTTGAATATTGTGAGATGCCAAGATTTGAAAATCCTCAGTATAGAATTTCACTTAACATTAACCTAATCTATATTTTATTTTATTTTTTTTTAAATCAGTATCACCCCATGCAAGGCAGAAAAGCCACTAAGACACAAGGAGTTACAGGGTGTGGAAAAATTAGGAACAGAAACATTCATAATGAGCATTAAGAGGAAAGAGTAATCAGGAGGATAGTAGATAGTGATTGACATTACATTTAAATTTTTGCAGATTAAAGTTGGCTGGAAAGCCCAGAGACAGAAGGGAGTTCCACAAGTGAGAAAAGAAACTGTTAGCATAAAACTTATGGTTACCTCTAGCCAGCTCACTTGTAAATTGATGAGATCTTGACGCCAGTTTAGTGCTGCGCTTAAATTCAAAAAGTCCAGGTACCATAGTGAAGAGCTCATCTGAACAATTACCATGAAAATATTCACTGAAAGGCACAGTGAAGCAACGTTACGGCGGTGGGAAAGTGACTGAGGCTGAGTCACCAGATCAGAACCAATAATATTACAGATTCTTCTTTGGATTTTGTCAAGGAGCTCAAGCTAAATTAGCAGAGCCACCAGACCATATGTGGCAGCAATATTCTAAGCATGGCCGAATGCTAGACTTATAGATATGTAAGATAGATTCTGGAGAGAAAATTGTCTCACTCGACACAGAGAACCAACTTTTTTAGCAGCTGACCTAGCAATATACATAATTATAACAGTTAATCATTGATTATTATATCCACTAGTATGTAATAATAACAACTATTATTTTCTTTGAGAGAATCGTGTGCACAAAAAATTTCATGCCATTTACTATTTTTGTAGCCATGACAATTAAAATCAAAGAAATTAACAAAAATTGTACTTAGTAGAAATTTTAGATTAATTTTTATTTTGTTGTCATGGTAACTGCAATAATGACAAGCATGCTTTAAATATGGATTTCAATATGAGGTCATTGTTTAAGTTCAGGTTGTTTTATATTCTTGCTTTATTTGATAATTTTCTTGTAATAATCAGGATTTAGACTACTTATTTCACTAATTATAATTGATTTTTAATGAAACTATATGTATTTAACTTAGGTACTGCCACGAGATCGCTAAAAAAAGAGCATAGCATGATGAAAAAGACGCCAAACTTGATGAAAACAAAACTTTATCGTCTAAATGTTTGTTATTATTAAGAGGAAAGATCAAAGTATTTTTTGGGTATTTTTTTACATTTTTTAATCATTCCTAGCATGTCCAAAATTTTCATTAAAAATCTTGTTTTTTTTGAGTCAGCAAAATTGACAGATGGCAAACATTTTTTTCCATTTTATAAAAAAACTGAAAATCTCAGTTTGAAATTCTTTTAAATATCAATTATCATTTTTTCAAAACTTATTTTAAGAAAATCAGAAATTATGTTTATTTAAAATATTTTGAACCAAGCTTAACTTAGCTTCTGCACCGAAAAGATATAATTTGAAAACATAAAACAAAGCAGGTCATAAAGGTTATTTACATCGTTATTTTTAAGGAAAACTTTCAGCCCTCTAATTTTTTTTTTGTTTTTTGTACTTAACTTTCACCTTTACGTTTACGATGCTTTATGGAAAATATAAAGAAATTAAAATAAGACTGTTAAGAGTGAGATTAAATTTCATAAGAAAGGTATCTAATGAATTTATAGGTACCTTTCTTATGAAATTTTATCAGATGTGTACATAAAATACTATAATTTTATGTACATTTACTACATTTTACTGTGTTATTTGTATTTCCATTCATTTTATTATTAGTTCTGATATTTCATCTATGGAAAAAATGCCATAACTGAGATTAATATAAAAATAAGATCATAGAAATTTCATAAGATGATACCGATACTTTTAGGTACCCTTCTCAGTTGAAATCGAAAAATCAAAGTTCTCCACACGTGTTTCACAAAAGTGGAGAACAATGCTTAACTCAAATAACGCAACTTAATTGTATTCTGGTTGGTCTTCCATACTTTATAATTACAGCCTGATTATAAACACAAAATATTTCTTAATTACTGTGGATCTTCTGATTTGTCAAAATGATACAATTTACAATACGCTAAAAAAAAAGATCTATCTCATAAGGACACTTACGAAAGTGGATGTGGCTTTTAACTAATTTTATAATATTTTAACAACTTAAATGTAAAAATCTATTATAATTAAAAAATAACAAAATAATTGTATTAAAAATTCATTTTTCATCGGAAAATTTCTTTTGCTTTCAGAAAATATTGTCCATATTCATAAAAACAACTAAAAGCAAATAAAAGCATTTGAAATTAAATAATATATTTGTTTTATTGAGTTTTGTATGTTACAATTCAGAGCTGATTTTCACGTAGGGGGGTCCAATTAAAAACAAAAAAAATTGATTTGCATTCCTCAAAGCCTTGTGTTTTTAACTATTGTAATTACTAAAGTGGACTTGATCGAATCTCTAGAGTTTTCATAAAATTAGTTATGATGGGTGGTAATAAATATAAAAAAATATTTCTGCCATGACTTTAATAAAAGAAAACATATTTATAATAATTTCGATCATCTGTAAATAGTTTCTTAAAGTTTCATTAACATCCGACAATTATTTTTATTTGTGCAAGATTTTCCAAATTAATGTGTGTCATACAAAAAAAACGTGCTAAAAATTGTATATGTTATTTTACTAGTTCCAGTGATACAAAGAGAAACAAGGATTTTTAAATGAAAATTCAGATTGTTCTAAAAGCAAGGAAAATTTTTTAAAAATAATTATAATAAACTTTGATCTATCCTCTTAATAATAGCATAAACATTTAGCTCTTTTTTTAGTGATCTCATGGAGGTACCTAATTTAACTTTATGGCTTATGCAACATAAACAACTAATAATGTATTTCAGATCTCAATATCTTTTTGGGCAGTAGAAATTTTTAATATAGCTATAAAAGCAGACATATTTAAAGCAAGATCAAAGGGGAACGAAAAGAAAGGAAAAAGCATAAAGCATAAAAATGGAAATAGAAAAAGTTAACCAGGTGATGTTCCTCACTTTTCAGAGCACAAATCAAGGATTAAAAGGAGTGTACTATAAAGTAATTAAAATAGTCCCAGTTAAAGTCGCAAAAAAGGAGGGTATAGCAAAGTTTAGATTTTAATATATATCTCCGAGTACAGGGTTGGTATAGATGCAATAAAATTCCAATAACCAAAAACACTATTTTTTAAAAAAGTGCTCAATACAAAGTAGAGTATATATATATGTGTGTGTGTGTGTGTGTGTGTGTGTGTGTGTGTGTGTAAATATTCTCAGATGGAGTGTATCTGTTGTAGAGTCAAAATGAATAAAAAAGAGGAAAAACTATACTTAACCGACGCATTTCGTCATCTGACGGACTTTACTAAGGCAAATGTAATGATTTTATTTTACAATAAGTATCTATAAACAAAAGCAAAATGTTGTTAGTTAATCCTTGTTCCAGTGTCTTTGACGAACACGTACTGTTCCTGTCTTATTTCTGGTCAGATTCTGCTGCACACAATATTCATCAGTTTGGATTATAATTTTCATTACATAGCTCATTGGGATGATTGTCCGATGGAGTTGACATTCATTTACACCTGGCTTTTTAGGCAGTGCTATGAAAATAGATTTACTTAGGTTTTCTAGTATATCACCACTGTTGTAGATTTTATTTATTATTTCTATAATCTAGTCTATGCCGAAATCATCTAAGGCTGCCAGAATCTCTAGTACAATTCTGTCTGACTCTGCTGCTTTGTTTCTGTTCAATCTGGCCAGTGCAGATTCCACTTCATATTTTAATATTTCCAGTCCATCAATATTTCTGTGTATTACTGGTTGTTTTCTTTTGTCATGGAAGAATTCTCCAATATATTCATTTCATCTCTGGAGTATTTTTTCTTTCTCTGATATCATCGTTCCGTCCTTGGATTCTATGCATCATGTTGATAAGCAGGTCTTTTGTCCTGTTAGTTCTCTTATTTTTTTTTTTATGCATATCTGCTTTATTTGTGATACTCATTCTTTCTATTCCTACACATTTTTCATTGATCCATTCCTCTTTAGTGTGCCTGCATTTGTTTCTTATTTCTTTGTGTAGTGTCCTATATTCTGTTCTGTGTTTTGACATGTTTTTTTTTGTCTCCTTTTCATCATGTCAAGAATTTTGTTATCTATTCATTTTTTTGTTTTTTTTTTCATCTCATTTCCTCTGGGATGATCTTGATTGCTGATATTACTGATGCTTCTCTTAAAGTGTCCCACTTCAAGTTTTTATTTGCCTTTTGTCACTCCTATCTGCTTTTCACACTGTCCATATATTTCTCTGTCAGATTCAGGTCATTCAAGAGTCTGTCATATTGCAATTTAGGGGCTGCCTTAGTCCTCTTCAATTTCCATAGTTTCACATATCACTGGAAGGTGATCATTTCCACAATCAGCACTTGGATAGGTTTTGCAGTGTAAAACTACATTCTTGAATCTTTTATTGATAGTTATGCAGTTGATCTGTTTTTTTTTGTTTCTTCTCCTGGGCTTCTCCATGTCCATATTAATTTTGGGTGTTCTTGAAACCAGGTGTTGGCTACTACCTGTTCATTCACTGTACACCATTGAACCCATTTTTCTGTGTTCATTATGGGTTCCTACTTCGTATTTGCCAACTATTTCACCATCTCTCTCTTGTTGCCTACTTTAGCATTCAGGTTTCCCATAACAATTATAATTTCTTGTGATTTGCAAAGGGCTCTGACATTGTCTAGTATAGAGTAGAACTTTTCAATTTCTTCTTCGGTACTTTGTGCTGTTGGTGCATACACAACTATGATGCATTTGTTGAAAGGCTTTCCATTCAGTTTAATGACAATGATTCTTTCAGATAGTTGACAGTCTACAAGAACACATTTCTTCATATCTTAGTGTAGTATCAATCTTACTTCTCTCATTTTTCTCTCCGACTATGCATATGATCCTGTGTTTGTCACTGACTGAATCTCCATTGTTTATTCACCAGATTTTGCATATGCCTGAAATATTGATATTTAACCTGTCCATTTCCTGTTTTATATTTTCTATCTGCCCATGTTCTAATATTCCATGTCCCAAGAATTATATTTTTTTTTATGCAAACAGTCACCGAATGGTCAGGTGACACCTGTCGTTCATGCCTTTCTTTACTGAGTGAGAGATCAATCCCAAGAAGTTTGGCCCCTTTATGTTGGAAGACAACTTAATAGGCATGCAACTATTACAGATCTGGATGCATTGACATAGTTATACAAATTATTACATTACCCTTTTCAAATTTTTGCTGGTACATGCTGATCTATTCTTACTTCAAATCTTTGACTTATAATTACATATGAAATTATAGATAATTGAACTAATTTGATGAGGAGGCAGAACATCCTAATGAATTTTCATAACATAGGTTGGATAGTAAAAACAATATGAACATTGGCAAAACAGCAAATTTGCTTAGAAAATCTCACATTACTGATTCATGACATCCATAAATACATAGGACATTTTTGCAAACCAATTAACTTAAGTTTATTGAATTGTGCAATTTTAGCATTGATGTTCGATTGCATAAGATCGTATCCATTATCATCCCAAACTTTCTTAATAAATTCATTCTTTGAATTAAATTTGGTTTTAGAACAAATTAACAGATCATGATGATCCAGGGTTTTAATAAGATTTAATTTTCACTACTCAAGATTGTTTTCTTTATCTATTTTTATAGTAATTCTATTCTTTCCTATTATATTGTTTTTAATGTCTAGTTTTATAGCTATATAATTTTTAGTTTTGTTACTACTTAAAAAAACAAAACAGAATTAATATGTTACAGAAAATCCTTAGACCACTTTGTAATTGGAACATATTGTATTTGTAATTTTTCCTTACATTAAAAAAAAAATATGGAGTAAATCTTTATATACTTGTAGTTAATATTTGCCAAGCAAATAAAAGCTAAATTCTGTAGGTATGCATCTCACGTCAATATCAGGTGATCTGATTGCTTTTCTTTAAAAAGGGAATTTAGAAAACAAAGCACAGCATAAGAACCGAATTCAAACAAACAGAAGAAAATGAAAAAGAAAACCGAATAATATTTAATAAAATAAGCATTATAATCTGGAAATAATGGTGACTAGACAATCTCAAAAAGATCAGCTCATAGCCATGTCAAAATAAAATTACAACTGCCTGGTGACAAAAAAAATAGTGTTTTTAAAGCAGTCTACTAGACTTGTGAATGGCTGGGAGTGAGACAAATTTGCATGTCATGTTTACTAACCGACAATACCAGCCTCATCCACGGAGGCAGTTTCCTCTCTCTCTTTTTTTGTTGTTGTTGCAAAAAACAACATGCATACAGCATGTGAGTGTTTTGACTGATGAGGTAGGTCACCATTTTCTTCTGTACAGATCATCCACTTGTTTTAAAACTAATATTTTCTTTTATTTTCTTGACAGATATTCTGGAAAAATAGTTCAATTTAAGTGCATTTTTTTTCAGTCTCATTTTACATTTTTTATGTGTATGCGTCAGGTTTTTAAATTGTAAATTGGCAACTGCTCAATTGTGTCATTTTTTTTTAAAACTCAAAACAAAACAAACAAAAAATAATTTTAATCTTAGTAAAAAAATCTTACCAAATTCTTCTAATTTGTGAAACTCTTCTTTAGCTTTTCTCAATGCAATCATCACAGAATTTAAAAAACTCAGATTTTTCCCTTGGAATTTTAACTGTGGAGGCAGCTGAAAATGATATGTATGTATGTATATATAATAACAGCACATTTAGGTATCTTTTTTTGCCGGCAACAGTAGAAAATATTTATGACATTTGATATGTAGGATTAGTGTGGGTGCTTATTAGAAAAAAGATAATTTTATTTTAACCTTTTGAAGAAAAAGCTGAAAAATTTGGAAGGATTAACAATGTAATAGTTACTTTTATTTATTTACTTTTTTCAACTAATGAAGATGAGAAATTATTGAGTAATACATTGTGGATTCTACTTTTGAGTTCACACAACCAAAGAACAATTTATTGTATTTTTCATTGAAGAGACAAAAACACAATCAAATAGAAAAGGTGACCCTTTTTCAGTATATACAAACGTTTGCATATTTATTTCATTTAATCATTGCCAATTAGTTCTGGGTGTGCAGGTGATGTAATTGTTAGTGGTTTGGAATGAGAAATTGGTGAGCTGAGTTTGAATTCTGATAGAGTTTTGTTACATTCACTTTTGCATAACTACCCTTGGAAAAAGGGTGAGTTCATCTTTTCTTTCCTCAGCTATTGATTAAACAGCAGGACAGACTGGGCCCTCCAGTTATGGTTGGTAAGAAGGAAAAACTCTGAATTCTAAACAGTGTGTAGCCCTGGCAAAGCACATGCTATACAAGTATCTAAAGGAGTGTGGAGTTCACAATGACATTATAATCCCGACTGTGGTCAATTGTGATAGATGATGACAGGTTCAACGAGATAAATTAATATCAGGATTTAATTTGAAGCCCTTTTAACTTTCCATTTTAAGGATAATGTAGGATGTTGAGAAATGCAAAAAGAAATACATATGAAATATTATATTCTTCATAGAGTTAAATCCCTGGCGCAGGGATTGAACTCACAATTAATATGTAACCAAATTCATGCATGCTTTACTTGGATAGTGGAAATAGTTTGAGCAATAACTGAATAGTACTAAAATAAGAACTAGACAAAATATCTCTAGACATGGGCAGTGGAAGGAGGACAAACTACTCCTGTAGAGTGTATAAAAAGCTCCATTATGTTAAGTCATGGAAAAACAGGATAGACTTAAGTTTAGGAGAGAGCCAACGTGTACTGGCTTTTATTCAAATACAAGAAGGGAGAGAGAGAGAGAGGGAGAGAGAGGGAGAAAAAGGATGTATAAGGGAGTGAGTATTGTGTTCTTTAATATTGAGTAGGGAGCATATATTAAACTGTAAAACAAAGGGAGTACACATTAAACAATAATGTAACAAGTTCAGTTTGAAATTCCCTGCAAGTTACCCAAATCGACAATTACCTGATGAAGGCAGGATGGCACAATGGACAAAACGTGATAATGGCAGCATAGATGTGTAAGTAATGATAACTTCTCATCCCAAAATTCGCACAGAAAACTCTAGACTGTTATTTTATTTCTTTTGGTATCACATACTGACTCAAAAATTAGTGATATAATTTCTCCTCTACAAATCTAACACATACACCCTGACTAATTATAAAACTAGAGGAGTGTGTGCATTATTATTAATAATAATAATAATTACTATTAATACTAATTGTTTAAGGATAGTTTGCTATTAGAATTCTTACCCAAGTTTGAAAAAGGTTGATGAACACTATTAACTTTTTTGCCAGAGTTTCATAATGGTTAAATCCATGCATCAGGCAGTAGAGCTGTGCTATCTGCTGATAGTCTGGTGTCAGCAAAGAGAATGGTCGTAGCAGAAGCTGAGAAGATACAAGGAAGAAAAAATTAGTTCATAGCAAAGCCAATATATTTTTTATTTACATGGTATTTAGAAAAATATCTTATAAGTTACTGTATGGAAATAAGAAAGTAAATGCAAAAGCATTGTGTATTTCTCTAATTTTCAGAAAATAACGATTGGTCAGTGATTTACTTGAATGACAGCGATGTTTAAATCCTTTTAAATGAACAAAGAATAAAATCCAGAAATGAAGGAAAATGAACAATGAATCAATATGTAAATCTTATTTGAACTTTGGGTAGAACCTACTGGGATGAGATTTGGCAAGACAGAAAAAATTTCAATTGAATATTTATTAATAAAATTACTGATAAAAAAAAAAGCACTGGGTATAACAACATTAATATTAACCTTTCTTTTTACAGTCAACTCTAAAATTGCAGCAATTTTCATAGTAATGATTCGCAAATGAAAAAATAAAATTAAGCAACTGAATTGATTAGATTTTGAGAGAAGCAAAAATTTAAAAAATTAAGTATTCCAAGTTCAAAAATCCTTGAATTGTGGAATTTATGACTTTAAATATAGGATTATAATTTGCAAAAAAATAAAACTGCACAGTTTCTATATGAAAAACATGGCTATATGGTTTTATCGTAAAACTAAAAGAAATGATTAAGAATGAGATTAAATTGGGAGAAAACTTTTGATTTTTAAAACTGACCTCATGCAGGAATACTGTGCTGGACTTACCCTGAAATTATCTGGAATGTTCTGATAACTGGTTTCTGCAGTATTGAGAGTCATGAAACATCCATAACTTGCACAAGCTTGTAGGTATTGCCCATCAAATTTGATATTACCAATGTATAATCGATTGTATGTTTTATTTTGTATTTGACTGGAATCCACATCAGTCTTCATGCTCAGGAACTTCACCTTGTCTGAATAATAAAATAATTATATATCTTTGTGGAAAGAGGTGAACTAATTGTCATTGGTGATCTGAAAATATGTTTGAAGAGATGTTGGTTCAATTATTTGATTAATGTATGTTGGTCAATTACTAGAAAATTTTAGTAAGAAAACAATTATTTTGTCATCAATTTTTGATTGAAGTCAAATTTTAGGCTTAATTCTTAAATTTTCTAACATTCATTATTTTGCATAGAGATGTATAGGGGATTATTTTCCATAAAGATGGAAAAATGGAATGGCCTTGAAACATAAATTGTGATTTTGAAATGGAAATTTTTTTTTTAGCAATCAGATTTCAACTGCTATTTTCATTTGTTACTATGTTTGCCTTTCATAACTCACTTGTCAGACAGACATCAAAAGATAAAGTTTTAATACATCCCTAATATCTCCTTACAGTTTACAGTATTTAGGAACCAAGTTTTATGAAATTGGCATGATTTAATAAAAATTTCATCTTGTTTTATCCTTTCATTTTTCTATCACATGGTGACAGAGGTGAGGGACAGTTATTTCAGAAAAGCCAATTTTTATGAATTAGACTTTTTTCAAAAATGTTATTTAATAATTTCTATAAACTTGACCAAACAATAATGTAGCTTTTTGTCTCTAGATGAATTTGTGGTGTTACTTTTCTTTAGGTTTTTACCACTTTCACTTAATTCTTATTGTAGCATTCTTTGCTAGGGTTGTCCCAGAAACTCATCAACTTAGATTAAAGGCACCTATCAAGCTGGAGCAACTTATCCAATGAGTGGATATTCCAGCTAGTAAAAGTTTTCATTTTCCTTTTATTTTCTTGTTCTAATTCATATATTGTTACACTTTCTCCCTCAGGATTATAATAAAGCAAAAGCAGAAACCAATGGGCAAAAATTCTATACAGAAAAATGAAAAAAAACAAAACAAAAAAAAAAACGGAATTCCCTAAAACCTGAGATGGAATTAAAGAAAATTTGAAATGGAAAATAGAGATGTGTTGCCTTAGCCACATGTATGGTCATAGAAAAGATACTGCTATGTGCAGCCTAAGTAAATAGCAGTCTTTTCTAATAGTTTTTATTGAAGCTATTAAAATCATACTTTTCTGCAGCTGGTGGATTTACTAATAGACTTATTTCAGGTGTAGACTTTTCTTGGGAGCAGTTATGGGATTAATTGATTTATGGGGCGCAGAAAGTGTTTGGTTCTTGTGGCTAACTCGTACAAGATATTGGCAGTGGTTACTAATTATTATGGGTAGTGTATGGAATAAAGCCCTTGAAAAGAAGGGTAAGTTCATATATACATATTTAAAATGGAAAAGATAAGATGCACACATTTAGGTATGCTTAATAAAAACCCCTTGAAAGGGGAAAATTATGTACACACATTGAGGTGTGTTTAAATAAAAACCTGAAAATGGAAAGGTACAAAGACACACATTGAGGTGTGTTTAATAAAATCCCTTGACAGAGGAAGGTTCATACCTTGGATTCATTGTTGAATCTACATCAGAGAAGCAGGAAATGTTTCAGTAGATCAGTAAATCAGTTGAGTTGACTACACGTAATCCATTCGCCAACTGCTTCTTGTTTGCTTTATGGTCTGTATATATAGCTTCCCTTAAGCAGGTGCTGGCTCACAAAAAGTCCCTCAAAAATGTGAGGGAAATACTGTCAGTGGTCAGTTAAAAATTTTGAAGGTTTTGAACGCCACCTGAAGTACGACATGGAGCCTATGTGTAAATAAGTGATTTTGGTCACTCAACTCCTGACTCTTGAGATGGAAACATCTGGCCAACCCAACAGACTTGGATACTAACTAATAATACTTTATGGTAGTAAATAATTTGAGATGCTCTACTCAATTTTGCGTAAAATACAAATAAGATTTCAGAAGTATAAACCCCTAAACTATAAACCCAAGTATAAACTTCAAGGTTTATTGCAACAAAAATAATTTTCATTGTCATATAAAATATGAATTGAAATATCTGATAATTTATTAAGTTGTACATTGTCAGGATTCTCGAGAGGAATTGAGTTCAGTCTCATCCTTTAATGTTTAATATGCTTTGACGCTAAAACCAAATGTAGAAATAAACAAAGAAAAAATATAACACTTTGTTCATAAGAAATATATCATAAAAAATGTACCTTAAAACAGGTTTCATATCTTGTATATGTATTTTTTCTTTTCTTCTTCTCTTCATGCAATATGATCTCATTTTGAAATTTTTTTTTTTTTTTTTATTTGTTGACAATTGAAGATGGAGTTTATAAGAATTGTTTTTGAAAATTATGTTGCAGTGAATAAAGCAAAATAATTTGTTATTAAAAAAACTTTGGTATTTTAATAGGTATGTGGGTGTTACTTTTTCTTGGTAAAAAACTGTTGTTGTTACAGGAGGCAACTATATATATATATATATATATATATATATATATATATATATATATATATGATAAAATATAGTTATAAGGTATGCTATATTTGTGGGTTAAAGTGCTCAATATCAGTGATAATGCATATGTAAATATAGATGTGGACATTGAAGTCAACACCCAAGTAAAATAATCTAAACAAATAAATAAGTAAATAAAAAAAATTAACAAACCACGAACACACACATAAACACAAGCAAACACAGTTATAACAACCAACAATAAAATAATCAATCAAAATAAACAAATAAATAAAAAAGTTAACTAACAACACTATAAATGGGCAAAAATATGCATTCTAATCCAGTAACTTTTGCCCCACCCCCCACCCCATTTATTTTGAAACTGTTACTGTCCACCAAAATAACTGTTAGAATAATGTAATAGACTACTCACAATGCATTACTGATCTGTATAAATAGTTTAGTAAAAACAAAATGCACATGGCCTGACAATTGTGTTTAGCATGAAACAGACTATCACTTCTTGGAATTGACTTCAATGTCCACGTGTGTGTGTGTGTATATTTTTTTTGTTTTACTACAGAAAGAATTTTCATCATTCTGTTCACAAAACATTCATGTCTCCTTTCTTTGTTTTTCTGTACAAGACCTGCCAGAAAAATGCTGATTACTTAAAGATGACTGGTTCACATATGGATAAAAAAAGAACATATTTTCTCAGAGCCAATAAAATATGAGAAAACAAGCAGAAGACTCTTATTGGGTGTTCCTTTAAGATGGACAACAATTGCATTCACTTGAAGCATATGAGATTGTAGAGCGTATCCTACCATCCTGCAAGATGTATTCAAATCCAGTAAGCAATTAACGATTGGAAGTAAAATTATTTTTACTGTCTATTATAATATAATCGACATTTTCTTTCCTTCATCTATTTGAGGCAAGTTCCATTGACAGAGACTCAGAAATATCACATGAAAAATGTCAGTTAAAGTATCAATGAGATATTATATATATTATGCATAGACATACAAAGATTTAAAATTGATTTGGCCTCTCTTGTGGGAATTTAATCTTGATCTCTGGAGTGATAGACCAGGATGCTTAGAATGATACTACCAAGGATAATTATGCTTCAAATGAACATTAGATCAGTTATCTATTTTGATAATGTTTACATTGCTATCAGCCTCACCTGGTCTACCTGACCAGAGAAATTTTTAGCATGAAACTTCACAAACATTTTTTCACACATCAATTCATTCTCCGAAAATGGCACTAATCTTGTTTTATTCATGTTTATATTGCATCTTTATTAAAATCAAAAAACATAACAGGTTGATTTTTCTTCCCTCTTTATTGTTAGAATTGATAAACAAAAATATGTTGATTTTGACAGATTTAATAAAATGTCTGTGAGATGACAGCTGTAATAATATAATCAAATGTGATCTTTTTGAATGGAGTTAAACTTCAATGCATCTAATGAGAAAAACAGAACAAAATTTTTTTGTTATTCAAGATTATGTATTAATAATCTGTAAAACCCTAGATTACAAATCAGAATTTGGGTGCTATAAAGAAGGGGTTAAAAAGGGAGTCTTTGTTATTTCTCCAAATAAAATTATTTGATTTACCAAAAGTGTAACTAATTTTTTTGTCTATAGATTAAAAAAGAGTGGGTGATGAAAAAAAAAAAAAAAACGAAAAAAAAAGCTTACCATAAGTAAGTGCTGGTGGTTTGTTATTCTGGTAAAATTCCAAGTCTCTTACATTGGCAACTTCATAAATTGAAGAACTCCTTTGGTTTTTTTCAGAAACCCATTCATCTCCAAAGAATGTGATCAATCCTTTGTCCTATTGAAAGAATAAAAAAAAGTTTATATAATTAATATTGTTTAGCTTATGATACTGAAGAGATCACTTTTTGCCCTCCTCCCCCCCAAATTGTCTGGCCTGATAGTGAATCAGCTTTCCTAGCAGTAGACCTAGCAATTGATTCAATATAATCCCTCTACTTTATGTCAAGAAGACTACAGTTTTGTTAAAGTCAGTGGAGCAAATAATGCAATATTTATGCTTAAAATGATACGAGAAAGAGCAATACAAATGCAGAAGGATGTATACTTGTGCTTTACAGATTATGTAAACACATTTGATAAGGTACAACACAAGGATCAGATTGAACTGCTAGGAAAACTGGAGTTGTTTGGGAAAGATATTAGAATAATCCAGAACTTATACTGGGATTACACTGCTTGTATATGGATATAAAATGAATTAAATGTAGCTGTCATGCCAAAAAGAACCCACTGGAACAAGGCAGTCATCTCTTGTACAGGCAGGGCAGTCGTCTCTCATACACGCAGAGCAGTCGACTCTCGTACAGGCAGGGCAGTCGTCTCTCATACACGCAGAGCAGTCGACTCTCGTACAGGCAGGGCAGTTGTCTCTCGTCAGCTCCCTTGGCCTCCACTGCCAAAGCCTTCGGACACACTCATTTTATAGACCATGACAAAGCAGCCGATTGGTTGAGTGGGAGAGTTTTACATATGTGTAGGTGCACTCTGCCAATTCTCCCTTCCTTCAACTGCTCTGCGACACCATAACGGGCATGACGTTGCGTATCTTGCTCACGACAATCACACTCCTCCCTGATCTGAGGATCACACAAATGGCAGCGCGGTGTGGGTCACTTTATCCTGCTGCTTCATCTCAGTGGAGCGGGCTCAGGCATTTCCTCAGTTGTACTTTCCTCTGCTGTATCATTGAGTTGATCTCGTTCAAGGATGCCACTTGCACTTTCTGTTGAAGTTGTGTCTTCATGCATCTGCCCCCCATACACCATAGAGGTTTCTTCATCTGAGGTGGTATCATGACTGCTGGTAGTCTCCACCCCATGCACCGGGTGAACATCTTTTATATGGCGTAGTACTTCGTCTACAAGGATTGAATGAGGGCCATAGACTTTCGTCACTTTCCCCTTCTCGAACCTTGTTGTACACCGCCCATGCGGTCTCTTCACCCAAACAACATCTCCTGTAGTGTATGTTCCAGAATCTGCAATGTCAGGCGGTGGTGTGGTATCAATGCCCTTCACGCGAGTGTGGTAGGTATAAATTAAGTTGGCTGGTGCTGTTGAAGCAGTGGTGTCATCCTGTGGTGTCACATTATGCCAGTATACTGCCTCCATAAGAGTGCATTGTGTTCTTGTGGTGATGCGCTTTATTGTGCGGTGGTACCTTTCTACTATCCCATTCCCCGATGGTACGTGGGCGCATCGGTATCTTATCTGGATGCCCCATTACTTCGCAAATGGAATCTTTCTCCACAAACCACAGCAGTATTGTCAGCAAGCAGTTCCATCAGCAACCCTCTTTCGAAAAAGATGGTCTCCAACTGCCAAATGATATTGGCAGAGTCTTGGCACTGCAATGGCCTCCAAATGGCAAACCGACTAGGACCACAGTCTATCAGCGTTAGGTAGTGCTGGCCCCCGAAATGGGTCACATCCATTCCTACTCTTCTCCAATTGTCGCGTACAGAAAGCCTGCCTGGCTTCCAATGCACCTGGGCAGGATCTATGGATTGACATTCCCTACAATCCCTGACTACCGCCTGAAGAAACTCCGGGGATGACCAATTTTGCAAAGCACAGTGTGCACTTCACACCGGGGTGTCCACTAGACTGATGAATGGCTCGTATATGAGCAGACACCTCGCCTTCTGCAGCCACAGCGCACACTCGTTCTACAGGTCCCATCTCTTTCTGAATATCATCCAGCCATCGCTGCGGCACTCTAGTGAGCTGATTGGCCTGGTTATCATGAGACTTAATCAATGCCACGTCAATCTTCAGCTCATATTCTGAGGCCAGATGTCGAAGTGTGCCAAGTCAGCGCCTGACCAGCATCTCGGTGGCAGCCTTGGTTCGACTTTCCGGATAACGTGTCTGAGACCCAGTGATGCACGCACACCAATCAGATGAATCATATTTGCTTTGCACTGCAGTGTGAGGTTGATGCCCCACAGCACTGTGTCGGGTTCTGCCAAGTTGATGTGCTTATCCTCACTCATTGGTCACAGCCAACTAACATATTCAGCCATGCTCTCAATGACGACACCAGTGGCTAATGAGCTCACGTCAACCCATACAGTGACATCCTGTCCATCAATGCACCAGTATCCATGCGCTGATTCTGTTTGCGCCACTCTGGCAAAAACGTCCAGCAACATCTGGCTCAGGTGGGGGTCTCGTACTTTATCGTCCCATCCAGTTGTCACAACATTTGCTCTACGCTTTATAAATGCGGTTACAACACGTAGCCAGCTGCACACTGGAAAATGTCCCATCAATTTCCCACACACAGAGAAAATATTTCGACGTGTTAGTTCATCGGGCAACATCGGCATCTTACTTCCACAACTCCACTGAAGCTTGTTGTGCTCCTCCCAGAATGCAATCCTAACACACATGTGCTGCTCTGTAACTGCTCTGGGTCCTTGCACGTAAGCCCAAATCTCTCAAGGGGCTCTTTTACACAGGATGCAGGACATATGTTGTTGATGTTCTCCTCTTGTGCAACCACAGTGTTAATTATGGACCGTATTATCAGGGGTGCCACATTAAGCCCAAACCCAAAGGCAGTATCTTTTCCCCTTGATTTCTACTGTCTGGAATGGCCACAAGGACTTCTCAACGTGAACTTGCAATTAGGCCCGGCGCAAGTCCAACACAGTGACGTCTGAACATTGCTGCTGCCACTCTCTTAATTTGTGTGCACATATATCTGTGCTGGAAGTGTATGCATCTACATGCTCATTGAGCTCGCGATAGTCCATGACGGGCCAAACTTTTTGTTTGTTTTCCTGTAAGATGGACATTAGAGGAATTAGACACTTTGGGGGCCCAAGCTCATCTTCAGGGTATGGAAGCAGCCAGCCGTTTTTTATCCAAGTTTGAAGTTCTCGGTTGTAGTCAGCCCGAAGGTGCTCAGGAGTAGGATATTCCAACAGCCTATTTTTTAATGTAACTGGACCACTTCCACGATGAGATCCATATCTGTCTGTGAGCATCAAACTCTGCCTGAAAATTGGGCTCATTGATGGTTATGGCAGTGCAGATTGGCTTGTGACATTGGGGAAATTTTATCTCACCGGTGCTAGACATGGACATCCCACCCAGCTGTTTGATTGTGTCCAGCCCAAGCAACAAGTCAAATCTGAGTAATTCCTCGTCCACGACCAGAGCTTCTATGTCAATAGAGGGTCTGTTGCTTATGTCAATCTGGACCACCCCAACTCCAAAGCACCTAAGGGTATTCCCGCCTAGAGTCAGAACGTGTACCTCCTTTCTCTACCATGCCTGGCAGCATGCTTTGCGTATGAGTGTTGGGTGCAACCAGTGTCCACAAGAGCCATGCGCCTCATTCCATCGATCTGTACAGTCATAGTAGATAGTGCTCTATTTAAAGAGGATCTGGGGATAAGGCTGGTGCCAAAGCCTCATCCCCCTGCCCGTTTCCTGGACAGTTTCGGGCCACATGTCCCCGGTGCTTATACCGATAGCACGAGACTGGTCTTCGGGGTCCAGTATTCTCTTTCCTTGATGTTTCACATCGTGAGAGACAGTCGTATACCAAGTGATTGAGCTCGCCACAAACATAGCATTTTATCGGTACATCAACTTCCTTCGCCTGACAATGCGATGATCATGCAGCTACGGCTGCTTGCTCAATATCTCCAGGATTTTTCTTCAGTATGGCATGTGCTTGAGCTAGCACTTGTGAAATGTCCATTTTGTCTAACTGGAAAGAGGCTCGGAGTCTTTCTTCTTTTCTTCACTTAGCTGCTGGTAACACTGCATATGCACCATCCGATAGATGCACAGGAACCACACATTCAATGCACTTTATGCCGCTAAGCAGGCATATCAATTCTGCCTTCTCTATCCACTCAATAACTGACTGTCCAGAATCACTTCCATCAAATAGCGGTATCAGTTTAGGATCAAAAGCCATAATCGCCGAAATAGCTTGTAGCTGTCACGCCAAAAAGGACCTGCTGGAACAGGGCAGTAGTCTCTCCTACAGGCAGGGCAGTCGTCTCTCGTCAGCTCCCTTGGCCTCCACTGCCAAAGACTTCAGACACACTCATTTTATAGACCAGAAGAAAACTTGAAGGCTTCCAGAATTCATTCTTGGCAGATGCAATCTTAACAACATAAAATGACAAAGAGTTGATAGCAGACACAGAAAGAAAACTGCAGGAACTCTTAGATAAGGTTGTAAAAGAAATTGCGAAGAAAGGACTAAACATCAATTGTAAGAAGTCAATGTATGGCAAACGGAACAGTTCAAGATGTGAACTATCAATTGTAGATGTCAAAATCTGACAAGTAAAATAATGTAAATATCTGTGGAGTGTTTTAACAAAGGATGGAAAATATGACACAGAAATTCAAAGATACGTTGGAATATTAAAAAGATGCTTTCCAAAAGATGAAGAATGTGCTAAGAAACAAAAAAAAATGGTAGAAACAAAGAATAGTGTGCTCAACTGCAATTATTTATCAATCCTCTTCTATGGCAATGAATACTGGACACTTTCTTCACAATTGAAGAGGAGACTTGGGGCAACAGAGATGTAGCTCTACAGAAGGATGTTGAAAATACCATGGATTGAATATCTGAGTAATGAGGATACATAAGAAGAATGGAAACCAAAAAAAAAAAAATACACCTTATACTTAAAAGCAGATAGTCAAAATTTCTAGGACACAAAATGAGGAAAGGGGGTCTTGGAGAATTAAATTCACAAGATATACTAAACCAAAAGGGTTGGAAAAAAAAACAAACAATGTCACCTACCTAACGAGCTTGTGTAAATGAATAACAGAACTGAGTGGCAGGGATAGTAAAAAGGCAAAAACTTATGAAAAGCTACAAAGGGTAGGAATTTGTGGAAAGACACAATTGCAAATGTTCTGAAGGGTCAAAGCATATAGAAGGAAGTGAAATAAATCATGTTGATTGAAATAAAGCTATTATTATATATCTGAGGAACCCTGCAAACCATATTAGACAAAATCTAGTAATCAAATCAACACAGATGCTAGTCTAAGTACTTCACTGAATAATGACATCAATTCAACTCATAAGTTTAGACAACACTATTATTTTAATAGCCTGCTAAATTTGGGATGCTTGGCATGATACAGTAGTAGCATAATGAGCTGTAAGTTTAGGATTTAGTTTCTTGCCAAATTTAACAATGACTCTTAGTGTTTAAAATGTGCTTGAGGTATGATCATAAAAATACTGAAAAAAAGAATTGACAGTAATCATTTTGTATGATTGTCAAGGTAGAATTCATTTAACTTACATTAAAGCCATGTGGTACAGTTCTTTGTCTATTCAGGGGTGCCATGAGGTCTTCTGATGCAGGTTCTTTCTCCAAGGCATGTAGTGTGGTTAGAGAGTTTCTTCTTATCAGCATATTATGTGGGGGGCCAGGATTCTAAAAAGTGAACCATAAAGATTGACAATAATAAGTTTTATGACAGATACAACATCTCAATATAAATATAAAACAAAAATGATAAACAATCTGGAATTTTTGAATTAGAGAGAAAGAATGAAGTTTTGTGATATAATGAGTATAAATAATGCTATAAACAATCAATCAATTCCAATGTTTCAAGTATCAATAGTTGTTTCAGATACAAAAGATTTTAAAATTTTCTATTCCTCTGCCACAGTACAAAAAGGCTAACAATTAACCAAGAAGAGGCAAGACATTTTATTTTAATCATTTCACTCCAAGCAAGACAATAATGCCACTAAGATGCAATGGTTACTTACTGAAAGGAGAAAGGACAATAAAGAAAACAGGAAGATGGCGATTGATGTTGCATTTAATTTTTCAAAGATTGTAGGTGGCAGGGAATCAAGAACCAAACCAAAATTACTCTGGCAACCCTTCTGATCCATCTAACTACCATCCTATCAGCCTCCTACCACTCTTTGGCAAAGTCTTTGAAGCTTTAATCAACACTGAAGTGGTTAAGCACCTTACATCCCATGATCTGCTCGCTGACAAGCAATATGGTTTCTGCTTTGCCCGATCTAGTGCTGATGATGCTCATAGCCATAAATGAATTTGTCTACCAAGCACTTCACAATAATGGGGAAGATCATGCCATGGTTCTTGATATTTCTAAAGTGTTTGAAAGGGTTTGGCATGCTGGCATTCTTCATAAACTTCAGGGATATGGTATTTCAGGATGATTATTTGACTTAAAATAATAATTCCTATCAAACCATGTAATGAAGGTTGTCTTTAACAGATTCCCCTCCAGTTCCTTTCTCACAAACATCCTGGGTCCTACACTGTTCCTTATCTTCATTAACGATCTTCCCGATGTCACCAGCTCCTGAGTAGGCATCTAGGCAGATGACACCACTATTTACTCCGGCCTAAATAGCAAATTTGGTATCACTGACAAAACTAACCTGGCCATTGGTTTCAAAACAGACCTCTAATTGGTTGTTGACTGGGACAGGAAATGGCTGGTTAACTTTAATGCTTCAAAAACAAAACTGCTCTCTATTACCCAGCACAGAGAACCCTGCCTGCCTCCCATTAGAATGTCTGATGCTTAACTCCATGAGAGCACCTCTTTTTTTTTTTTTCTTTTTTTAAAGCGTATCACCCCAAGCAAGGCTGGAGGCCACTATCACGCAACGGGTTAAAGAAGGGTTGGAGGAAGAGCAGGTAGGAGTGGTAAAGGAGAGGATGTGGAGAAAGAGAAAGACAGTGGGTCGATCAAGGCAAGGGGGTTACAGAAGATTTGGAGCGAGAGCAGATAGGAATGAAAAATGAAAGGATGTGGAGAAGGGAAGTGGATAGATCAAGGCAACTGGAGATGTCGATTGACGCTACACTTAAACCATTGGAGATTGTATTTGTCAGGGAAACAGTAATAGGCAAGGGAGTTCCATAGGCGAGATGTGTGAGACATGAAGCTATTGGAGTAGAAGAGACGTCTACATCTAACAGTTTCAACGGTGTATGGGTGGGAGCGAGATGCCAGCCTCGTGGGGCGTTTAAATTCACGAGGCCTAGGGACAAGCGAAAGCAGCTCCTCGGAGCAATTACCGTGAAAGTACTTGTAAAAAAGGCAGAGCGAGGCAACATCGCGTCTGTGAGAGAGCGACTGCAGACGAGATGACAGATCAGGGCCAATCACGTTGCCTATCCGTCTCTGGATCTTATCAAGAACCCTGAGGCAAACAGCAGGGGCCCCAGACCATATATGGCAGCAATACTCCATGCAAGGGCGAATGGTCGATTTATAGACTTGGAGGATCGATTCCGGAGAGAAAAATTTCCTGGCTCGGCACAGAGAACCAACTTTCCTTGCGGTGGCTGATGCAACTGACTCGATGTATTTGTTCCATCTCAGATCAGCAGACAGCGTGAGAACGAGCAGCCGCAGAGAGGAGCTCTCGAGCGACTGCTTGGTCTCACACTGTCTGCTGACCTGAGATGGAATAATTACATTGAATTAATAGCTTCATCTACCGCAAGGAAAGTTGGTTCTCTGTGTCGTGCCAGAAAGTTTTTCTCACCCAAGTCCATCCTTCAAATCTATAAATCAACCATTCGCCCTTGCATGGAATTTTGCTGTCGTATATGGTCTGGAGCACCTGCTGTTTGTCTTAGGGTTCTTGATATGCAATATGGTTGACCCTGATCTGGCATCTCTTTTACAGTTGCTCTCTCACAGATGTGCTATCGCCTCCCTCTGTCTTTTCTACAAATACTTTCACGGTAACTGCTTCGAGGAGCTATTTTCGCTAGTTCCCAAACTATGAATTTAAACGTGCCACTAGGTCGGCATCTCAGTCCCACTCTTTCACTGTCAAAATGGTTAAATGTAGCTGTCTCTTCTACTCCAATAGCTTCATGTCTCGCACTTGCCATCTGTGGAACTCCTTTCCTCTTACTTGCTTCCCATGATAGCTATAATCTCCAACTATTCAAATGTAATGTCAATTGACATCTCCAGATGCCTTGATCTATTCCCTGTCCTTCTCTTCATCCTTTCTTCTTTTCTGCCTCTTTACTCTTGCTGAGGTGAAAAGTTTAAAAAAACAAAACAAAAAGAAACATATGTATATATAATTGTAGCAGAATTTCAAATGTGGAACCAAGATTATATACAATAGTAAATTATTGTGTAAAACATTTTCCTCCTACCTTATCTGACTTGGACTGACCTCTCAGACCATACTGTGAATTTTTATCAGACTGAAGACCTCTTAGGGCTGTCTGTACTTGATCCAAATACTGGCTGATAGTGCACATCACATCTGCAAATATTCAACAAGACTTAACAAGGAGAAAATTCTGAAAAGAAATCCATGAAGATTGATTTGCTTCATTTTTTTTTTTTTTTTTTTACAGCTTAACCTTTTGTCGGTTATTTAAAGTCAAAACATATTTTGGATTGTAAGAATAATTCTTTTTTTTGTTAGTGAATATAAAGATAAAGGTTTTATTATTTAACCCATAGCTGGAGGAAAGAGATGGATTCATACCATTCACAATTGACGAAGAAGCACAGAGTAAAGCAGTACTGATTGCTACTATTGCTTACAGTATTTGCTGTCCAACAAAATTCAAGGAGAGTTTCTACTTAGGAGATTTAGGGGAAATATGAAAAGAAAATCTTGTTCTTTAACTGTAAATGTGTGTTAATTTGGGTGTATTATTAAAAAAACTAAATAGGGTTAAAAAATGCCACCATAGTTGATAAATGAAAATAATTAGTATATTTTGATAAAGTTATATTGACAAATTACATTGTGTCTAATTGTGGCGGGGCGATATCACCCCCGAATTAATAATAATAATAATAATAAAGGAGAATATGCTGTAAAACAGGAAAAAAAGGTGTTTTCAAAAGAACCAAGATATTAAAAATGCTGTAAAGACTTTGAAATGTAAATGTTACAGAAAGTTAATTTAAAACACGAAATATAATCTTTTTGTAAGTGTACAAAGGATATCAGATTACTAATAGAAAATTACTGGGACAATGATAATTGGAACTTTTAGAAAAAGAAATGGATTTTGACACTGTGAGAATCGAAGTTAAAATAAAGAATGTTTTGATTTAGAATTTATTTTTGAAACAAGACTATCTGTAGTTTACAAAAAGTGGCAGAGTGGTTGATAGCGAGGTGATAAACAATGGAGTCTTGTTGTAGACCTTTGAAACCAATCGATGAAAAAGTAAACTGTTTACTCTCAGAAGAGTGAAATTGTATGTTGAAAATATGTCAGTATGTTTGCATTAGAAAAACAGATACGTCACCAGTTCTCTATATAAAGAGGCAAGCCAACCGGAAGATAAGGAGAATATCGGGTTCATCTGTCTTCGAATGCAGTCAAACTGAGTGGGTGACATCAGAGATTGAAAAGAAAGTGTCCATTGTGTGCTGCTGAACAGGAGGCGAGAAGCAAAATACCACAGCTAACATCTAAGTACCACTACTCCTACTACTATTATGACTACTGAGAATGGGAACATCAAAGGTTGTGGTAGTTGCACTAAGAACAGACCAAAAAGAGTTAAAATGAAGGCCACATCTCTTCTTACCAAAATTATTCAAAGTATTTGTGTTTGGTTATTGTTCACATACAAGAAACATTCATCCTTGTGCAACAAAAATTATTTTTTTTCTGCGTTTGCTTTTATATATATAAAAAAAACTTTTGTCCTTTCAAAATCGAATCGACTTATTTATTTTTCTGTTAACCTGATTCTCACCTGATGAACTCACAGGTGGACCAACAGGGAGCTTCCAGATTTCTACAATCTTATGATCACTCTTCAGGATAAAAAAAATCATGACATGGCTGGAGAGTGCCCTCGAATTGACATTGGAAACCAGAGACTTGTGTCTAACCTGTAATACTGGACCATACCTGGCCAACAGCCAGTTTGGTGTGTGTGGGTCCAGTGCGGTGAGGATATGATGCTACACAATGCCCTAGTCAAATCCAGTTGATTTTCCTCTCCACCCCATACACATTAATTTTTACAAGTACTACTGTGAAAACAGCAACAATCCTAACAAAGCTGTCATCAAATAAATTGTTGGGTTGGGGTCAGATACAGTTTCTGGACTTAAGCATTATTACCGCTAACTCAGAGCACCTCTGCAGTACCTCACAATACCATCAGTCATTGTTATGAATACCAGATCTGTACAGATGCAGCCTTAATCCAGTCTTGGAGCTTAATAGATTTTCTCTGTTCTGTTGTTAACAATCAGTACTTTTAAGTTTCTCTCTTATGGATTCTTTTTCTAAATAATAGTCCTAATTTATTACAGTTCAATACTTTTTCTTTTAATTAATAGTAATTATTAAGTTGGCAATAATATAAAAATATTTCATATACAAACTTCCTTCTATAACTTGTTACTGAATTTTATGACTGAAAAAATTAAGAATAATGCAGAATTAAAAAAATTAACCTAATAGGCCCAAAAATAAAACAGCAATCAAACCACTTAACCCAAGATAATAATTTTAATTTTAGGTTCAAAGGAGATGATTAAATATTGAATTGAGAGAGATTGATTCTTTCTTCAACAGTCAAAAACAAACTGACCCCAGAAGTAACTAATGATCCACAAGTGAAACTACTTTCAGCTCCAAAACAGTTAGCTTGGTTTTTGTTAAAATTCATTTTTGCGCTAAATTACTCCTCCACCCAACTTTTATACATTACAATCCTTTCCTTAGTATACATTTTAGAACTAATAACAAACACATATGCAAACATGTTTAACTAATTCTTTAAGACAAAACAACAAAAAAAAAATTAATTTCAGACAGCATTTCAGTTGGTTGATTTTTACAGCTTATCAACCCTTTGTAGGTTATTTAAAGCTGAAAATTGTTTTGACCTGTAAGAATAATTCTTTATTTTTATGAGTGAATATTGCATTAACAGTTTTCCCAAAAGAACAATTTTTTTCTAGATACAAGTTATACTATTTAACCCATAATTGGGGGATGTATTGTTTTCCCAAGGATATTTGCATGTGCATGTAAGAGAATGTAATTAACCTGGGTAGAATTCGAATTAAACTTTCTGATTTCTCATTCAGAGCCACTATCCATCATCCCACCCACACATCCATGACAGCCCTTCAGGAACCAACCTGAAATAAAAGAACAAACAGAAACCCAATTTGCCAATTTCTATAAAGAGTAACTTATTTTATTAACCAAGTAAAAAAAAAAAAAAAAAAAAAAAAAGAAGTCAATAGTATTTTATTTCTCTTGATTCTTATAAATTAAAAAGAATAAGTTTCACCTTTTGTTAATCTGTTAGCATCATCAAAGAGGGCCCAACATCCAGATGTGATCAAACCAATCATGTACTGTTTGACTTGAAAAGATGAAACCATCTCGCAACACTTAACATGGAACATGCACTGTCCAAATGCCTGAGACAATCGAAAATAGTTTTCAGTTAGAATGACCTACTCACAACAATATGTATAGAAACAATCTGAGGATAATATTCCAGTTTTATCAAATGCAAATTCAAAGAAAATTGATAAAAGATAATTATTTTGTTCTCTTGATCTATGAATAACAATATTCCTTACATAGAAGTTGGAAATGAGAGGACCAATCTCAGGACAGAACATCCTCTGTACACTAAGAGGAAAATCAAATTATCTTCACATATCAACCACTTTATATTTTGGACTATTTTAACCTATATCCTCTAGGCGTCAGTTTAAACTGATGCTCGTTTCCCCACCACATGTATCTAAATTCTAATTATAAACTATAATTTTGAAAAGTGAAAATTTATTTTTAATATGCTGAAAAATTTTCAAGTTCTCATCTGAAGTCAAGAAGATATGAACTTTGAGAAAAATATATGTAGGCAAAAAAAGTGTCAGTTTAAGCTTATATTAGGAAGGTATAACTTAATGGCTTTGTATCAGATCAAGCAAGTCTTTAGAAATTGTTCAATTATGTGATTATTGAAGTTTATAAAAACTTAGTATAAATACAACCAAAAACTTCTAATAAAAAAAAAATTTTTTTTGTGTATACTGAAGTTTTGTTTCTGGTTGAATTTTTGGGATGAGGCATTATCATTATTTACATTCAGAGTATTGTCCTCATCTTTGTAACCTACAAGGAATTCCGGAAATCCCTAGATATAGGCAGTGGAACAAGAACTGTCCCTGTAGATTAAATAAGGATTCAGTTTTGAATTCTTTTTAGGTTACCCAGATTGAACATGCCTTGTGTTACTTTGAATTTTCTTTTTTCTTTCCATGTTAGCTTTCTTGAGACAGAATTGCTTATAATGATTAAAAAAACAAAACAAAAAAAAAACAGAATTCTTCTTTATGATGGTCGCTTCACAACAGAAAGTCAAATATGAACAACTTAGCATTAAATGGAATCTTAGATTCTGAAATAACATGCAACTATAGAGTTAATAGCATAGATAAAAATAATAGATTATTCATGCAGAAAACACAACTAAAATTAATAAGATATTCTCAATGTGAACTGGTGAAAATTCTGTACAACAGGAAATTTTATTTTATTTACAGAGAATATTTGTTTAATATTTTAAAAAAAAAATGCTGTATATATATGTGTGTGTGTGTGAATAAAGACAAAAGGAAAATTTATCTTAGCCAACATGTTTCACCTTCTGAGGTACTTTATCAAGGCAAGTGTATATATATTTTAATTGCATTCATCTCATATAAGACAGTAAAGTCACTAAGACACAAGGGTGTGAGAGGATTAGAAAACAAGCATTAGTGAGGAGCAAGAACAATAGGAGAATAATCAGTAAGACAGTAGATAATGGTTGACATTGCATTGAAATATTTGAAGATCAAACTTGTGTGGAAACCAAGAAGCTGGAAAAGAGTTCCACAAGTGAGAAATGTAAAAAAAGAAACTATTAGCATAGAACTTATGGTTATATCTAGCCAATTTAACTGTAAACCAATGGGACCTTATTTCTAATTTAGTACTGCACTTAATTTCATAAAGTCTAGGTAATATAGCAAAGAGCTCATCCAAGTAATTATCATAACAGTATTTATAGAAAAGGCAATGGGAAAGTAACTGAAGCTGAGACACCAGATCGGGACCAAGAATATTGCTGATTTATCTTTGGATTTTATCAAGAATCTCTAAATATAAAGCAGGAGCACCAGACCATATGTAGCAGCAATATTCAAAGCATGGACAAATTGTAGACTTATAGATATGTCAGATAAATTCAGGAGAGAAAAATTGTCTAGCACAACACAATGAACTAACTTTCTTAGCAGTAGGCCTAACAATGGATTCAATATAGTCTTTCCACTTCATATCAGCTGAGAATTTTAGCCTGAGAAGGCACACTAAGACTCTCCTGGAGGTTAGCATCAGCCATAATAATGGAAGTAGAAAGCAGTCTCTCAGATGATTAATAGAGAACAGTTTTGTTTTGGAGGTTAAAATTAACAAACCATCCTTTGCTCTACTTAGCAGATTGTAGGTCTTTTTTGAGATCAGTCGCCTTATTGATCTGATCAGACTTACTATCAAGACAGGAGTAAATGGTTGTGGCATCAACATAGATACCATGTTAAGAACAAATACATATAAATATGTCATTTAGTTTTGTTTTTTTGTTTTTTTAAATAATCTGACAAGTGAATATGTTCAAAGATATAATTATGAAATAATATAATAATGAAATATAATAACTTCTATAAATGATAAAATATCAGTGACTATTATTCTTTGTGAATGTGTTCATTTCTTTCATTATCATGGAATTCAAAAGCAGAAATTATATACAGCAAAAATAGGTTCAAAAAATATTTTTTAGAAAATAGCATAAAATAAAAATCTTATCAGTTATATCAATCAAAATAATGAATGATTTATTTTCACATTTCTTTCTTGACTTACTCTGGAGAATTCCTTGATAGTTTCTGTTTTGCCAACTGATGAAGGTCCAACAATAGCACCACATTGGTAGTTCTTCAGACTATGAGTGAGAGAGAGAACTGCTTTCTCTGTTAAGGGTGTGTTTAAGAACACTGATCTTGGCCCAAGATATTCATATTCATATGGGATTCTCACTGCTAAATGGTGAATTGCACACTTAGTAAATTTATATAAGGTTTTCACTGTTGTCTTTGTTCTGGTGAGGTTGGTGAAATCTGTATAAAAGCAAGGCATGTAAATTAATCAAAATATTTTTTTAAAAAGGACTTAATTTGTTGCTAGCCCATTGTACTTGAGAAATTACAAAAAAAACAAACAAAAAAAGAAACAACCCCCCCAACCTACTTTTCCACTGGCATCTTCTGACTTTAAATAATTCAGCAAGTGAAGTTAAAGGTGGGGCAAGTGTTATAGAGTAACTCAAATTCTAAAATGTAACATTTTAATGTATGAATTATTTTATTAGAGCCTCTGCATCTATAGTACAATGGATTAAGCAACAACAACAATGTCAAAACTTATTAAAATATATCACTTTTCATTGTAAAAAGTGAAAGAAAGTGTAAAAAAGATTTTAGAATATATATGTAGAAGACTAACTTATTCAAATAGAGTCAAATACATCATTTTATTTTATTAAGGATCTATTCTTTTAACATTCTCACTGTTTTATATTGGCACAAAAATATTTGCAGTTATTGTTATTTTCAATGCTTATTTTGGAATAAATTATAACTTAACTATGTTAATCTAATTTTCTAATTTAAAGTGAAAATTTCACTCAGTTGAATAATGCTAATAGTTTTGTTTTCACTGTTTATTGTTGTTTATTTTAGGCTGTCAAATTACAGATGGAAAAAAATAAACAAATGAGACTTAAAGCAATGAAAATTGCAAATAATAATAACCAAATATTTATCCAGGTGATTGTCAGTGAATGTACAGTTTAGCATTGGTTCTCAAAATTTTGTAACAGAGACAAGAGACTTGAGGGTAAGGATTAATGGGAACCAATTGAGAGCCCTATGCAAAACAACTTAAGAACTAATCATTGACCATTAACAATTGTTTGATATTTGCACCTAAGTTTAAATCAAGAAAGCTGGACACATGGATGAACTGAACAAAAATGAAAAAAAAAACTTGTCTTTGCAAAGTCTGTTCTGTATTTATTTGCACAACAGAAATGATTGATTTCTTGATTGCATTGTGACATGTGATGAGAAATGGATTCAATATGACAATAGTACTGCACACAGTGATTGGATTGAAGTGAAGCACCAAAACACTTTCTTAAAGAAAAGCTGTATGAAAAGAAGTTTTGTTTAGTGGTTGGTAAGCAGAATCATCCACTACAACTTCTTGGATCTGAGGGAAATTATTATAGCAAAGAAATTGACAAAATGCACCCAAAACTGCACTGTTTGTACCTAACATTGGTCAATGAAAAAGGACTTCATGACAATGCCTAACTGCATGACTTGCAAATGACTCAGCAGAACTTAAACTCGGATACAGAATTCTACCTCACCAGACCTCTCTACAAATGACTACAATATTTTCGGGCATCTCCAAAATTTCCTTCAAGAGATGATCTTCAACAAATAAACAGCAAATGAAAACATCTTTGAAGAATTCATCAGTTCAGAACTCCAGACATCAGAAAAAAGTAACAGACTGTATATTCGGACTTGTTTACTGTTGGTAACAATACTTAAATTCTGTTGGTTCTTACTTTAATACATTTTATTCTTAGAGTACATATGCAATATTAAAGTTCATGGTTAAAAAATACAACTATTTATGCACCAATCTAATATAAACAACACTGTTTAGGATGAAATGCAAACTTTTGTGAATATACAGTCTGTTACTTTTTAGCTTAATATGACAGTTTTCATGAATAAAGTGAGCCTTTTTAAAAAATTAAACTTAAAATCTTGTACTACTCTTTTTTTAATCTTCAAACTATTAGAATTCAGCATTTACTGCAGATTATTTTTAAAGAGTGAATGAGAAATAACATTTGTGTACCATTATTTATTGGATCAAGACTAGGAATCAATTCCTGTTCAGTTTCAGCTCGTAGTAGTGCCATGTAATTGACATGGTACTTTAAGGCCGTTTGCCACTCAAAGCTCTGAAGACTAAATGATTTGTCTTTTAACATAACTGAAAATAAAAATAAAAAATAAAATAAAAACATTTTCATCAATTCAAAAGCACCCATGTATAACATCAATTATTATTCAATTTACTTTTCTAATAGTAAAAATATTAGAAATTTTAATCAATGATTTTATTTGCTTTGTCAAATATTTGTCAGATTAAACTAAATAAATGAAAGATGTGGCACACTGGGTTCTCTTGTTTTGGCAGTCAGCCTAGGAGAAGGAAAATGGGATTCATCCCCTGTAAGTAATAAATGTTTAGCCTTTGTAATGCAACCAATCTTGGAGAAGGAAAACTGAATTGAAAAGTAGCATGAAGAATTCAAGACACATCCACTGCTACTATGACTGCAGTATGTGTTTCTCAAATGACCCAAATGAGTTTGAGGACTTGTGATCCTGATCAAAATTAAATCTATTAACAAAAGTATTTGATGCCAGCCCTAAATACAGTCAGTTCAACAGTCATTTTTCTGGATAAATTCACTTAAGATTTTATAAAAAGTTAAATATGACTACTTTGGGACAATATACTTGAGCACTGTACAGTTAATGTGAAAATGAATGATACAAAAGGTACAATTGCTTTTACCATATAGATTTTTTTGTGTTAACTTTAATTCTTAGAACTTTGTCAAATGGGTAATTTTGAATTTTGAAAGAGGTTTACATATGTGGATCATGTAACAGTAAATCATTTTTTACAATAATGCACAAATTTTGGCAGATATTCACTGAATTTTAAGTAGAAAACAAAACTGATTTAAAATAAAAAAAATAAAAAATTGGCTAACTTATAATAATGCAGCACTAACAAATACACACATAAAATGAAGTTTCAAAAATTAGACAGCATTCTAATGGATGGCTTTACTCTCCTAGCTTGTAAAAATGGATTCAGTCAAATTATGTATGTGTAATGTAATAGGTAAAGAGGTAGTGTAGCTGTGACAGTGTAGCGATGGTAGCCATGGGCAATGAAATGACTACTTGGCCCAGAAAGATGAGACAGTCTATTGTGAATGTGGAAACTTTTTCTTGGGTTTAGTAGGAATATGTTAATTCCAGATGGACATCAGCGACACATGAAAACCATAAGCACCTATGGGTGATGTAAGAATGGGACTACTGAAAACAGGAGGGATGGAAACCACTTAATAAAGGTGAATATTGTATCAAATTCAATGCTTGTGTTATTTCAACCCATTGACGTACAGCATAGTATACTCTGCATTTCATAGTTTGTTTTTTTTCTCTAAATCATCAATGAACAAGGTTACTATTATTGACACCATGGCATTACTGTAGTTCATTTGGGTCAGAGAGTAATGCCATTGGACCGTGGAAAACTGGGACTGTGTTGCTTGACCAGACAAGTCCAATTTCCAGCTCTTTCAAACAGAGGGTCAAGTTCATGTATGGAGATCAGTCTATCAATGAGGTGTTCTACAATCTGATGATGATGCTGTAATGGGTTGAGGTGTGTCCTGTTGGAATTTGATAGGGGCCATGACTGACACTAGAGCCTGCCTTGAGTCATGACAGATTTTATTTTAGACTATTTCCACAGTCCTTATGCTTGCCATGTTTCCCAGTAATGATAATTTGTTTCAGTAAGACAGCCCTTTCCTCCACTGTCATGCATTGGTGGCACAAAACTTGTAAATACTCTATTGGACCCTGAACTCATCAGGTTTAAACCCTGTTGATTATGTATGTAGCAGAGCTCAATATATTCCATGCAGTTACACCCAATAGACACAAACCACTTAAAAAAAACAACAAAAAAACAGAATAAACTTAGGTACATATACCTCTGCAATGACTAATACTATGCAACCTCAATTTTTCAGGTGACGATATGAGTTACACATTATCAGGTAACTGCTGTTTTATATATATATATATATATATATATATATGTGCGTGTGTGTGTAATTTGGCAGCAACTTTTCTTTTAAACATGTTGTGTTGAATGTCAAAGACAACATAGTCCTGCATATTTTCTTTTGAATTTTCTCATATTTTCTATTTTAGAAAATATGAGAAAATTCAAAAGAGAATATGCAGGACTATGTTGTCTTTGACATTCAACACAACATATATATATATATATATATATATATATATATATATATATATTTTATAGTAATTTTTCAAGCCTAGAAGAATCCTCAACAAAATGCAGAAAGCACTGGAAGGTCGTTTCGTCCTATCTGGGACTCATCAGCAGTGCGCATCCACTACCGAGAATTGAACCCGGAGCGTTTTGACAAAACGCAAACGTCATACCAACTGTACCACAGGACTTGGCGACGAAGAAGACACAAACTAGACTCGATATAGCGCTGCTACTCACTCAGTTCTGCAGCGATACTCATCCACGTATCCAGATGCTGACGACTCCCAGATAGGACGAAACGGCCGTTCAGTGCTTTCTGCATTCTGTTGCGGATTCTTCTAGGCTCGACAAATTACTATAAGATTAGCCTAAATCCCCAAATTAATTACTTGTATACCTTGCTAGACCCAGCTAATGCTCTGCAATGGAGTGGCTAAGGGTCAAAAAGCAGTCGTGGCTCTTCGGGCACTGTTCCGAGGTTATCTGAATATGTGGATGAGTATCGCTGCAGAACTGAGTGAGTAGCGGCGCGGTATCGAGTCTAGTTTGTGTCTTCTTCGTCACCGATTCCCGTGGTACAGTTGGTATGACGTTTGCATTGTGTCGAAATTGGTCCACGTTCGATTCTCGGTAGTGGATGCACACTGCTGATGAGTCCCAGATTGGACGGCCGTTTCGTCCTGTGCTTTCTGCATTCTGTTGAGGATTCTTCTAGGCTCGACGAATTACTATAAGATTAGCCTAAATCCCCAAATTAATTACATTATATATATATATATATATATATATATATATATATATATTATATATATTTGCAGTAAATTGTAGAATTGCTTTAATAAACAAAAACCTGGCCAAGTCAGGTGATGGTGGGGATCATATACTTATCTACAGCTATGCTTGAAATTGAATCTTGAAAGCTGCGAGTTAATTGTATAAAGCCTATCTTAGCCAGCATGAATTCTGCTTACCTTGAGTTATGTCTCTCAAGTTGACCCAGAGAACTATGAGGGAATTGAGTATGTAATATTTCCGATTATCCACATTTACTGATGTAGGATACATCTTTGGTTGATGACACAAATTAGAAATTTGTTTTTCCATATCTGACCTAAAAATGCAAATGGCAAATTAGTACTGTATATTTGAATTTAAAGTAAACATGAATTATGGGTTATTGGTTTGGTTTGGTTTGGTTTGTTGTGTTTTACGGCATATCAACCTCAATGGGCTATTTAATGCTGACAACTTTTTTTTTTCCAGTAATATTTTATCAAAAATCTATTTCTGGTAATATTTTTTTCCTCAAAAATGTATAGCTAGTAATATAATTTTAAAACATGTATTGCTGATATAATTTTTTTTTTCTTCCCTTTTTCTCTTCTTTTTCTTTCTTTTTTTCCCCTCCAAAAACATATTGCTGATAATATTTTTTTTTCAAAAAATATATTGCTGGTAATAGTTTTTTTCCTTCAAAAATTTATTTCTGGTAATAATTTTTTACAAAGTATTTCTGGTGTTAAAACCTGTTTTATAATGCTTTTTACCCCAGTTTCAGGATTAACTATTTGGCCATGTCTGGGACCCTAACAGGTGCTACCACCCCGGGTCAGGGTGAACCTGGGAACACCAGCAATTAAGAGGTGGTTCCATGTTCCTCAAAACCTCCTGATCAGAGGCCTTACTGTTGGACATAGTTTATCGTCTTACCCAGGACGTGGATGCAGTTTATCGTCATACCCAGGATGGTGCGGGGTTACTGGGAATGAAAGAAACAGAGAACACTAAAAGAGCACGATTTAAGGAGACAGAAGATGATGGATGACACTGCATTTAGATTTTTGAATATTGTAGTTGACAGGACATCAGTAAGTCAGAAGAGAGTTCCATACGCAAGATGTGTGTGAGAAGAAACTAGTAACACAGAACTTATGGTTAGAAGTAGTAAATTTCATCAGTAAAATAAGGAGAAAGATGAAATTGAGGAACCAAAAAGGAACAAATGGTAGACTTATAAATGCGCAAAATTGATTCTGGCAAGAAAAACTGTTTAGCACAACACAGTCAACCAACTTTTCGAGCAGCAGACCTAGCAAGTCATTCAATATCACTGTTCTACTTAATATCAGCAGAAAATGTGAGGCCAAGAAGGTCCAGTAAGTTAATCTCCTAGAGGTTAGCATCTGCTATGCTGATGGAAGGCAAAAAAATGTTTCTCTCAGACAATTAAAAGAGAGCAGTTTCCTTTTGAAGGCGTGAAATCTTAACTCACAATTAAAATAAGAAGCTCTTCAAATGAACCGAATACAAAATGTTCAAAGGGAGACAATAATAGTGAAGGTGACTAAGTAAGGGATAGATAAAGAGCTTTCACAAATGTTCCTAAATAATAAAAAAAAAAACAAGTAAAAAAGAAAATGAGCTGACAACAATGAGAAACTCACTTTAATTTGTTCATAGCAGAACGATTTCCAGTTTCTAGATACTTTCCCATCTGTTTTTCCCAAGTGATTGCTTCTGCAAGTCTAAGGCATTCAATAGGAAATGATTTAATCCATTGGCTGAATGTCATTGTATTTCCTTCAGTGTTATCGCCCGGTTGGATAATACAAACACCTTAAAAGATAATACAAAAAAAAAAAGGTACAGTAAAAAATACAATGGAGATGAATCTGTATTTTCAAATATATTCTAGGCTGATGCAAAAGTTTCCAGAAAATTGTGTCTCCTATTACAAAAAAAAAAGAACAATAACTGCTGTTTTGATTTGATGAAGTTGTTGAAGAATATTTGCAATCTCTTTAATTTGTTGCATGCAGTAAATTTCTAGAAACAAGTCTTTTCTCTTTCAATACATTCTTCAAACAAATCAATTACTCACTCTAACACTGCACAGTAGCAGTAATTTGTAATAAAGAATTCCTTCATAAGTCTTATCAAATACAGAGAATTCCCCCCCAGTAAATTCCATTTAGGTTTAGATGTGTGAAACTGTTGTGTATGTAGCCATGATTTTCTTTCAGAATTCTTGTAATAAATTCATTTACATCACCAGTGGCTATCCTGTCCAAAAAATAAATTTTCATCTTGTGTTAACCAAAAGAAAGAAGAAATGCTGACTAATGTTCCTTTTCAGAAATTCATGTTGAACCCATTTTCCTAGGTTTTAAATATTATTAAGGCTTATAATTGATTATTTGACAGATTGAAGTAATAAAGAGATGAGTAAACTACAAAGACGATTCTATGATTTCTAAAACATTGTGCAGAAGATGGGGATGGGAACTTTTGCATCAACCTAATATAATAAATGTACAGTTTAAAGATCATTTTCAAAATGGTGGCAATAATTCTTTACCAGTAAGTATTTATAGATTCTCTCTGCATGGATTACAATGGATCTAAAGTTTTTGTTGAGAAGCAAATAGTCCACAGTAAAGTTGCAGAATGAGCCAAGACCTTTGCTTCCCACAGGGATCAAGTGTACATAGGAAAATATAAAATATTAAAAATTAACCATTTAAGTATTAAAATCTTTTCTGAAGTAAACCAAGTTGTGTTACTGCAAGCATATATTTGTATAAACTATTAAAAATATACAAGTTTGCATTTTATGCAAATTAATAAGACAAATTGAAAGAATCTGGCATGAATTTCTCAGGAATTTTGTTAGAAATGATTTTCATTCATTTTCAGTCAGATTTGTTTCCAATATTCTTTTAACATTCTGAATGAAAATAATGGAATATGACGAAAACTGGAGCATTGAAAAAATTTCAATATTGCAGCTACATTCTATTCATTGTAATATTGTCAGAATGGTGCCTGTAGTGATATGCAAATCAGTATAATTTGCATATGAGCAGGTAGCTCATATTTATAAACTGACACCATCTAGAACAAGGTAGTTCGTTTACTCAGCATTATACACAACACAACAATGGCGTCGCCGATAGGATTCTCTTTGGTCCTTGAAGACCCAGAATACGTAGATACATGGATTCGTTGCTTCGCTGCTAATGCGAGATGTAAAAAGTTGAAAGACAACAAAAACGGAGGAGGGGAAAATGAAATCACCGACTTGTTCATGGCTACCGCTGGTTGTGAAGCGATTATAAAGGTTGCTACAATGGTGTACCCTCGAGAACTAGAAGAAATGACTTTCGAAGAAATAAGCCAGGTTATCAAGGGAAACATGAGGCCAAAGAAAAGACTGGTGATTGCAGAAAGGACCAAGTTTATGGCAATGAAGCAGGAAGTGGATGAACCGATAGTAAAATATTTACACCGGTTAAGAAGTGCGAGTAAATACTGTGAATTCGAAAAACTAGGAATAGGAGAGCAGACAACGGAAGAAGAATTAATCCAACTAAGATTAATTGAAGGTATGCATAATTCAGCACATAGATATAAGTTAATGGAACAGTTACAACTTACAAACATGCCCTTGAATATGTGTCTAGAATTTATAGAACAGCAGGAATTAATACATACCTACAACCAAAATAAAAATAAACCCTACGAAGAAATAAGGGCCGAAACATATACGGTACAAACAAAAAGAAAAAATTGTGCGTACTGTGGAAAAATTCATGAAATGAAAACAGAAAAATGCCCAGCCTATGGAAAAACATGTTCAAAGTGTTTAAAAAAAAATCACTTCAAAGCAGTATGTAAAACGAAAAATGTGGAAAGAATAGAGGATGAAAATAGACAGATTTTTAATGTAAAAAAATGATAATATACAAAATAATGGATCTAAGAACGGAGATACAAAAATAAAAATGAAAATCAACGACTGTGTTGTTGAAATGCAAATCGACACAGGTAGTGAAGTCACGATAATACCCAGAAATTTGTGGGAAAAAATGGGAAAACCATTTTTAAAAAAAAGCAACCTACAATTGCGTCAGTTTGATGGCTCGATTATAGCAATTATAGGTTACTTTGAAGGTTCAATAGAACTAAAAGAAAAATATGAAATAGTACCCATTATAGTTACAAATTGCCGAAAAACGCATGGACTACTGGGGAATGACGTATTAAAAATAAATTCAACGAAGTTGATTAATGAGATGGAAATTGAAAAAACAGGAAAATTAAAAAATTATGAAGCTAGCCTGAAATTAAAAGAAAATGTTTCCCCCTCCTACTATGAAGCGAGAAAAATACCAGTGCATTTATTACCATTGGTAATAGCTAAATTGCGAAAATTAATAAAGGAAGACTTACTAGAACTGGCCCCTCCAGGGGGAAGTAAATGGGCATCACCCATTGTTGTATTGAAAAAAAAAGATGGGGACCTGCGGATTTGTGGAGATTATAAAATAGGGGTGAACCATAAAGTCTGCGCTGACTCGTACCCTATTCCGAATGTGGAAGTAGCTTTACATAAACTTGCTGGAATGAAAGTATTTTCGAAGATAGACCTAAAATCGGCTTGCCAACAAATACCGATAAATAAAAATTTTAAAGAAGTGACGACCATAAACACACCTATAGGCCTGTTAAGGTGGAAAAGGATGCCGTATGGCATAAAAACGGCAAGCGCAATTTTTCAAAAAGCTATTGAAAAAGTAATAGGGAATATTGAAAATACCATCTGTTATCAAGACGATATATGTGTTGGAGATTTAAATGAAGATGATTTAAAGAAAAAAACTGAAAATATACTGAACCGGCTAAGAGACGCTGGTATGGCAATAAATACAAAAAAGTGTGTAACCAACAGTAATGAAATATCATTTTTGGGTTACTCAATATCAAAGGAAGGGATCTCTCCAGATAAAGTACTAATAGAGAAAATTTTAAAAGTGGCTACACCAAAAAATAAAAAAGAGTTGAAGTCCTTTTTAGGTTTGGTAAATTTTTATAGAAAATACGTACCGAAATATAATGAATTGACAGAACCATTTGCGAAGTTAAGAAAAAAAAAAAGTGGAATTCATTTGGTTAGAACGCCAACAGAAAGCCTTTGAAAACTTAAAACAAATTCTGGCAAAAAAGCCAATAGTACAAATTTTTGACCCTAAGAAGGACATCACTCTAACTACTGACGCCAGTGAGCAGTCCATATCTGGTATCTTATCACAAGAGGGGCATCCCATAATGTACTTATCAAGGAGATTAACAACGACTGAACACAATTATTCGAATATAGAAAGGGAGGCACTAGCCATAGTGTGGACAACGGATAGAGCAAGACAGTTTTTGATGGGAAAAAAATTCTTGTTGAAAAGTGATCACAGACCACTGGAATTTATTTTCAACCCAAGAAAAGAACTACCGAAAGTTACAACGTCCAGAATATTACGTTGGGCGATTAGACTGATGGCGTTTGACTTTGACATTGAATATGTTAAAGGGAATACGATACCGCACGTTGATGCCTTATCTAGATAGAGGTTTTATATAGAGAAGGACAAAAACGACGAGGAATTTGAAGACACATTCTTGCACCTTGTAGAAACCGATGTAATATCTGTAGATAAAATGGCTACTGAAACTACAAATGACCCAGAGTTAAATAGAATAATGTCGAGGATAAAACAGAATCGTTGGGGAAATTGTTCAATGGCTTAAAGACCATTCAAAGAAATCAGACATAAAATGACGATAGAAAACGGGGTAATATGTAATGGAGACTTGGTAGTTCCCCCAGAAACACTGAGGAGACAGGTTATAAAAAGTGTACACGATGACATACATTGTGGAGTGGCAGCTACGCAAAGAAGATTAAAATTGGAAGCGTGGTGGCCGGGGTTCTCAAGAGACGTAGAAGACTACGTAAAAAGATGCAAAAAATGCACAGAACTCAGGAATTTCAAGCAAAAGAAAATACATGTGTGGCCCTGAGAAGTGGAACCATGGAGCAGAGTACACATGGACCATGCCTATGTCAATGGGATAGGATTATTATTAATATTAGTAGACGCATATTCAGGTTGGCCTGAAGTGGTGAGAGTACCTGATAAAAAAGTACCACCGTAAAACAAATATTAAGAGTAATATTTTCGAGAAATGGGATACCGAGAACATTGGTGACCGATAACACACCAGAATTTGCAGATATTGATTTGCATGAATGGCTAAGAAAAATAGGATGTAGACCTTACAAGACCCCTCCCTACCACCCTCAAAGTAATGGGACAGCGGAAAGGATGGCCCAGACGGTAAAGAAGGGCATAAAAGCATGCATGCAACAGAAGGAGGAAATCGATGCTTTCCTACCAAGACTATTATTAAGTTACAGAACAATTCCACATGCAGGCAGGCCGGAAAGTCCATCTGCCTTAATGGGCAGACAATTAAGATCCCCTTTGACTATGTCATATGCCACAAATCAAAAGATGTGGTACAAAAGAAATAGGAATATGCAACCAGAGTCAGCAGAATTTATTATGCAGAAAGGACATAATACTGCAATATTAAATAAAGAAAATGGGAACAGTGTTCTAGTTCATGCTGACCAAATAAGATCCCAAGGAGAAGAATCGGATGAGGAAATGCCTTCAGAGATACCCATTATTGATGTAACAGAAGAGTTAATGCAGAGTGAAACTGCGGAGGAAGTAGAATGGGACGAGTTAGAAGAAGACCAGAGCATGCAAGAGGAACAGTTCGATCATAGACGTGATAGATCTAGATCTCCAAGGGAAAGTAGGGGAAGATGTTCAGGAGGGCACAAGAAGAAGTACAAGAAGTACTCGCGGCATAAGGCCCCTCCGTTATAGGGAGATGTAGTGATATGCAAATCAGTATAATTTGCATATGAGCAGGTAGCTCATATTTATAAACTGACACCATCTAGAACAAGGTAGTTCGTTTACTCAGCATTATACACAACACAACAGTGCCATTAAGGGAAAATATAGACATTCATTAGACTGGTTGAGATAGTTATGCATTTTGAATCATTGTCAGAACTCAGTACAGGTAAAAAAAAAATAAAATAAAATAAACAACGGAATTTTAAATGCTGATTTCCTAAGCATTTAGAGTCTTCCAACATTAGTCAGGTTTATACTGGAGTCTGCAAATTTACCTCATAGATTTTTTTTGTGTGTTTCCTGGAGTATTTTATTTCATTCCCCATAGTAAATTTGGTTTCTTCACTATTGAGAACAAGGTTGACCAAGAGTGCAAAAAAAATGTATTATTATATCTTGTCATTACTACTGGAACAAGTTTGATCTTTCTTAAGTGCCCTACAGTGGTTGGGGCCTTGTTCCAGACAAAGCTAAACTGAGGAAGTATTTATAAAGCTTGATATCTATTGATTACCATATGTATAAAATATGCCAGAGATATGATTAACAAAGTTTATTTTAAGACATCAGAAATATTTCTTGCAGAAAAGAAGAATTCAAGAGATTAATGTATATCCAATGAAAAAACAAAAAATGTGTTCGAGATATGAATGAAGTCATTTCTTACTTTTGAATTTTTCTTCTACACAATGTGACAAGTTTTCTACCATTGTATCTTTCATAGCAGCTTCAAGATCACAAAGCCAAGGAATGATGCCCCTCATTGGCCCAACATTTCTCAGCAGTTGCACTTGTTCACCATACTTGCCTTCAATGCCTATGGTTATCAATCTGTGAGCTGAAAGATACAAGAAAAATTGTTAGAATAAAAAAAAAAGGAAATTTGAAAAATGAAAAAGAGATCTGAGAAGAAAATTCAGTGATATTTTTTAGCTTTGTAACTCTTTATACAAATTTCACTTTTTAAAAAACAATGTTTTAAAATTTTAATGAGTTCATGAAATCTTCAATAAACACTACTATTTAGATCCAATGTGTTTAAAATACACACTAATTCCCTTGTGCTCTATAAGTTTCATTAAGATTGAAAGAGTTGAAAACAAAATCAACAAAGAATAGTGGCTGAAAATAGGTTGGAGCCTGGTTGCCTTTTCTGAATGTCATTTTGTGTGCATTTGGTTTTTAGAAAGAGCATAAACTAAAATTCTTATAAACAACCCCAACCAAAAATGTATTGAGAGGTAAACTTTGTTTGGGACAACAGGAAACAGATGATGAACAATGAGAATCCAAGTGTTGTATGAATCAGAACAACTTCCATGATGGTTCACCTGTAGAGCAGTGCCTGGTGCCAGCTGACGTTTTCACAGTATAAGGCCAATCAGATTTTTACATACAGAACACAGAGACAAATTGAACACGGGTTCAAAGTGTTACAGGACAAAAGTCAGAATTAGTCTATTTTCCTGTCACCAGTGTTATCTTTAAATGAAAAACTTGTTCCACTGAACTACCTCCAAAAACATTGATGTTACAGAGATTCATACATAATTGGCCAGTATCTTATTGATGAGAGATAAGCAGCCAAAACCAGTCTCAAAATGAGGTGATTAGTATAGACTATTTTACACAACCAGTCCATGACCAACACTAGCATATAAGTGGTAATCTTTAACATTGTGAGTCTGCCTTCAGCATTTGAAACCATGCAAAAATCACAATAGATTAAGTTATGCTAACTTTCTTTCACGATAGTATGTATTAAAAAAAAAAAAGAGATACCTTCTAAAAATTCATAAAAATGAAGGTTTTATAACTTGGGCCAGTACAATAAACAATTAGGATAGATAAAGACAATAAGGTTACTATTACTGCATAAAATATTTTTATATATATATATATATATTTTTTTTTTTTCTTACTATTTCCCAAATTGTTTTGTTTCTGAGTAAGAGTTGAGGTTGTTGACATATTTTTTCCAACACTCTCTCGTTGCTTTTTTAATTTTTTTGCAAGCCCATGCTCTGAGGTGTTTGAATTCAATTAGATTGTGTGTGGTGGGCGTACCACTGAATTTTCACAGGGTCACTCGCCGAAGTGTGATTGCATCCTGGCAATCTTTATCAAATCATGGCTTCTTTCATCTATTCTCCATTTGTCCTTTTGGTATGCATTCCATCATTATGGTGTCAAGTGTTTCTGTAAAGTGGTCCTCAGCATCATTTGTGTCCTTGATTAGCCGTTTTTTACATTCACTTTCATACTTTTCCCCAATCCACTCTTTTTAGCTTCCAATGTGTGAGGGCCTCCCTTGTTTGGTGCAGAGTTTCCCAACACAATTGTGAAATGGTCACTGTCCTGATACACCTTCCAGTCATAGTCCATATAGATAGAGAGGCGTCGCATAAGGTCAGGTCTCTAGCAGAAAGATTGCCAGAGGTTGGGTTTAAGGATGTTGCAGATCTGGTATTAAATAAACAGATTGTTACTATTTATTGTTTTTTCAAGCATCCTATCTTTTCGATCTGTTAGTTTGCTTCCCCATATGGTATTATGGCTGTTTAAATCTCCCAGTAGTATGAAGGGTTTGGGTAGCTGTACAATAAGTTTGTTTAGCTAGTTTTTATTGATGGGATCATTTGGTGGAATATAGAGGGAATATATGTTGATTTCTTTGTGTACTGTTGCTTTAACAGCAATTGCTTGTAGTTTGGTATCAAGCTGAATTTTGTTCTGAAATATATTTTTTCTGACCAGAATTGATATGCCAACAGAGGCCCTGAGTTCAATATAGTGTATATGGTTATACATTTCATAAATTTTTAATTTTAGTTTATTATCCTTCAAGAATGTTTCTTGTAAGCATACAATATCAGGGCTTAGGTTAGTCAGCAATAGTAAAACTCATTAAAATTTGGCTTTATTCTACTGATATTCCATTGGATTATTTTGCTATTCGTTATGTGTTTTAGGTGTTCTCTTTTCTTTGGTTTGTTTCTTGTGGTGTTTTAGTTGCTTTCCACTTCCATTCCTTCAAGCAATATGAATTTATCTTTAGTTTCTATTGGGACCTTTTGTTTAGAGGATTCTTTTGGTTGTGCTTTCTGTCTTGTGGGAGTTTGCTGCCTGTTTCTCCAGGATTCTTTCTTAAGGATGACCCTGTTTTTTGGTTATCAATTTCCATACTTTCTATACGGTTTGTTTTCCTCGTTTGTGAACTTGTTCTTCGCCAAATATTTATATGTTCTTGATCATTTAGGTTCTTGGGGGTGTGGGAATCCCATTTGCCTCATTCCTCCAGGGCTACATGACTGGTATACTCAAACATGAGGAGCGTTTCAAGCATGTGTTATATCTGGGATCATCCAACCAAATATGGGCTTTCCTCAGAAGTTTAAACAGCCATGTCAGATTCCTTTGTTCCCAGTCTGATTGACCCTACAGCCACTGCTTACTAAGTCAGTTTAATGTTTGATGTGGTAAATATGAGTGCATTTTGTTCATTTTGTTAGTCTGAGTTAGGGATTGACATGACCAGCTGATTGATTGGATTGGGCCTCTCCAACTGCCTAGCTCAAGTAAAGTGTAAATAATATATATATATATATATATATATATATATATATATATATATATATATATAACCAGCAATAATAACAAAGGTAATTTACACCTAACAAAAATTATTGACCAGTAAATAATACCAGATAACGTGTTTAACACAAATAGATTTTTGCAAACAAAGTTCTGAATATTAAAAATATAAAATCATTAATGAATAGGCAAAATAAATAAAAAGTTCAATGACTTACCTTTTATGTTTTGCAGATTCAGATAAATCTATTGAATATATATATATATATATATATATATATATATATATATATAATTAGGCAGCGACTTTTCTTTTAAACATGTTGTATTGAATGTTAAAGACAACATAGTCGTGCATATTTTCTTTTGAATTTTCTCATATTCTCTAATAAGACTTTTTATTTGAAAATGATTTTGAAATAAGTATTGTCCGTACGATGACCTAGCGCTTTCAAACATCATTGTTCATCTTCAGGGTCAATATTTTTAGTCAAAATTTTTTTTTAACAAACATTTGCCAATTATCTTGTAGTGTAATCATGTTGCTACTTTTTTACAAACTAAATAAACGTTAAAATCCTTTTAATTTCAAAAGACGCGATGATGTTATCACGTGCAGGGCAAAGATTTTTATTATACAAACCAAAAGATCGAAGAATACGTTATAAAATTTAAATATATTATAAATATTGTAAGATGTTACCAGAAATATTGTAATCTATACGATTAATAATATATATATATATATATATATATATATAACAGCTAAATTATGACTTAATAAAAGTATTAAATTTCAAGTAAAAACCATAAATCTATTATCAAAGTATATATATATATATATATATATATATATATATATATATATATATATATATATATAATGTCATTCGCAGACAGTACTGTTTCACTGTATCACAGCTCTCGAATGCCTCAAGCCAAGATTGAAACTCAACTAATTTGGTGTCAGCCAGAGTTATCTTCACTCGGTAGAGTTGCACAACTAAATCTAGCGTATTGTTTTTACAAATGTAAACAAATGCCAATCAGCCAAAGTGCTCAATTCATTTTACTGAAGAGCTTTGCATTAGTGCAGGTGGCTGTTGTTTATAGAATTAGCTTGTCACTCAACAGTGCTCAATTGAAATGTATTTTCAAGAGCTAAATTATGTCATTCGCAGACAGTACTGCTTCATTGTATCACAGCTTAGTGGGAAATAATGTTTCTATACACCCAGCTGCATCTACACTGAAGACTCCAATGTGCAATCATGAAAGATTTTAATTCTGTACTTTTCTACTACAGAAGATTACATAATAGAAAAGTTAGTTCTATGTTAATATGTGGTACATTGGAGAGATTAGGTTTAAAGCATTCAGTCAGAGTTTATTGAAGATTTTTAACAGTATTTTCACAAAAAATGCTCTCACCATTAATTGCTAATTCTGATGCAGCCACTTTTGATGACATTAAATTTGTCCCAAGAACTGTAAAGGTGATGCTGTCAATACCAGGGAAACATTTGTGCACTCCTGGGAGCTCATGCGGATCATCACTAATTGAAAGTACTTCTACTAATTCATTGTCACTCAAGAAGAATAGACGAGGAAACCTCATCCGGCCCTCATCAAGGAAAGACCGTAAGTTTTCCAGAACATTATCCTGAAAGCAGAAAGATTCATGCAATGAACATACATACACAAAAAGAGAAATAATAATCTTTAAACAGGTTCTAAAATAACAAAAGAATGCCATTAAATATTCAAGTTCACCCCAAACCTCAGGTGAAACTCGTATATATGATCAATTGCTCAAGATATTGGAAAAATGGTTGGCTTCCAGAAAGTACCCGACTCCATCTGTCATACTATCTTTACAGACCAAAAATAGACTACTGCTGTTATATCTGGACTTGACAGAGTTCAAAAGTATTTAGATGGCCATGAAGGTGATCAATGATTTTCCACTCTAAATCATTAAGGGTCAACCATTATCTATCCTACATATCCTCATAATCTACAATTCTTAGTTCCTCCTCTTGCATTCATAAAAACAACTTCATTCAGTAACTTTTTACCCTTTAAGTGGTTCTTAGGCCTTGTATTCAGTTAACAATAGCATAAAAGGTGCACTGACCAACACAGACAATATAAAAAAAAAGCAAAGAAATACCAAAATTATCACCATTTGCTAAATGTATAAAGTTGAAGAATTTATTTTCTCTTCACATAAAATACATATTAAAGAAAAAATAAAGAAAAAGGTAAAAGAGTGAACTGTGTTTATTTTCATATGTGTGTGTGTATGTGAACAGGCACCCTCAATAAACTTCAATTATAGTATTGGTAACTGATTGGTTAACAAAGTTACTTCTTAAGACAGTTAACCTCCTGTTGCTCTGAAGTGTCCTGTCTCAATCTTCTACTGAAAGCCTTCAGTGAGTAGAATTCAAATTTTAATTTTTCAAAGACATTTCTTAATGAAGTCTTTTATTTTCTTATACAACACTGAATATAAAACACAATGCAAAAACAGTCCAACAATCACTGAATTACAAAGCAATGCATGTGATATGTATTTACTATAAATATAAACATAATATTATCACAAAACTAATAGAATAGTTCAAAGACATTAACTCTGAATGAGACATTAAACAATATTCAGAACCTGGCCTTCTACCACAAATTTCATGCTAAAAATTTACAAGACAAACATTTCAGTTTAGGCATATACTTGGAGAAAAAAAAACACCACAAAACATAATTTTGAAACTCAAGCTATACTTGAACCATAGAAAAACATGCAACAGGGAAATCTGCAATCCACATGCTCTGGAAATCTAATATAACTACTGTTAGAGTTTTGATGGCACGAGATGCAGTTCCAGTTATTTAAATAGTGAGTTATAGTAACGGGATCATTTAACATTGGTGTTTAAAATATCTGATATTTCCTTGTTTTTGAGGCTCAGAAAGCATAAACAGAAATAAATATGCTAATAACAAATATTATATGATATTTTGAGTTTATTAGAATAATAATGAAGAAAATAATGTTAAAAACAATGTAATAAATATAAAAGTTATTAAAATAATACAATGATATAATTTTATATATTTTAGATAATGTTATATAAATAGATATAAAAATTATTGAGGTAGTATAATAAAAGGACAAAAAAAAAATGAAAATTTACTCTGGTGATGAGGAAGACTTGGTTAGAATTATATTTTATCACATGCAGTTGTAATTACAACTTTCTATGAAAAAAAAAAGCCCACAAATTCAGGGTATATTTTCTACATCCCTGGTCAAAGTTTAACAAGCCAATCTTACAGATTATTCATTAATATAATGAATTCCAACAGGCAAACTGATTTCTCTAAAGCAGGCATGGGAAACCTCTGATGAGTGGGCCATCATAAGGTGGGAAACACGACTAAAAAAATTAAAAGGTAATTTTGGGGTTAAAGTTTTCCAGCCATTTTCACTACTATATGCATAAGCATTTACCTTAGAAATGGGGAAAAATTTATTTTTTTCTTTGGTGGAAATTTTTTTATCTATAAATAAAATACTGATGTTTTGGTATAATGCAGGTTGGAGCAGAAATACCTACGTAATGGTAAGACATTAACATTAGATGAAGACACCATATCTTGGTATTTCTGAGAGGTATATGTGGGAGGTATTCCTGCCACAAACAGTATTGTCACTATTTATTATGACAGTGTGATCAATACATGCTGCTATGTGTAATTTATAATTTATTTATTCAAAAATACAAACGTTTTTTTTAACACATTGACTGCCAACCATAAATTAACTCATGATTAGCAGTTCTTATTATGACTAGTTATCTATTGCTGACTAAATTATATTGTGCTCGGCATTTTCTGATACATTTTCATCTGTGAGTTCCAATAATGAGTTTATTTGCAGTGATACTTTTAGTGTGAGAAACAATGTTAAGATCTCAGTTGAAATCAACTCATGAAAATCTTTCATTGGCTTTTATAAAGTTGGCATTTGAAAAACAGATTACATAACTGACCTCTGGCAGTTAACATGTTAAAATAAAAAATATATATCTTCTCCAGAGAAAACATTGTGAATGTTTCCTGCTTCTAAAACAAATGATATGTATGCATATGATCTTCCTTACTGAAATTGCCAATAGTTTAAAATGATGAAATATTTATCAACAAAAGTTTACAAAATTCAAGAAACATATTTAATCAGTGTTTATGTATCTGGTTATTTCAGATTAATTTTTTTTTTTTTTTTTACAGTTTATTAACCTTTCACAGGTTATTTTAAAGCTAGAAAATATTTTTAGATTGTTAGAATTTTTTAGATAATAATGATTTTACTGATACAAGTTTTAGAATTTAACTCATAGCTGAGGGGAGAAGGGGTGGATTCATAACTTTCCTGAGTGAATATATTGAACCCAACTGGAACTCTCCAATTTCCAATTTTGAGTCATTATCTATTACACCACATGCACATCCAACCTTACAGCAACTTGTATTCTCAAATGGTCATCCATCTATGTACTGACCAGGCTCGATGTTGCTTAACTTCAGTGATCATACAGTTATGTATGAGCAAGTGTGAGTGAACAAGTGAGTATGAAAAAAAAAAAAATTTTAATAAGTGTGTGAAATTAGGTACGGCATTCAGGAAGCTCCAAATTGGCTCCATGCAGCTTGCTGTTTCTCAAAGACTGCTCTAAAACATGAATGTAATGGAATTTACATGAAAACAGCAAAAATGAAGAAGCATACAAACCATTGATTCAATAATGCTCAGGAACATCTTCCTGAGTTGCTCACCCTGAAGGAAACGGTATCCTTTCTCAGTAATTGTCCTTGTTGCCACTGACAGCACTTTGGAGTCTGCATAAGCAATTCTCATCCATTCCTTAAAATGAGAATATGAACTCATCTACTTTTATTGTAAATACATGTTTTTACTTAAAAAAGTAAAAAGTAAAAAATAAAAAGTTTCCCAATTGCTTATTAGTAATCCTTGATTGGAGTCATATCACTATCATCAAATAAAGTTTCATGATTTTCCTTGGGTTCGGTATTAAGTATTGATCATGGTGATGATGATACTCAAAACAGATATACTTATTGATGCTTCTACTTATTTGAACCCAAGATGAATTCAAAGTTATCTATTTGTTATTTTCTCTATATATTTATTTGTGTGTGTTACTTTATCAGTTGTGCAGCAGTTAGCTGACAGAATTGCAATTGAAAATGAGAAACCATTTAAAGATTTCTAATTTCTAAGTTTTATTTTTATATATTTTTCATGCTTTTTCAATATCTCAAAAGTTTAACAACAAAAATAATTAATGCAGTTATTATTCTCTTCAATTTTACAGCTATTATTAGACAAATTGAGCAAAGGACGTTATTTAACAGAACAATTTCTGATAAGCTGAAATTGTGGAAGAAAGTCATCAACTGAAGACTTTATTGCCTTTTATAGAAACAACCAAAATACAAACAGATTTGCAATTATTATATTCACCTTGAATTTGCTGTGAACTGATACTTCAAACTTGGAAGACAACTCAGGAAATTTATTTACCATATCAGGTTTCTCAAATATTTTCACCAAGAACATCCACTGTAAGAAGCCCATAATGCAGCAATAATAATTAGAAGAAGAATGCTTATTAAAAAAAAGTATCAAACAAAATGATTTTCTCAATGATTTTCTAACTGATGTGTTAGCAGATACAATATCAAATACATATACATTTCTGAGGGGTACTTCAATGTAGTGTAATGCTTAGCAAGCTTATTTCCATAGATTAATTACGATTGAATAGCAAGTTTGATTCTTACTGGGTGTTCCATATTTTTGGTCTTGTGCCACATCTAAGCTATGATTAGAAAATCACCATATACATTTCTAAGTAAATGTAAAATAAAATTATAATTGAAGTTGGAAAACTCAGTAAAACTGCAGCTACTAAAAAAAACATAAGTAGTTAAAAGATCACAGTATTGGAAGAAAAGAGGAAACTACCAACTAAACAAAAAGCAAAAGAATTAAGTTCTTTGATATTTTTATGTTCTTTCAGTTTAGCAGTTTATTATTATTTAAATGATTTAAAATCCTTAACTGACATAAATAACCTTGTCTTCTTACCATTGATGAATTGGAGTTAAAAATCCTGGGAAAAATTCAATAGTCTTTCCTGTATCCAGGCAGAGCTAAATTTACTTTATTATTGAAAGGTTGTACAATTTTGGTTTACTGTCTTCAGGGCAATTCACAAGGGTGTGTCAAAAGGTTTACAGGATGATCAAGAAAAAAAAAGAAGCATTCTGATGTTTGGACATATCTTGGGAAGTGACTTGAAGCAACAGAAATGTAGTTCTACAGAAAGATGCTGATGATACCATGGACTGAACATGTGAGCAACAATAAGGTTTTGGGGAGAATGGAAACAAAATGGAAACTTATATTCAACATCAAGAAGAGGCAGTTTCAGTTTCTGGAGCATATAATGAGGAATGAAGGCTTGGAAAATATGATACTCACAGGACAGATTGAGGGAAAGAGGGACAGAGAAAAGCAGTGTGTAACATACTTGATGGGCTTGAGAAAATGGATAGCAGAACAAGGTTCAGGAGAAATATCAAAAAGACAAAACTTCTTAAAAGTTACAAAGGACAGGAAGATGTGGAGGACTATGATCGTCTGTGTCCTGAAGGTACAAGACACATAAAAGAAGAGAACTTTTCAAAAGTATGCAGCAATAGAAAAAGAGGTAAAAAAAGATTTTTTTTTTTTTTTTACACCTTATCAACCTTTGCAGGTTATTTAAAGCCAGAAAATATTTTTAGAGTACAACAAGTTTTTTTTTAAATAAAGATTTACTGATACAAGTCCTACTAATTAACCCATATCTGGGGGGGAGAAGAGGTGGATTCATAACTTTCCTGAGGTTAGTTGAGTGTTAAGTGAATATAATATAACAAACTTGACTAGAATTGGAACTTAGCTCTCTGATTTACAATTCCGAGCTATAATCATTACAACACCTGCACATTCAAGCTTACAGCACCGGGTATTTCCAAGTGGTCACCCATCTAGGTACTGACCAGGCTTGATGTTGCTTAACTATGGTGATTGTATGAGAACCGTTGTTTCAATGTGATATGGCTGTAAGCCAAGAAAAGGAAAAAAGTAAACAAGGATAAAATTTAAAAAGTTGTAGAATTTTGTATACCAACTTGTTGGTTCAGTTGAGCCATAAGAGTTTTTAATTAAATTATTTATTAGCAGTGTTTCATTTAAAATTCATTTCTTTCCTTTTCAGCTGGTTATTACACAAAGCATTTAACGTTGCCATAAATAAATGTGATAAACATTCAATAAATGAAGATGTATAAACTGATATCTACTTTATTATTATCTGAACACTTAATCTTTAAAATGCTTATATTTAAGTTTCTGCAATCCTTATAAACAATGGAAAATTTTTTAAGATATTTAAAAAAAAAAAAATCTTTCTAATTTCTGTTCAGATGAGATTGAATATCTCATTATTTGCATAGTCAGACCAAAGTAGTGAAATAGAAAATAGTATTTCACTTGTGAATGTTTATGTTTACTTAGCATTAATGCCTTTGAGAATGATAGGAATTCTGCACTTTGTCTCATTACTAGGCAAAAATGTCTTGTCACTGGCATGCCACAGTGGCTGGTGGAAAAAGAGAGTGGGTAAATGATAACTTACATCTCCTATGATTACTAATCACCCAGCAGTCCTTGTAAAATATTCAATTCATTCACAAAGAAATGAAGAAAGAAGATAAAGTGCAAATATAAAATTTTAATATTCCCGAAATTGTTGAGGTGTTTTGCAAAAACTGTTTTTTTAGTCAAGTCTTTTAAGAAGACCATTTTGATTTGACAGGAAATAGACTAGATACAAAAAAGATTTCTTAATTATTATTCTTACTATTTTGACTTGGACTGTTACTCCAACTACTACTAGGACATGTACTATTGCATGGACTGACAATTTGATAAAATTGTTAGTTTTCATATGACAAAAAATAAACAGGAATAGATACAGGAAGATCTCTCAATGACTCCTCTCGCTACTTTGACTTGGATTGTTACTCACACTCTCCTACTTCATATGTTGTCCTTTTATTCGTTTCCTGGAGTACGGACATATTAGCAGACACATGAATATGCGAAAATATTTGACAGAAAACTGCTTGGCATTATTTGAATGGGTGTTACTTGAAGGGTATAAATATTAGGTTGGTGCAAAAATAATGTCGTTTTCTCACATATGTTAGAACGTCAAAAAACGACATTATTTTTGCACCAACCTAATATTTAATAACTTAGTAACTATACATGCTTAAAAGCTGAAACATTGCAGACCAATAATTAGATTAATTTTTATTTTTCTCTATAAAATATTATTTAATTAAATTTTATGTTGTTATCAACTCAATAGGGATATGGTATCTTAATAATTTTCAGTAAAAAGTTTTTATTTTTTCTGAAACTGATTAATAGAATGTTTAAATAGTGTCTGGTATAATTTGAATCTGTCAAATTGGTTAATTTTATCAGATCTTAATTTATATCAATTTTTCAAGTGTTTTTCATGTCTTCACTTATATATATATATATATATATATATAAAAGTGGACATGGAAGTCAGCACTTAGAGGCGACAGTCTGTTTCATGCTAGTGCAATCGCCTGACGATTGCACTAGCATGAAACAGACTGTCGCCTCTAAGTGCTGACTTCCATGTCCACTTTTATATTTACACACGCTCTATCTCTGATATTGAGCACTTTATCCCATAAATATAGCACACTTTAAGACTATATTTATATATATATATATATGTCAGAATGGGTTTAATCTTTCCTAGATACTGCACACCTGTAACCTTGTGTCACACTAAACTAAGTTTAATCAATACCTATATGTAAATAATTATCAATCTTATAATTTTAAAAAGTAACTTTCAATTGTAATTTCATTTGTAAAGAACATTAATAAGAATATGAACAGATACAAGGATTATATTTGCATAAAGATTTCTATTCAATGTGGTTTTGTTTTATACTGACCTTCTTTTGGGCAGAGGCCCAAAGATCAATTATTTCTTCAACTTGATACAGTGCAGATGCCAAGTGTTCAACTTGACTTTTCATATCTCCAAGATAGGAAGAGCTCAACATGGTTGCCAATATTATAGAATCATCCTGAATAATGAAAGAATGAATAGGAGTGTTTAATATATAACTGTATAAATATATACATTTGTATATCTATAGCTCTTAAATATTTACAGGCACCTTATAAATATTAATAGCACCAAAAGTTTTCATTTTCTTAATGAAAGCCCATTTTAATAAAACTACTTAATTTACAAGAAACATTTAACTACTGAGTAGATATGAATATTTTGGATGGAATTGGTAAATTACTTAGGAAAAGTGAACACGTGTTTGTATTATAATAATATCATCCACCATACCATGAGAAGAAATTAGCCTATACAATTACATGATATCAAGTGTTTGTTAATACATAATCATTTTGTATTTAAATGCAATAAATAATACATAAAATTACAGAATATACCAGCTTTTTTAAATTAAACATTTCTCAAGAGCACTTTTTGGAATACTATTGCTGATTATCATAATCATCCTTAACTCTAGCTGTTAATCCCAAGCTTTTAAGCTTCTATTACATTTGAAAAAATGTAATATTTAGAGAACATTTTAAAAGAAAGAAAAAACAAAACATCTAGGCTAGTAAAAACAAGTAGAGAAATTTATTACAAAATATACAATACAAGAACTTGAAAAAATCATGTTGTTTTGAAAAGAAATTCCTGATGCTTATTTTGCTATGATAAGTGAAGTTGGTGTTTAATTCCTGATGCTATGATAAGTGAAGTTGGTGTTTAATTCCTGATGCTATGATAAGTGAAGTTGGTGTTTAATTCCTGATGCTATGATAAGTGAAGTTGGTGTTTAATTCCTGATGCTATGATAAGTGAAGTTGGTGTTTAATTCCTGATGCTATGATAAGTGAAGTTGGTGTTTAATTCCTGATGCTATGATAAGTGAAGTTGGTGTTTAATTCCTGATGCTATGATAAGTGAAGTTGGTGCTTAATTCCTGATGCTATGATAAGTGAAGTTGGTGCTTAATTCCTGATGCTATGATAAGTGAAGTTGGTGTTTAATTCCTGATGCTATGATAAGTGAAGTTGGTGTTTAATTCCTGATGCTATGATAAGTGAAGTTGGTGTTTAATTCCTGATGCTATGATAAGTGAAGTTGGTGTTTAATTCCTGATGCTATGATAAGTGAAGTTGGTGTTTAATTATATAAAAGCATAATTGTTTCATATAAACTTAACAGTCTTATGTTTAAGGAATATTTAATGTCAAGTTGAATAATTTTTGAATTGAAATGACCTATACAAGTGAGTGGCACTTCACACTTTAAAGTTTAATACTACATCAACTTCAGAAACAGTGAAGAATATTTACACTATGGATATAATAAGACATTAAGTGTATTATTAAGTAGAGAATGCCAGTAATAGTTTACTTGGTTCCCATCAGGGAATCTTATCTGCTAAATTTCCTTCATTCTAGACAGTCAACTTCAATTATCAAGCTCTTAAGTGTAATTGAAGAAAATCCTAAACTAACAGCGCATGAAATAGCACAACTGTTCAATACAATAATCACAACCCACCTCAGTAAATTATTAAAACGTGATCAATTGATTCCACATAATCTGACTGGTGTCAATTTAATCAAAGTCAACATGTTTGTCATTAAGAGCAAAACACATGATTAAACTAGTTTTTGAAAAGAATTGTTAGCACCGAGGAAAAGTGAGTCCTTTCTAATCATATTCAGCAAGAGACAACAGTTACAACTCGTGTACCAAAAACATAATTAACCCCGAGAACATAATGCTCTGGAATGGTAGGATATGAAGGATGTCATCTACCATGAAATGCTCAATTGTAATAAAATAATTTTGAGAGTTTGTTCAGAAAGTGATGTGTTACTTTTACATGGCAATACAAGACTACACATTGCAAAAATGCAATGAAGAAAAAATTTTTTAGTTCTACTCTCCCAATCCTTGTTTGTCAGATTATCATCTTTTCAGATCTTTACAGCATTTCCTGAACAATAAATGTTACAACTATTTTGAAGAGAATAAAAAAAAATTGTTTCTTTTTCCATCAAACCTGCCAAAATGTTATGCCTAAGTCATTTAATGACTGATCTGACCAATGAAATTATGTCATGGAAAATGAATGAATATTAACTTGATTGAATTTCTAATTGGTCATTAAATATAAATTGTAAGTTAAAAAAAATAATAAAAAATAAAAATAAAATTGGTAAACTTATCAAATTATTTATATTTTGAAAATGATGAATTTAAATAATAAATCACCATCAAATGATATAAAGGTATTTTTATCAGTATGAAATAAATATGTTATAAGAATAAAGGGGCTCTCCATTACCAGGGTTAAAATATTTTCAGGATCCTCATTTATTAACTAAATGCTTTGTCTACATATTACAGCAGTTCATTAAAAACAGAAAAGAATAAATAAAAGTAATATGGAAGGTGTTGTTAGCAATTCTACAAAAATTGTTTTTTGGGTGTGTTTACTTACACCATTAAAGTTCAATTCATGCCAATGTTTATTTTCTCAAGGAAAGAGAGGAGATGGATATTTGTTCTAGTGTTTGTCAATCTGGATAAGCTTCAAGTAATTTCAAACTCTTCATTGAATCTACAAGGGTAGATTATTCTCATACCACTGTCTATATCTAGGGATATCTTGTTCTTATTAAATACTGCTCACTTATTGCTCGGCCTGTTTCCAGTCTGTATTACCTGGTCACAAATTCATGAACCAAGGCTTTCATCTGCTAAAAATTTAATTTCTCAAACAATCAAGGCTTATTTAGACAAATATCAAAATATCCAAATAAAAACAAATAGTACATTTTAACTAAAGATATACTTATGGAATTTTACAAAAAATAACCCAATAGATTTTTAACTGATATTAAAAACACACTAACAGAAAATATTATTTATTTATTACCATATGTGATGTCATATAAAAATACCTTACTACATTTATATGTTATATCACAGTATTATAGAGTAAGGCTAGGTACAAATATTATTAATTCATGGCTTCTAGATAAAACATAAGCCTACCAGATACCTCAACTTTGCATATAAAAGAGGTGGCCAGTATGGTGGCTTTTCAACATTTAATGTGGATTTGATAGAATTTGTTGGAATTACACGATGATCTGGGTTTAAATATAATTTATAAATTTGTTTACAACTGAGTCATGGAATAAAAAGTTCTCAAAATAAAATATCCTAAGTGAAAGAGAATGTGAGCATGAGTGTGACCAACCCCAAAGGCCCTAGCGGTGGAACAAGTAGATGATGATTACAACAGATCTCAACAGTTGAACCAGCAGATGAAGAGGGCTATGCATGATGGACATGCTACAGAAGGCACCACTCAAAATTATAACAGAGTTAGCAGCAATCCATTGCAGTTTCATAACTGGATTCAGCATGTCTCATTCCATATGTGCCGCAGAGGAACGTCAAGGAGATCAAGTGTGTGGGTCACATCCTGGTAAATTGAGGCCCACCTTAAACAAGTTCAGGTCATTGGCACTTTCTTCTACTCAGATTTTGTTTCACCTCCAACCAAATCTTACAAAGCCAAATGGTGATAGGGAATGAATGATGAAGGCAGGTTTTGGCGAACCTGGAAGCTTCTAAACTTGAACCTGCATGTTGTTGGTGAATTTAGTCATCAACACTATCATCATAAAGAAAGTCACCAGCAATGAAGAAATGTACATGAATTTGTGATCACTAAAACTAATACAAATTAATATAGATTATTGGGTAAAATGGGATCAGATGTTAATCAAACCAGAGAGTGCTACTCTTGGTGTACGATGACAGGTTAGCACAGCAGACAATGAGGAGAAAGAAGCATTAAAGTCATGTGTGATGGAGCAAAGGCAGTGACATGAAGACTGGAAGATAGTTCAAACTCTGCGCATAGGCAGCTGGAGTAAGAGGGCCACATGCTGGTGAATCTGTAGGTAACTCTAGTATATGAGGAAGCTGATAGTGTCTTTATCAAATATAACAGATAGTTGATGGGCAAACATATTTGTTAATATTTATATAAAATGTTTGTAATAAAATCTGTAACAATAAAATTGTGTGTGTATGAATTTTGTTTATGTCTTGCAGCTCTCAAACATGTGAAGTTAATTATATGTGGCTCTTACATTAAGCAGATTTTGTCATGCCAGACATATAAAACCTGGGAAATACTTTCAATCCATTTGAAAGGGCAGGCAGAATGACATTAAATATGGTAGCTATTTAATTGGCTCAACCAAATGTGGTAGAAAGTTATGTTTTTTTTTAGTAGTTTGAAATTGAATAGAACTATCTGAAATAGTGTATAAGCATCTATCATACTTTTAAATCTTTACATGATTTCAAATAGTTCCATGGACCAACAGGGAACTCTTCTTGCTGCTATTAAGCATTGGAAGATATCATTTGGCCAAACAATATGGCATAACAGCCTCTGTACGAACATCATGCAAGGCACTGTTGAAGGTGGACACAAGTGTGGATGGCAGTGCAAAAGCTCATCAGACAACATCAAAGTGTGGACAGACATGAGAGCCACCACCCACAATTCATCCTGGATGAGGGTGTCGCTTTCTTCTGGCCTTAGGCCACCCCGATGATTAAAGCAGTCAATGAGCTGCTGCTAATGATCACATTTGGTTAAGTTTGATCAAATCAAGCTACACATTCTATTTTCTTTTTCACAATATAAATTCAACTGGACATCAGACAACATCAAAAAGTGGACAGAATTGACAATGGCGTGTTTCTTCTGCCCTTAGGTTCCTGATACTGACAATAATATATCTTCTATTTATATGTTATTTCTTCTGATTATAAAATAATCATGTGCAATTAAAAAAATTTCTTACCATCAAATCAGCTTTAAGTTGTTCCACCTCAATCAGGATGTAATAGTCATCATCCACAGAAATTATATTTTTGGAATAATACTGGTCACTTGGCTTCCTGGTTCTTCCTAACAAACCGAAAGACAATTTCCATCATCTTCATCAAACAATATTTGGGGGGGGGGGGGAAATTTGGACATTTGCATAATATTTATTCAATATTCTTGCAATGTTTTCATATACTTTAAATTTATGCATGATTATATATATATATATATATATAAAATCATGTCTGATTGAATAAATTACATTATATATTTGTGTATTTAGGCAGCAAATTCTCTTTTAGGCATGTCTGATTGAATAAATTACAAACATTATGTCTGCTAATTTTTAATAAAAACCATTACATACTCACAAATAACATTCCGTGTATTGATGTTAAAGGATAAGAGAAATGTGCTATAGCCGTTTAAATTTCTTTTATTTTCATTCCCCAAGTACTCTCGGTCTTCTTCCAAGATCATCTTCAGGGGTGCAAGTGGTACAAAACTATATGTTGTTCATTAGTACAAGTATTTATACAAAGTTATGTGTTGTTATCCATTACCGTAATTTTTTCATTATGTTTTTAAATGCAAAATGGTTGACAATGTGCTGAGCGTTCATTAGAAAAAAAAAAATTCCATAAAGGATAATTTTTACAAGTTATATATATATATATATATATATATATATATATATATGAACATAATAAAATAGGCAGCATATATTTACACGATTAACTCTTTGTAATGTAAATATATATATATATATATATATATATATATAACACACAAAGTTAAAAGTAATAATAAAACAAATACATATTTACAAGCATACAATTCAGAATAAAATATCAATAAAAGAAACACTAGAAAAATTATTTGGACACTATTAAAAAAAAAAAATTATTCATAAAAATGTGATCAAAGAAGAATGGAATCTTAAATCATTCTCCATGTGCACAGAAAGAAAAAACTTCCAGCAATAATGCATTAGATTATGATGCCATCATAATTGTTGTTTAGCATTTTACCTTGCAATGGGGCTGTCATATTTAAAGAAACTCTCAATTAAACAAAAAAATAGCATAATTAAGTAACATAAATGATCATTGCCAAGATAAATATTTCTGTCAGTGGCATTGGATCAGTCATTCTAAAGCAGAATAAGTATGGCACTCCCTAAAAACCTTACCTGAGGTACCGTGCAAAACTTTTTTCATGAGTAACTCAAAAAACATGCTAAGAAAAGTTCAAGTGAATTTACCTCTTGTGCTTTTAAAGCTATCTGGGAAGTACTTGAGGAGTTTAAACATCTTGTCTTCCCAGAGTTTTTTCATTTTTTTCACTCGTTGCTCTAGATCATATTCAGCAATGGCCAACTGGTGTATTGACATAATCAAGTCTTTGTGTTTGGTCAAATCCAAAGAGAGTAACTCTTGAATAAGATATTGCTTGTTGCTAATGTAAACTGCAGACATGCCATTAAATATAGCTTTCCAGTGACGAGACTACAAAGAATAAAAATAAAGGTTTAAAAAAAAAAAAAAGGGTTGAAAAGAAAAACAGCATGATTGATGTATGACAATGTTGAACTTCATACCAGGATTAAACTTGCTTCTAACAAGCAATGTTAATCTAGAGACAAAAGCAGGTATACTTAAGTTTAGCAGTAAATTTAAACAGATTTAAGCAATTTTAAATCATTTCTAGAAATTAAAATACAACAATCAAAAAGTAAATAACAAGACTATTCAGATGCTCATATCTCTATTTTTAATATTTGCTGTTGTCTTCACAATGTTTCTACTGATTCAATCTTCAACCCTCATGGTATAATCCATGAGGTAAAGAAAACCTAATATAGAATAATTGGTGAAGAAACTATTCATTATTATAGACCCACTGGCCTGGTTTGTTTTTACTCTGACATGTACACCAAGTGTCTAAGCAGGGGTAGAGGGATGATGATGATTTTAACTTTGGTACAGTATGTGCATCCTTGGGAGTAGCCAGTATTCTGAAAACATTTTTGAGTCTTCAGTTATCTTGTGATGTAGTAACATTCACACCAGTGAACCATTCTGAGATTTAGACAGTGATGCATAATATGATACAGTTAAGTGTTGTGAAAGAGTAAGCAAATCTCATGGCATGGATACACACACATGCACCATTTGTTCAATTAGCATAGTTTCCAATAATTGCTGCTCATGTTAGACGTGATGCACTGATGGTGTTTTGATGTTATTAACTGAACATACTTACACCTGTAGGCCAGGTTATAGAGGTCTTCATAGAAGAGACATTTGTCAAGACTAATGCATTTTAAGAACAGCAGCAACAGACTGCATATCATCCACAACACTGATCAAAGCAACCATATATCCAGCATGTCAATATAGACTGTTTGGGATCCTTTATCAAGACAAGACTATGGGCTTGCATGACTAGCCAAATTTCCATTTACACCAGAACACTGTTGCACATGTCTCTACTGGTGTTAAGATAGGGTCATCTGGAGGATCAAATGACACTTTGTAGTAATCACTGATGTGAGTAGGATTTACCTTTATGTAAATGATGATCATTTGTATATGTGATGTAGACTTGGCAAGTAATATTTTCCAGAATGTATTCATCTAAGATACCCAGGCTCATCCCTAGTATCCTAGTGTGGAGGTGCCATAAGTTAAAACTTTTACTTATTTTTGGTGTTTGTGGAGGTAACATTGAATGGTACTATACATGTCCAGAACATTGTTCAATCTGTTTTGCTGCTCAACATTGAATTTCTCTACTCTGTAAGACATTTAACAACTTTCCTGGCTGGAACATTCACTAAATCTGCCCCTTTCTCACTGAACATACACCTGATTTGTTTAGTCAGCTCACCTTGCTGGGTTGTATCAAGAATGGTATTTGCCACTGTATGATCATATGCATGTGAGGATGCAGGTTTAAGTTAACGTCCAAGGAGGATAGACTGTGTATTAATATGGGGTATGAATACTGTTGATACAAACTCTTATTTTGGAATCTGCTCATCTATTGATATTTATATGGTGCTTACTTGCTACAACCCTGTTGTATTACCTGCAAGTTTAATCTTGAATAAAATGAAATTTTATTTCCTGTCAGAGTAATTATTTTACACTTGTGTTTTTCTTTGAAACAATATAAATAAAAGCATACATAGAAGCAAATAAAAAATGAATGATTATTGATGATAACTGAACTGTCATATGAAGGAAAAGTTAAATGGTGACTTGTAAATTTTCTATGACTTAAGAATGCCTTAAATGGAGACACTTGTAGTTAAGGACTTAAAGACACAATAACAGCTCTGTTCAAAATGCTTTTACTTTTTTCTTAAAGACCATTGTTAAACACACAAATTTACAATTAATAGTTCTATTTTTCTCCTTCAAAAAATAAAAGGATTGAGGTAAAAGATTATTGAATTAAACTGAAACATATTTGCTATTCACATTTTTGTCTACTGAAATTATTAGTATATTTACAAGTAAATATTTTAATAGGGTCATCAAATTCAAAAATCTTAAAATGTTGTTTTGATACAAGGTGTGTCAAGTAATAGAGAACAAATGATTTAAAGAAAAATATTCAATAAATTTGTACACATGCTCAATTTAGAATGAAAAAAAAGGTTATTACTCAGCCTCAAGGATGGCCTCAATGCAGCCTCAAAAACAACTGTATACCGAAATCAAGTCATTCTCATTCATGTTTGCCATCATGTCCAACCTTCAACAAGTCATTGATATTGTGGGGCCACTAGTTGGTTTGCTTCTCAATAAAACTTCAGACATAATAGTCTTGGGCATTCAAATGAGTAAAATTCAGGACAGATTTTGGGGAGAGGGCAACATTACTACTATGAAAACTCACAGCCAGGCACTCTGGGTTACATGAGCCATGTGGGAAAGAGTAAAGTCTTTCTGTAACATGTATGACCTTCCTCTTGATGCAGGTGCTGGTAATGAACTTGAGACCTTGCAGGAAGAACATAGCACTTATTGTTTATGACCCTCCATACAATGTGTGCATATCCATTTGTCATTCCTTATCTTGAACTAGGACACACAACATAGGAGATTCCTAATGTGCATGTGAATATTTCTAGGATATAACATTTTAAAATATTCTACAATTTCAGAAGAAATATTGTGGGGATAACTTTTTCTTTTTCCCCAATTAGTATGCACCATGTTTGGCTAGTCATGTAACCATTTACAACTAATCAGTGGAGCCCTGATTTTACAAAAGAACAGTGTTTTCATAGACACCAAAATAAAAAGATGCATCCCTAAATGAAGTTCAGAGACAGTCCTTTGACATATAATATGACTGGCTTGTGTGTAAAGACAGCCTTTTACAACATCTGCTAGTTTTTCTTTTCAAAGTTAGAGAGAAGGTATGTAATATTTCTATAGTTTGTTAGCATGTTCTTTTTTAGGAACTTCATTAATATTCTTTTGATTTCTTTGTAGCTGTCTTTACCTTTTCATTATAAAAGTTTGGGTAATTATCTGTACTAACAATCAGATATGAAACTCGGCATATATATGGTAACCTGACAAGATTAAAAATGAAATGGCTTTTATAACAATAATTTGAAATATAAGATTGAAATTAGACAATTATATATAATGCATAGTGAAAGGACAAAGTGTGCCTTAAAAAATAAAAGAAGAAGCAATGTATTATTTTGAAGTGTTATGTCAGGGAAATAAAGTATAAAATGTTTTGTTCTAATAAACAGGTTTCTCAAAAATTGTATTTTTAAAATGTTGAGGCTAGAAATATTGAAAGGTGAAATAATTCTGACTAGTGTAAAGTGAAATGATTTCTCAATTGAAAATCTCATTCTACCAATGATATTATTGGACACAAAACTTGATTCTTAATTTTTCTCCATGGCATAAGAAAATGCTAGAAAAATAAATTTATTTAGCCACCAGTATTTTTTTGTATACATTATAAAATTTGAAAGTAAAGGAAATGAGATTTGTCTTATATATTCAAATAATGGTTAACACTTCATCAAAACTAAAATGTGTCTCATTATAAGAGAGAAAGAAAAAGTTAGCTGTCAATTTGCTTACTTTGTGGTGATCAGAAGATATGATTTGTAGCAGTGGAAGTGGCCCCAGGAAGTTATCTAAGCATTGTTCCCAAAATTCTAGCACAAGGTCTCCAGGTGGCAAAACTGATTTCAGGTGTACAGATGCAGTTTTCCACTCATTAATTTTTTTCACTGCATTTGAAACATTCATCTAAGGTTGAAAAGAAAAGAAAAACAAATTTTCAAAAATACATTGTCTTCAGAGAACTTTCAGATATCATGATGTGTCATTGATAATACTTTGAAGAGATTATTTCTCTTTAGATCATTTTCTCTGTTGGCAGTAAACTGAGGTTGACAAATTTAACACTGATAATTTATCTATCAGTTATTGTTTTATCTTAATCTAAGAAATGACAAACTCAAAAAAGCTTTCTGCAAGGCTTTGTCTTAATCTGGTTAGCATTTATTGTGATTTTAAACATAAAAAGATTTCACTTATTTGGCAGCGTTTCTCCAAGAATAATGTTAAAATAGATGCCATATCTAGATCATTAGAAGTCAAAAAGAAATAAGTGAGTAAAAAAAGAGAAAAAGAAAAATGAAATGAGGAATTCTATTGTCATCTTTATCCATGGTAAGCATATCACTATGATGAGGCAAAGTGAACCTCTTAGGCACTTGATATCATGATTGTGACTACTAAATGTAACAATGAACAATGAATGATCCCAACTTAAGGCAACCAAATATATATATCTTCAATCTGTAATTATTCTACTTTATATTTCTATAATTTATCAATTTAAAAATATTTGTATTTTATCTTTTAATTTATTTAGTTTCAAAATAAATATGCAAATAAAGATTGTCAAACCATTACCAACAAAATCTTTGCAATTAAAACATTTCTATTTCAGATATTTTTTAATTATTTCACTTTTTTTTTATGAATAGAGTCGAGCATTCAGGTCTTTTCCACAAAGCTGAAAAGCTTTGGTATATTCAGAAGAGAAATAGCAATGCTTTACTGCAGAGGTAATTTGTTTGGCAAATTTCTCACTTGCTATGCCCAGCCAAGGCAAACGAAAATAAATTAGGCATTTATTAACCATACTAGATTTAGTTTCAGAAAAATCAGATATTTTCTTAATGATAACTGACCTAATCACATCTAAAGGATACCCATTATTAGATAAAGTTTTACTGATCTTTTTTATTTCTTCATCTAATTTTGATTCTGAACAAATCATTAGGGTTCTACGTGTTAGGGTCCCAATTAAAATAATTTTCCACTTGTTAGGGCAAAATGCATCCCATTGAATATATAAACCAGTAAAGGTTGGTTTACGGTAAATCGATGTAAGGTAATATGAAGGAGTTTTGGTTACCAATACATCTAAGAACGACAAAGTGGAATTAGTTTCTGTTTCCTATGTATATTTTAATGCTGAATTCATATTGTTAAGTAAGAAAAAAAAATGTATTGGCTTCTATTAGGTTTTATCAAATGTGTCGTCTTACATAACGGTAGTAGATTAACGGTTTCATGGTTTCAGATAACTATTGGTTTTTATAGAAACCTACAAAAATATTCGCCATGGTCAGTCCCAGGACTGAGCCTGTTGCAACACTGTCTATTTGCCTATACATTACATTGTTAAACCTAAATTCAACCGACATCATGGCAAATCTCATTAGGTCTACAAAAATATTCTCAGGAATGGTAGGAGGTGATACCTGACTATGATACAGAAAATCTGTGCAGATATCAATAGTATCCAAGATGGGGACACAAGTAAAAAGGTTACTAATATCATAGGAACACATAAATTTATTAGTAACATTAAACTGCTGCATACATTTTGCAAAAGAAAACTAATCTTTTATACAATATTTACTGTAGTTTTTCAATACAGGTTGTAACAGTGTAGTAATCCATTTTGCAACCTTATGTTGAACTGACCCCACCATGGAAACAATGGGTCTTAATGGAATATCTGCCTTATGGGTTTTAGGTAACCTATATAGACATGAACTGATAGAGCCAAAAGACAACCTCACTGGATTCTAAATGCATTGCTACACTGTTACAACCTGTATTGGAACACTACAGCAAATACTGTATAAAAGATTCAAATTTTGTGAAACCAATAACATTTTTGCACTTATATATAAATACTTGTTATAAAATGAAATTCTTGCATTTGCCTTGATAATGTCCCTTTGAGGATGAAATGCATCGGCTAAGATAAGTTTGCCTTTTGTTTTTATTCATACCTGCTGGTATTATGTTCAAATATTTTTCAGGAAATAAATATAAAATAAATATAGAAAGAAACAAATTATACATACATTTTTGTATGGCATCAACATCCATTCATCGATAGACTTAATTGTGCTAAGAAGATATTTCCATAAGTCATAGCGAGAATCCATTTTTAAGGTTATTTCATTAAGAAAGCTCAAGTCAAATGATTCTCCATAAATATGTTTCTTCCATGCAGTGCAATTCAGCAATTTTTGTTGAATGTTATGGAATTTATTTTTAATCTGTTCAAAAAGAGATAAAAAAAAAAAAAAAAAAAAAATTATGGATCCAAAAATGAAAGACAGTTATATTAATACAATATCCAAGATATAACAATATGAAAGTTTAATTTTATTTAATAAATGTTGTGTGTTGTAACTAAGAGTACTTATAAAATAGGAAATAATTAGGAATAATAAATATTAATTGATTACCTTTAGGTAAAGAGAAATTGAAATTAATAGCAAAATGAAAAAAAATTTCATGTTTGTATTGCTGATTTGTCAGAAAGAGAAAAGGGAAAAATTTCTTTCTTCCAAAGTAGCAAGTTCTAATACTATTTTATAGAAATTTGTGTAAATAGTGAATAAGATATAACAAATGGTGCAGGGAAAGAAAGAGCTTATTACAAGGGAAGAATATGCTTATAAATGAATGCAACAATTACTTGTTTATTGTACAAGAATAGCAGTAGTAATAATATTAAAAGCCGTCATCTTCATCAACTTTTAACAATCAGGTTCTGAGATGCAGAATAATGCACGATGCGATTGAGCCCAAACTGCCTGGTGGTGTGCAACAAATGGTGTGGCATCACATTCATGTGACAGGAGCCCAATCAAGCATTTATGGGACACAGCAAAGAAGTCTATTTACACATCAGCAAATAAATAAATATTTACACATCAGCAAAGGTTGCCAAATGTTCAAATATAGACAGAATCAGCAAATATGTATGGTTTCCACTCCTCTAGATCTGCTGCTGATGTCTTAACTATCATCATGGAAAGAAACTTTTGATAATCAACATGCCTATAGAGTGATCACCTCAGATATCATAAAAGTCTTTGACAAGATGTGAATAGGAGGTTGCTACACAAAGAATCTCTGGAAAAGTATTTTCAATTATCAAGTCCTTCCTATCAGGTAGATCTATGAAGGTCATTGTTAAATGGTCAGTTCTCTAAAGCATACTAGATCAATTCTGGTGTTCCCCAAAGCTCACTCCTACCTTCTTTCTGTTTTATATTAATGATCTGCCTAGGGGCATTCTCAAATCTTTAGTAAATATATATGTTAATGATTATAGGAGTTGTGGGTGAACCTCCAAAAATCTAGATGATCAGAGTCTGGCAGCCAATCTTTCCACTGACCTAGCTTTCACATCTCAATGAAGAAACAAGTAGCTTTGTCATTCAATACCTTAAAAACAAAATGAGTAACATTTCATCATCACCGAGCAGATCCAAAATTTACTCCGGTCATGATGAGCAGTTGTACTCTAAATGAGGTTCCTTGCCTTGAATGCCTATTTGAAGTAAAGCTCACTCCAGATCTCAAGTGGAGCTCATATAATGAATGGTCAATTTCTTGTACTACTCCAGAAAGTACCAAACGTCTACTGCCATGTACTGTCTTTGCCAAACTCAGACCAATAATGAAATAGTGCTGACACACCTGGGCTGATGATGCTGTCTAGTCCTCACTGCTAAACCATAACACAGTTCGAGGGTGATTAATTATTTTCAACATTACAACCACTTTCCCAAAGATAAAATGCTGCTAGTCTCTTGCTACCCTATTACTATTTCTATGGCAAATGTTCAGATAAGTTACATTCCTTAGTTCTGCCAGTTCAGACTGTCACAACTAGGACCCACTATGCCCCATACATGGCATTAACTCATACTCATTTTCTTTGTATTCCCTTAGTAAGGAGGAAGTTCATCTCAGGCAGGTTCTTCTCCAGACCTGTCACTTTGTTGAACAGCTTCCTCCTCCCTTTATTTCATTTAGTAACCCTCTACCTTGAATGGCTCTTGGGCTTTGAACAATAGTATAAAAAGATATCAGGATGCTATGGCGAGTTATAGAGATAGCTTGGGCTCAGCATCTTTCCAAAGGTCTTCTGTTGACCACTTATGGAATCAATGCCATGTTGGGTATATTGAGAAGTTGGCATGTCAGTGTATGTCAATAATAAAGAGTGAATAAATAATTAAAAGCATTCTGTCTCACCTGTTTGATTTGATCCACAATTCCAGAGGGATTCTGGTTTGGATCAAGGAACTTTCCTGAAGACGCTTCTTCACAATAAATACTAGCTTGCATTTCAAGTTTCTAAAAGACAATAGAACACTTATTACTTATAGGTAATAATACATATATTTTGACAATTGATTGATGAGATTCTGTTCTGAAAATTTGACTGAGGTCTGGAGATATTTCTAAAATTTAAAATTGAAGGAAGATAAAATATTTTAATTCTACCATATAATTTCTGAAGAAAGAAGAAATAACGAATCCTAGTATTTAAGAATACACTGTGACCAAGTGGAACAGTAACCTGTGTCTAAAAAGCAGTGAATAAAAATGTGAATTTTTTTTCAGAAATTTAAATATGTTGGTCAAATTATTAATAAAAAAGGTAGGCAACCAGATCCATAAAGGGCAACTGCATTTTAAAAAAATATGCCTACACCAATAAATGTGACTACGTTACAAGTTTTTTAGTACTGGCTAATTACTATCAAATTTATGTACATAATATGCATAAGTGATGGGCTACAATTAATGATCTACTTAAAAAAGAAGTAAAATGGAATTTGAATGATAAGTTTCAAAAGTTGTTTAACAAAATAAAAAAGGACTTACATTTGATTTATCATTAGTATACTATGACTAAAAAACAGAAATTGTAGTTGCATCAGATGCTAGTATTGGAGCGGTAATTTTACACAAATACAATGGCAGTAAAATGAAAGCCTTTGCTCATGTTTCATGATCGCTTCTACCAGCAGAGAAAAATTACAACCAGATATAAAAAGAAGCTCTAGCAATTATATTTGCTGTGAAGAAATTTCATAAATTTATTTATGGAAGAAATTTCAAGTTGAAACTGACCACGGACCTTTATTAACAATATACAGTTCAGAGAAAGGTATACATACTCATACAGCTAATGGACTACAATGCTGGGGTATCATCCTGTTAAACTATGATTTTATGGAGTAACAACCATCTAAAAAATTAGGACATGCAGATGGATTATCAAGATTAATACCTAAAAATGTGGAACTATTGGAGGACACGGTCATCGCAGCACCAAAAAGTGAAATGGAAATAAAAAACATTTTGTGTAATGTAGTACAAGAGTTACTAGTGACCCTGGATGAAATAAAAGAACAAGCAAAAAATGACATCTTTATTGTGAAAATGAAAAGCAATTGAAAGAAAGTAACAAAGAACGAAATCCAGACTTAAACATGTAGTCAATATGCGATAATGTAGTAATGTACAGTCAAAGAGTTGTAATACTGAGTGTGTTACAGAAATTAATATTAAAGGATTTCATTGTGGACATCCTGGCATTTCTAGAATTAAATGTATGATAAGAAGTTTCATATATTGGACCAGAATGGACCAAGATAGTGAAAGAATTGTGAGAGCATGTAGGGGTTGTGCTCTAGCAGAAAAACTACCTATCACAAAGATCTATCAAAGACAGACATACCATGGTCAAGACCGCATATAGATTTTGCTGGTCCTATCAATGGATCATATTATCTCATGAGAGTCGATAGTTTCACAAAATGGCTGGAAATTTTGAAGTGCAAAAATCCAATATCCTCGATGACAGTGAGCTTCTTGCATGAACTGTTTGTGAAATATGGCATAACAGATACCATAATATCTGATAACAGAATGCAATTCATGGGTAAAGAATTCCAAGATCTTTGCAGGATGTTCTCAATTGAACATGTTACAACCCCACCATATCGGACAAGCAGAACAGTTTGTGGGAATGTTCAAAAGAGCGTTGCAGAAAGCAAGTCTTGAGAAAGTAAATGAGGAAGCACTTCAAAATTTTCTGAGAATTTACTGTGTAACACCTAACCCCAATACACCTTCAGGCATGTTGCCGGTGGAATTAATGTTTGCCAGAAGAGTAAAATCAGTGTTCAACAAGTTGTTATCAAGTCAAAAAGCATGAATGGTTAACAAAAGTGACACCAAAAGTTTCAAGATCAGCGATAAAATAAAATGTTTCTTTGCCATCCTTATATGCTCTAAAGAACTTTAGAGCATATAAGCAAAGAAACATGGGAAGATGGCATAATATCATACCACCGCCACCACCACAAGTTATGGAACATACATGGACAAGTTCCAGAAAAAGAAAGCTTACTGAAGAACTGGAAGTGGATCTGAGATAGAAACACTACAAAATGAAGTATGTTGGTGAACTCTCCAGAAAGAGGAGGGGGAGATTCTAATACTAATAAAAAATAAAAATATTTATAAAAGTATAAATCTCAAAAGTGGGGATGTTGTGGAGTAAATAGTACACCTCTGGTGATTATATCAACTAGTTCATTACTATGAAAGAACTTCAGGTCAGAAGTAAGACTAGTAGCCACTTGGAGTCAGTCTTCAGACTAACGAATACAGGTGTCACAGTAGCCAAAGCAATATGTCTAGAGAATCCTTATACGATGTACATTATATGAGTAAGAGTGTAGCCATAGAATAGTGGCATTATAATGGTCACCAAAGTTGGTATCACCACAACCATCTGTTAGAATCTACATAGCAGCCTGACTGGTTAGTGTTCAAAAGAGGCGAGAGCTCACATGTCTCATTTAAAATTTAGTGTCATACTTAGAAAACAAATAATGCGCCTATTAGAATTCAAAACCCACATCTTCTCCCTAGAGGTTCACTATAGACAAAGGAATCAGAAAAAGAATTTGTACTTTCATGAAAACAAAAAACAGAAACAGTAATTAATAAAGAATTGTCTTTTACTCATTCCTGTCTGTAGTTTAGACCAAAAAGATAATTGCCTTGATTTTTTTAATTATCAGCCCTTTGTGGGTTATTTAAAGTCAAAACATTTTGGATTGTAAGAATAATTCTTTTTTTTTTTTGCAAGTGAATATTGCATTAAAATTTTTTGAGAATAACAATATTTTATCCAATTCTACTATTTAACCCATAGCTAGTTAGAGATGAATGAACAAAAAGATGAAACTTCTTCAAAAGAAATAGAACATGATATGTGGTAGAAGGAATTTCTGGATGGTAAAGAAAATTTTAAGGAAAATAGGAACTACAAGGAAATTAAGGCAATCAGAAAGAGACAGATGAAATTTCTGGAACACATAATGAGGAAAGAGGGCTTGGATAATTTAACACACACACGGGACATGTTGAAAGCAAGAGAAGCAGGTGAAACAGTGAGTAAACTACTTAAAAGGCTTGAGTGAATGGATGGCAGAACAATGAAAGAGAGGGATGGTAAAATGACAAAAGACAGTAAGTTGTGAAGAGCTATGATCACTCAGTAGGCCCTAAAGGAACATGACATATAAACGAAGAAAGAAGGGTTTGCAGTTTTACACCAATTTATTTCCTTTTATTATTAAATAGTATCATCCCATTCTTCACTAGTGAAATTAGTAACCAGAGGAAAACATTTTTACTTTTTTTTAAATTCATAGAAGTATCCCAAAACATACTAGGTATTCTTCTTGACTACTAATAAAACTAAAATACCTTAAACATTTCCTCCAACTGACGTTCCATGATGGGTGACTGAGTTGTGACAAATTCAGATACATTTTGCATCATAACTTGAAGTACTTCCCATTGAACCCACAAATTATTCTCATGTTGAAATTCCTCATCTGTTAGCGGGCGATGGTAAGTTCGAACAATCTGTACACAAAAGAGGTATTAAAAAGAAAAAAGAAGTTGGTAAGCAAATTCAATTCATTGTTAAACATTTGAAAATCATATCAACATATAATTTATAAGCATCTGTCTAAGACAGAGGTTGGCAACCTATGGCCTGCGGGCTGAATCTGGCCCAACCCGTGAGAATTGATGCACAATGGGTCAACTCAACTTATTAGACTTATGAGTCGAGGTTGAACTCTGTTCGACCGAACCAGTCCAGTCTGACACCAAAATTTGCTTGAAAATTTGGTTCAACTCTAGTCTGAAAAGTCCAAGTTCAATTTCCACCCTTGACCAGTAGCTCATTTTAAAAAACATTCAGTCAGGCTATTTTGTCCTTCGGTTTTCACAGGAATAACATAAAACCAAAGACAACAGGAGAAACAATTTTAGGTTCAATTCAAAATTATTTGATCATATGATTGCTTTGCAATGGATATTTTTTTGTCTTTCCATTTTTAAAATATTGTAAATAATATAACTGGCTTGCAATTCAACTCGAGTCATGACTACTTTAACTCAACTTACAATTTGTTATTGTAAAATTTTTATTTTTTTAATTTTTAATTTTATTTTTTGACTCGACTCAATCCAAGTCTGTTGTATATCAGTGCCTGTGAATGAACATAGAAAATTGTGATTATCTGGCCAGATGTGATGCATGAATTTCGGTATGAATATCTTTGTTCAACCTTGGTGTTTATTTAAAATTTAAATTTATTGTAATATGAGAGATGAGGCTTTTGAATGAAGTAAAAGGCCTGCTGCTTCCACAAATCTTCTGATTTATCCTACATAATGTCCACCACCAACTGGGTGTGAATGTTATGACAGCAAGAACACAATTAAAAATGCATTGTGTACTGCATATCATTTTCTCTCACACAACACAAAACAAATAATAATGATAAAAATATATAAAAGTTATAGCCAAGTTATTATCCATAACCAACTGGCATTATAACAATTGTAACATGAGAGAGAGGGCTTTCAAATACAATAAATGGTCTACCATTTAAAAAAAAAAAAAAAATTATATATATATATATATATATATATATATATATATATATAGTGTAACCCGGATATAAGAGAGTTGTTGGGACCGGAGAAGAAGTCTCTTATATCCGGGTTTGGTCTATTTTGTTTTATTAACACAGGCTCTAGTTTGGGACCAGAGAACATCTCTCTTATATCCGGGTTACACTATATATATATATATATATATATATATATATATATATATAAATATATATATATATATATATCTATCAAATTATTCCTTTTAAACAATGGTTAATTTGTTTAAACATTTATAAAATTTATCTATTTATTTATATAATTTGGCTCTGTATTCTTGAATTCAGTTCTTTTTTATTGTACAAAACTAATAGTTTTATTTTTTTATTTTTTTTCATAGGAAAAAATTTCAATGACTATGAATGCAAAATAAAGAAAGGTAGATGATGAATGCTGATTTTTCCAAGATACTCGGACATTAGATTACTTTTTCATCGATCACAGTTGGAACCCAGTTTGTTTCATATGTCTAGAAAGCTTTGCTGTAAATAAGGTAGCAAATATTACAAGACACAATATTACAAGACACACCATTATGAAAATTTTAGAAAATTTACTGAACAAGCAAGGAAAGATGATGTTGAGCAGTTGAAGTCTAGTTTTGAAAAACAGAAAAGGCAAAAATGTGTCAAATACAATTGCCAGCTATGAAGTCCTAAAACACATTGCTGAAAAGATGAAACTTTTTAAAGATGGTGATTTTTTTAAAGAATGCTTACTGGCAGTGTGGGATACTGTTTGTCCAGAAGAAAACTATCAGCCTGTCTCTGAGGATGGTTGAAGAAATATCAGATGATGTTAAAAATCAATTAATCAACACCTGCAGTGAATTTCAAAATTTTTCAATTGCAGTCAATAAGAATACAGACTTAAGTGACACTGCACAACTTGCTGTCTGTGTGAGGAGTGACTTCAACTTTTCAGATCTTTGAAGAATTTATTCTGTTAATTTCTATGAAGGAAACCATAACCAGAACAGATATCTTTGAAGCTTTGTTGAAAATATCAGAAATGGAGTTTGATTTTTCAAAGCTAATTGGCATCAGAACTGATACCGTCCCAGCAATGGTAAGACAAAAAAAGGCTCTGTTGCCCTACTGCAAGAACATATGGAGAACCTTTCATTGCATTATCCATCAAGAGACATTGTGTGCCAAATCTTTGAAATTTAAGAATGTTATGGATATTGTTGGGAAGTCTGTGAATCTGATCCTATCTTGTGGATTAAATCATGGTCAGTTTAAACAATTTTTGTGAGATATTGAGGCAGAATATGGTGACCTTGCTTATTTCTATGATGCACGCTGGTTTAGCCAAGGATCAAAGCTATAAAGAGTACATGCCTTATGCAAAAAGGGGGCGATATTTCTTGAAAGCAAACATGTGGGTAGTTTACATTTTTGATTCCTTATTGTCTTGCAACTTTGGCAATTATTGTCGATATTGTGACTCATTTAAATAACTTAAATTTACAACTTTAAGGTAAAACTCAGCTCATAAATTAAATGTATAAGCATATTGTTGCCTTTGAAAAAAGGCTACAATTGTAGGAACATCAACTTTGAAATAAAAATTATGCACATTTTCTATCATTTCAAGGAAGGAAACCACAGGATTGAGAGGTATTTGGGAATATAATCCAAGATTTGAAAAATGAATTTGCATCACATTTTGATGACTTTCGTCTGTATGTAAATCAGTTTAAATTGTTTGCACTACCATTTGATGTAGAGGCAGGTGACAGTATCAGAATGTATTCAAATGGAATTGATTGATATGCAGTGTTACGACTTATTGAGATCCAAATTTCATTCTAAGGATGTTTCATTGATTGGTTTCTATGTAAAATATAGTTTTTCAAGTTGGGTGTATACCAACTTAGTGAGTCATGCAAACAAGATGGCATCTTTGTTTAGAAGCACTTATCATTGTGAGCAATTATTTACCATATTGAAGCAAACTAAGAACAATGATTAACTGAAAATCATCTTGATAATATCTTACTCATAGCATCAACAAGTTTGAAGCCTAATATTGGGAAGCTTTCAAGAAACAAAACAAAAAATAAAACATCAAGTTTCTTATTAATTTTTAACTGCTGTGTATTTAAAAATTTTTTTAAACAAATGATTCCAATGATGTCTTAAATTGAATAAATGATGTTTTTTGATATCTACATTCATCATGTGGTTAATACAAATTATTGTTAAGTATAGTCAACACTAGTGATTAAATTTTAGCATATGTAATTTTCCATGATTATTATTTTATGGCCATCATCTAGCCCACTATCTGTCATTAATACTCAATCTAGCCTCTGCAGGCAAAGAAGTTGCTGAGACAATATAAAATATTTATAAAAAAGAGACAAAAAAGAAAAGAAAAAGAAAATTATGAATTTTGTGATTTTTTTTATTTAAGAGCAATGTCAGTGTATGTTTTGGCAATGAATTGGTGAAAGGAATGAAAGAAACTATTTTTCCTGATGAGTAGAAAGAAAAAAGTCAATCTGTTAAATTGTCAGTTATTAGTGATCTACTATAAAAGAAAAAAAAGATATAAAAATTTTGCAGTGTAAAAATATCAATTTTTATGAAATGAATCTAAAATTGCAGTTCTTTTGTTCATAAGAAAATACAGCAGACAGAAAATTATGATTTTTTTATAATCAAAGCATTTCTCTTTTCTGTTTAGTAAAATGAACCATTATCATCTAAAAATGATAATTACAAATGTATATAAATTGTATTAAAGCATTAACAAGTATTCTTAATATGTGTGGACTATTTTACAATTTAACCATATAATCTAGATAAAGAAACAAAGATGTGAAAAAAATAGTTACAAAACCGTTATTTTTTTAAAAATCTGATTCTATCTTTAACATTTCAGTGCCAATGTGCAGGAATTTGCTCAACCATGTGTAGATAAAAAATAAAACGATGGGAATTCCCCAGATACTAAATGGCTTTAATAGAAATCAGGTATTAATCCCAGTAGTGTCTGAAGGACTAAATAAAGACCAGGTGCAAATATCTACAAGGGGGATATTAACTACTATTGTTTGGCCATTAACAGGAAAAATATAATAAAAACTTACTTTGGTACTGAACATATTCTTGTTTTAAATAATAAAATAGCTGACAAATAAATATTCATTATTTTATTGTAAAAATAAAAAAAATAACCTGAAAATATTTTTAAAATAAACCAAATATTGTGTTCTAAACACAATATTATATTTGATATTAAATTTATAATTAGGACAGTATTTTTCTTTTATAGCATTAGAGTTCATATATTGCCTTATAATTTACAAGTGTAGTTTCATTTTCTGCATCCTATAAAAATACAATGCTTTAATTGTCCAGATAGTGAAAGCCACATATCTAAAAGGGATCTGATTGCTGGCCAATCACATTTGACCTTTGGATGATAAAAGAAAGATTAACAATCTGAAATAAGTTTATTGAATGAGAAACCTAGAAAGGACAATTTCAACAAGACAAGCATTCTTCTAATGAACATGCAAATTATCTAGTTTCTTCTAAAAATGTAAATAACCAATATTAAGTGGCTGATCTTGTAAATAAGTTCAATTTCTGGGAGAGAAACAATTTCATCGGATAGTTCTAAGATTTGAAACAATCACTTGAATCATTTGTTGAGCAACATTTCTTGTAGCAATTTGGTTCATCTTTTAAGAACCTCACAAATTCAACTTGGTGGTTATGCTTAGATTTTATATACTAAATGGAGATCTGGTAAAGAGACATTTCTAAATAATGATGATGCTGATGATAAAGAGGAATATGAACTTACTTCAAAGATGGCTTTCGTGTAATCAACAAGATTCTTGTATTCTGGTAGATTTACTTTTGAATTCTTGTAATGATGAACATACTCAGCAAAATCTTTGACATCAACTGGTTTTCTTTCAAGAACCTAAAAATAGAAGCATTTTTAACAAGAGATACAAGCACAAAACTAAAGTTCTTGAAATATTTTATAATGCTATTTTCCTTTAAATATTACTTTAAATAAGTGGTGCCTTGAAAAAGAAATCTTTTATGCTTGTTAAATTGAAATTAAAATTATTTTAATTCTCCTGTTCTCTCTTATATATAACACTATGCTTATGCTATTAACAAAATTCTGATCAATAATTTGATATTACTCACAAAATTATAAACACATCACTGCTATTCTTTAGTCTTTTCAGTTATTTTCAATATTTATAATATTGGTCAACAAAAAATTTCATCTGCTAACCAGTGACAACAACAACATTCATGCAGATGCATAACACAAAATTTTGGGGATGGATTTAGAATTAGCATACTGGAATTTATCCCAGTAGAAAAATCTTTGCTGTCCAGTGTAATTTATAAAGAAATGAGTGTATGACTAATGGAAATTCTTCATTTTGTTTCTTTTCTTTACATTTAAGTTAATCGATGTGAGCAACAGCCAAAGAAAGGAAAAGTATTATTCGTATCAGTTGTCTGCGGTTCCTCTTAACTTCTTACAAGATAACAGAGATTAAAACTTCTAAAATCAAATCAATATACTGATTAATTTGTTTTTATGGCTTAATCCTTTGTGGGTTATTTAAAACCAAAACACATTTGGAATTGTAAGAAATTTTTTTTTTTTTTGCAAATAAATATTGTGTTAATATTTTTTTTTTTAGGATAATGATTTTCCAGATCTAATTCCCACTATTTAACCCATAACTGAGACACAAGATGGATTCATACCTTTCCCAAGGGTTTTTGCATGTAAGTGAATTTAATAAATTTGATTGGAATGTGAACTTGTTTCTCATTCCAAGCTGCTTTCCATTATACCAAACATACATATCTCTTTACCTTTGCCATTTGATGTATTTTCTCACAGAAAAACACAGAATTATTCATGCTCTCTGTGAGAACATATTTCAGCAATTGTTGGTAGATGCTATCCAGCTGAGGAATGAGGTAATCATAGATCTCAATGGAATCAACTGAAAAAAGTTGGTTTTTCGTAATGAAGGTGACATCCATTTCTCTCACTTTTTTGCCCCAAGTATTAAGTTCACCGAGCTTTTGCTGCAATAGTAATCAAGAGTGTGATTTATTGTTTTAAAAGACCAGACAATTGAAAATAAACAATAGATAAATATGTCATCCAGGATTTTTCCTATTTTGAATTTGATTGAATATTTTTTTTTTATGAATACTTTTACCAAATATTTTTGCAGTTGTAATTCTTTGCTGCAAAAATTCACAAGAGTTTGCTTTTGGAATGTACATTTTGTCAAACTTTGATTTAGGATTGTGTGTGTGAGAGAGAGACAGTGAGTGAGTAAGTGAGTATGGTTTTAGAGAAGGTTACTTAAGTATATGAAAAATAACACTAGTAGGTAATAGATAATTTTGAAACAGTTCTACCTGGTCTATTTCCTTATACTATTTCTTGTTATCCATATACAGTCAATGACAAAATTATTTGTACACCCATCAATTGTGAATATTAGTTACAGTGTGATTTCAAAGTGGTTAGCTATCCCTATATCTATGGTAAAGTCTGTTATAAAGAAGTTCAAACAGTTTTGCACAACAGAGAATTTGCCTGTTTGCTGAAGAAAACCCACATTGTCACCGAAAAGTGCACGAAAACTGTGTTGCAAGGTTAATATAAACCCAAGAGTTGTTTTGAAAGACATCGCCAAAAAATTGAATATGATATGTATCAATGTAAGTACTCACATAATATGTTGTTTAAATAGAAATGGGTTGTATGGAAACCGACCACGACAAACCCCTCTTCACAAACCATTTCACGTTGCTCAGTTTAATTTTGCCAAAACATTATTGGACAAAGAAAATTGCTTTTGGGAACAAGTGATGATATGGAGTGATGAAGCAAAAATTGAGCTTTTTGGACATAATGATGTACAAAAGATTTGGTGCAAGAAAGGTGAGGCATTCCTAAAGAACACAGTGGCAACATTAAAACATGGAGGTGACTCAATGATGTTTTGGGGTTGTTTTAGCTGAAGGGGGACTGAACAATTTATTGCAATAAGAGGAATAATGAAATCTGCAGACTATATCAAAATTCTAGATGAAAATCTTCAACTAATCAGTGCAAAATCTTCATTTAGGTCAGCAATTTACTTTCCAGCAAGATAACAATCCCAAACATATGTCTAAATCAGTGACTGCGTGGCTTCAGAAAAAGAAGATTACAGTTCTGTGATGGCCTTCAATGAGTCCCAACTTGAATCCTATTGAAAATCTATGGAAAGAATTGAAAGTTCAAATAAATTGTCGGTCACCAAAAAACCTTCAGAAATTAGAACATGTAACTATTGAAGAAATCCCAGAAAAGACTTGTTCAAATCTCATCAATTTCATGTTTAATTTTTTCTATTTTTCGTACTGTACGAATAATTTTGTCTATTTCTATTTTGCATAATTTGCCTGTCAAATTTGTTGTATTTAACCTATTGTTCTGAAAATTAAGTTTATATTTCTTTTTTTTTTTGTGCTTATTAACATATAAAAAACCTGGCATCATATGAGCATTAGATTCTGAAAAATGGATAAAAATATTCAAAATTGATGAGTGTACAAATAATTTTGTCGTTGACTGTACATGTGTGTGCATAAAATTCAGATATAAATAAAATATCTGTGAAAATAATATAAATAAAAAACAAAAGTAAAATTTTTCTTTGCTTTTGATAGTCACACATGGGATAAACATGTTGGTAAAAAGTTTTCATCTTGTGTGTGTGTGTGTGTGTGTGTGTGTGTGTGTGTGTGTGTACACACACACACACGGTATGGCATAAAAATTTACTCCTTATTTAACCCCCCTTCCTTGCCAATTATTTGGGGATAAATGTTTCATTTTCAGACAATTTTTGTTTTTAATTTGTTTCTAATATAGTAACTGAGGCACTAACACCTCTACCATACGTATGACTTTTTGAATGTTGTTTTGGATGTGTTTATTCATCCGTGTCTGAAAAAGACGCTTTCGGTAAGAATGTATATGCACATCTATCTCAGGAAAGGGGTTAAACAAATTGACCACATATCTATTTGTAAAAATAAAAAAAAATATTGCATAAGGCTTCCTACCATTCTTGTTTTATTTTTGCAGTTTAATATGGTGGCTCAAACAAAACATGATCAAATTGTCACATTGAAAATGGCTGGTATGAAGAATTATGAGGTGATAAATTATTTGAAAGTTTTAATGTTACAAGAGGAACAACCAACCTCTCCAATTCCAGGATGAAACCATTTAGTTAATACCAAAATGATAATGTTTATGCCACTTCATCAGGAAACATTCCCAAAGGTATCTGAACACATTTCAAATGATAGAAACCAATAAGTAGGGACCTTAAAAATCCTGTTATGTTTACAAATTCTCATCTCCAATAATAATCATCAAAAAACATTATATTCTTACATTGGCCACACAAGCACCACACTCTTTTGTAGGTTAACTTGTCACTTATTGAAACTTAGTGAAATACATGCACATATCAATTAGCATATTACAAACAAGCAAAATACAACTATTAATATAAGGAAAATATTAGTAGATAATACCAAAATAGTATTTAGTTCTCACTGCAAGGAAAGACACAAAATACTAGAAGCTATTATTATACAAAAGAAAAAAATGACATTAAATAAAATATTTTCACCATTGGAGTCTGTATTTTACAATAAATGTAATTTACTTAAAGATGTATTGAAAGTGACATTATTCAAGTGTTCACTACAATTAATATATGATTGGGCCTTTTCCGTTAATTACCTCTTCCTACTAAATGCTGAGACAATGTGTGATATGAATAATTTTATAAGAGTTTATTTTTAGTACTTCTAGTAGATTTTTTTAATTAACTAGAAGATATAATTAAAAATAAATTTTATAACTTGGAAAATGATCTTTTGTAATATTTAGGAGACAATCTCTCAAACTGCAGTAAACTGAAAGAATCACAGCAAATCTTTTGAAAGTAATTATTGTCGGGTTTGATATTTACAGTATAAACATCATATTTTTTCAGCAAAAGGAAATTTTTAAAGGGGGGTATTTTTAATATCATAGAAAATTAATAGAAATTTAAACTGGTTAAGGAATTTAGAATTCAACAAAATGAAATTTATATCCCTTCCAAATGATTCAGTGATATATGAATCCTATTAATGATAGGGGTAATTTCTTATGACAAATCAAAAACATGACCAACATAAAGCAGATTAACATTAAATAAAGTTAGGAAATAATCCAGGAAATTTAATTTCATGAACTTTGGTTGATAATTTATAATGATTACCTCTATGTCTTGTGGTGGTAAATTCTTAAATGAAGATAGTGATTCAGATGTCCAGTACTTGCATGTTTTATAAATAGTTTCAAGCCATCTGAGAGAATTAATATATTTATTTAAATTATTCTTTGCATTAGATAGCATCCGGGCTTCATGTTCAATGGATTTCATATACTGTGGACTGAAAGGGAAAAAAAAAAGGGTAGGTTTAAAATGGTATAACAGTTACTATGAATTGGGTTGATGGATGAACAGGAATACTTTTTTTGAGTCTTAAATTCTAATCCTGTTGATGTAAAAATACGAAACAAAAAAGAATCATTTTATTATTAGCAAATGTAAGACAGCTTTTCTGAGCCGGTTTAATTTATGTTCACAACAAATCTATTATGAAAAAACAAAAACCACCCAAATAAAACAAAACAAAAAGACAAAAACAAGGGTAATAAATAAGAAAATAATATCCTGAAAATGGCAAATGTTCCCAATCTTAATCTGCTACTTAGGATTAGTGTGTGGTGGTGGTGGTGGGGAGGGAAGACTAATGCTAATGATTTTGCCTTCAGTTTAAGATAGCCACTTTTAAATTTATACCATATTCTATTACAGACAGAAGAGGGAAATTTTAGATGAGTGATTTCCATAAAGAACAACTGACTTTTGGGATTGACGGATGTTGGATGAAAGATATCAGTAGAAATGTGCAGTTGTATCTATCCCTAAAAAGTTAAGTGAAAAAGGAGACTGATGATTGCTTATAATGCAGTAAATAGTGGTGTAGGGTTGTAAGGTGCTGTTAACGAGTTTAATTTTGTATTAAATCATCAAAAATGTTAGCTTATGCATTCTGTGTAGGGTTATGTTAAAAACTGCAGTGGATGATAATTGGCAAGATGAAAATATTTACTAAAAGTTCATAATTTTTTAAAAATTGGGACACTGAACTTGTTTTTTTAAAGAAATCCCCAAAATGTTGTTCAAAATTATTATCAGATATTAATTAAAATGGTTACAAATTAAATGTTTAAACAAAATATAAATGAATCTTATATAATTAACTCATTATTATAGATAATTGTTATGGTCCAATATCCTCGCACCACGGTTATGGTCCAAGGCAGAACCAAGGAAGAACAACACGAACACAAGGGTAGAAAATAGCAAAGATATATTACAACAGAAATATAATACAAGAAGTTGAAGGTGTTAGTATTAACTGTCAGTCTGGTTTAGAGTGAACTAATATGTCTTGACTCGTTAGGTCTCAACTCATTCCTCCCCTCTCTCTCAGAGAAGTGCAGTATTTATAGAGTCAGGAAGAGTCCATTATCATTATAGGTAAGTTCCCATAACACCCCCCCCTTCCAAAGCTTTTGTGTCGCAAGGGTCTTTAGTATTTTTTTTCTCTTTGGATTTATTATCAAAGGCTCTGTGACTTTTCTTTTCCTGGTTGATTTTCATGGTTCAGACATTGCGGCCTTTGCATATCAAATGTGTTGAATATGGTATCCATCACTTCTTCCTGAGGTGGACCATTAGAATCATCTAACAGCCTTTTTCTTATTTGATTTACATGTCTTTTATGTGAGAATTTCGGGCCCTGTATTGTGTAAACCATGTTCCTGATTCTTTTTTCAATTGTACCTTGCTCCCAGTAGGATGTATTGTTTTTATACGTTTTGAAAAAAAACTTTCTCTCCTGGGTAGAATTTTCTTTTTGGTACATACGACATTGGTATTTGTTTTGTTTGTTTTGGTAGCAATTTGTCAAACACTGATCTGATTTTTTGGGCAAACATCACTTCCACGGGTGATAATGCCGATGATATAGCACTGTTTGATGTAATTCGATATACTTGTAAAAATTGTTGCAATGCCTTTTCTGTAGGCACATCATATGTTTTCCTTAATGCTCTTTTGAGTGTGTCTACAAATTTCTCCGCTTGCCCATTTGATCTTGGGTGATATGGTGGGGATTTGATATGTTTAACTTGAAAAGTTTCGCAAAATTCTTGGAAGTCCGCAGATGTGAATTGTGTCCCATTATAGGTGACTAGACAATCAACCACTCCAAAACAAGCAAACAGCTCATGGAGGCAATTTATGGTAGTTTCAGAAGTAGGTTTTCTGCAACGAAACACTTCTGGCCATTTGCTATAACTGTCTACTATGATCAAATAGTAGAAACCATCTATTGAACCTGCAAAATCTACATGTATTCTTGACCATGGTTGATCTGTCTCTGGCCAAGTCTTATGGATGACCAGCAGTGCTTTTGCTGCTAAGGAACAACCCTTGCATTTTTCCACCATATGTGTAATGTCTTGATCCATGTTTTTCCAATATGCATAACTTTGCATTAACGATTTCATTCTGTTCTTTCCTGGATGGCCTATGTGGAAGTCCTTTAGGATTCACCTTTGTAGTGTTTTCGGAATTACTACCCTTTGTTATATAGTAGAACATTGTCACATGACGAAAAACTGTCTGATACCTTTTTATTTTTTTCTGCAATTTTTGTTTTTGTTTCTTTTATGAATTCATCATTTATTGCTTCATTTCTTATCTCTTGTAGTGTGACGGGGAGGTTTCGAACTGTACTACATAGTGATGTCCTGATATCTTCATGTCGTAGGGCTGCAATTATGGAATCTTCCAATGACTCCGTTTTCTTAGGTATTAGTTTCGAGAGACCATCTGCATGCCCAATTTTGTTCGTTGGCAGATATTCCAATTTGAAATTGTAGTTCAGTAAAATTGTACCCCATCTTAACAACCTATTTGTCGTGTAAATGGGTAGACCTTTCTTCAATCCAAATATTGTTAATAACGGCATGTGGTTGTCTGTAAGGTAAAAAATCTCCCTAAAATATATCTATGAAATCTTGTAACTGCAAAAATAATCCCCAGCGCTTCTTTTTCGATTTGTGAGTAATTTTTTTTCTGCTGGTAGCAAAGTTCTTGAAGCATATGCAATGGGTTTTATTATCCCATCCGGCATTTTATGCAGTATACATGCCCTGATTCCATAGGCACTCGCGACTATTATTTATAATTTTGGGTCATAGTGCGCTAAAAATAGATCCACGGTTAGCGTTTTAATTATTTTGTCAAACGTTTTCAGCATTCATCTGTCCACTCCCAAACTTTTTCCTTCTTCAACAGTTTGTTTAGGGGTGCATGTAATTTATGCATATTTGGAATGAATTCTTGGTAATAATTCACTAAGCCTAAGAAGCTTTGTAATTTGGCTACGTTTTTTTGGAGCTGGCATTTTTTCTATTGCCGTTGCCCTTTCTGGGTCTGGTCGACTTCCTTCTTCATCAATGATATGGCCCAGATATTTTATTTCCTTCATAAAGAAATTGCATTTGTTTTCTTTTACCTTGAAACCATAGTTTTGTATTCTCCTGAAAACCTCTTGAACGTGTTCCCAGTGTTGTTCAATGTTTTTGCTATTTATCAGTATGTCATCCAGGTATGCAATTGTGAAATCAAGTCCGCCTAGCATAGTATCCATTATTTGTTGAAATATTGCTGGCGCGACCTTAATCCCAAATGGTAATCTTTGAAACTTGTATAATCCTTTATGTGTGTTTATGCACAATAATCTCGACCTTTCCTCATCTACTGGTATTTGTAGGTACGCTTCGCTCAAGTCTATTTTTGAGAAAAATTTTCCATAGTTTAATTTTGTGAAAACTTCTTCTGGACTGGGTAGAGGATAGTGGTAATCCTTTATCGCTGCATTCAATCCCGTTGAGAAATCAGTGCATACTCGTATCTCACCTGATTTCTTTTTGACGTAAACTGCAGGTGCGGCCCATTGACTATATTCCACTTTTGTCAATATACCGATTTTTTTCGAGTCTATCCAACTCTTGATTTATTTTTTCTATTGAAGCAAAAGGTACTTTCCTTTTCTTCCTGAAGATAGGTTGTACATTTTCTTTTATTTCTATATTTGCTGCCATTTTTTTTACACCTCCCAAGGCTGGCTGAAAATACTTCGGGAAAACTCTCTTTTAGTTTTTCCTATAATTTATCTGCCTCGGTCGATAAACTTTTCACTTTTTGGCAGTACATACTTATTGGTAAATCCCAGAGGTCGAATTTCTGCATCCAGTCCATTCCAAATAAATTTTCTGTATTTCTTAGCACATACATTTTTAATGTTTTGGTCATTCCATTGAATGTTACATTTGTAATAACTTCTTCAAATTTTATTTTTCTCCCAGTTACCGACCTAGCAATTTTATCGGTTCTCAACATGGTTGGTTTGTTCAATTTTCTCCATGTTTGTACAATAATAATAGTTAAATCCGATCTGGAATTCAATTGTAGTCTGACTTTTCTGTTTAACATTTCTACTTGCACGTATTTTCGTATATTTGTCTCGTCCACTTGGTCAGTCCTAGTGACTTTTACTCTGCTTTTTCTTTCTTTCCTAGTCCAACAATGAGAACTTTTATGACCCACTTTTTTGCACGACACAGACAAGTCTTAAAGTGGTATGGACAATCTTTATACCAATGCAAAGTCCCACAGCGATAACATGGACTGGGTGGTAGATTTTTCTGATATTGACTTTTTGAAGTAGAAAAATTTGTTTGACCTGTTTTTGAGGAGGGACAAAAACGTGTTTGTCATTGTACTTTACGTATGTGAGCGATGCCAGACTCTTCTATATCTTTTGAGTCCTTTACGCTTATACATCTCTGACAGTCTTCAGCCAATTTTTGTAGTGTCAATTCTGGTTCACTCTCCAGTTTTGTAAGAATTCTGCGTCTGATCTCCGCGTCTTTAGTCGAAACCAGGCCTTGAACGAATATTAAACATTTAAAGTTGTCCGGGCTGAGTTCAGATAACTTAAAGTCTTCACAATGTGTGTTTACAATGGAAGCAAATGTTATATAGTCTTCGCAGTCCTTTTTTGTTAGATTCAGACATTTCCACCTTTTGTGGAATAATGAGGCATTTGGGCTAAAAAGTCCTGTTAATAGTTTTATGGCTTCCTTGAAGGTTAACTCGGTTGTTTTCCTCGGTAGGATGTAGTCTATGAATTTAATGTATTCGCATGACCCTAACTTTCTTAGTAGTAGACGTACTTTTCTCGCGTCTGACCAATTCCCGCAAACTCATATAAATCTTTGTACCTTCTGAAGTAAGCTGCGAAGGTTTTGTCTTCGTCCGGTGCATACGTGAAGTCTTTGATATATAGCATTTTGCGAAAGAATTGTTTCATTTTCAGAATTTTGCCCAGTATTTGTTATTACCTGTAGCAATAATTCTTGTAGTTTAAGATGCTTCTGTTCGTTTTTCTGTTGCTGCTCAAATTGTATTTTCATAAGTTCCAATATGGTTGCCTTAAAGTCTTCCATTTTTACTGTAATTATGTGTAAGTATTTTTCTTTTAGTTTCTTTTAGTTTAGAATTCAGGTCTTTGTTACTACTGTAAAGTTGGTGTCCAAAAAGAAAATTTTCTTTTTTTTTCTTATGTTCGCGTATAACTTGTTTTTTGTTGTTTTTGTTTCACTACCAGCGTCGCCTCTGTTACGGACAACCAATAGTAAAAGATTTTTTGTAGATTCTCCATGTAGAACTTGTTTCTTAAGTATACTTTTTAGGATTTCTCCACATAGAGTTTGTTTCTTCAGTCCTCAGTATACTTTTTTAGGATTTCTCCACGAAGAGTTTGTTTCTTCAGTCCTCATCGCCAATGTTATGGTCCAATATCCTCGCACCATGGTTATGGTCCAAGGCAGAACCAAGGAAGAACAACATGAACACAAGAGTAGTAAATAACAAAGATATATTACAAATGGAAATATAATACAAGAAGTTGAAGGTGTTAGTATTAACTGTCAGTCTGGTTTAGAGTGAATATGTCTTGACTCGTTAGGTCTCAACACATTCCTCCCCTCTCTCTCAGAGAGGTGCAGTATTTATAGAGTCAGGAAGAGTCCATTATCGTTATAGGTAAGTTCCCATAACAATAATTCAATATGAACTTGTATATTTATTGTTATTTATACATACTAAATGTATTCTGACTTATACATGTATTCTTTGATTACATTTTGTTAATGTGATGCTAAAAGGGTATAAGTGTAGTTTTTGTGGAATGAGAAGAAAACTTCAAGACATTAGTAACATATTTTTTATAGTTTTTTTATATAGCAAAGTGTAACACAAAGGAATATATATATATATATATATATATATATATATATATATATATATATATATTTGATAAGAAATAGACAATTTGATCAGATTTGCAGTGTCAACCGGATTTATCACTGGTGGATGGTAGGTAGTAAGTACATTGTTGTTGTCACATTGTGTTATGCTAGTCTTCCAACAGAAAGGATCTGTTTTGTTTAGCAAGTCAGCATTGAAATCATGGGTTTTACCTTGACCAGAACACTGACCTCTGGCAAAAATTAGAAACATTTATCTATTTCAGTCAAGAAGTGGGCACTAAAAAAAAAAAAAAAAACTGGTATAAAAAGACAAAATTTTGTGATAAGGTTAGAAGAATAGTTCACTCACTCATTTAACAATTTTTCTTCAAGTTTAGATGTGAAAAGTGGGGTATATTGTCCAAGGAAGCCTTCACCACTGATTTGAAACTTTTTCCCATGTTGACGTTGTATATTGTCAGGAGTAGCAACACCCCAATCATCTTCAGATTTTGTTGGCATAGCTAAAGAAATCAAAATCAAATAACAGTGTCGGAAAGAAAATGATATATATTTTAAAAGATTTAACTGTCTTGTTATACATAAAAATTTTGCAAAATTACATACAAAATAATTTATTTTTCCATTTTATAATTAGCCAATCTGTTTATCATTATGAAATTGTACATGCATGTTGCAAATTTACCAAAATAGGTCAAGACCAACTTTTCAATCTCCAGGGTTTGGCAGAAAAATCAATAAAACTGAAAGTGGGTATAATTTTCGCAAAGATCAATGCAAAATTACATGCGGAAAAAAACTTTACTGGATGACCTGATGTTTTGCAAACATAGCTCATGTTACGAGGTTTATGTAGAATGTTCGATGGTTTTCCTGTGACATTGGCTTCACACAAAAATTGCAAAAAAAAAAAAAAAAAAAAAAAAAAAAAAAAAGAAAAAAAAAGTTTTTTCATACTATTTAAAATAAAAACTTATTTACTCATTTTTTTACTTTTCTTCAAACATGTCGGAAAAAGTTTGCCATCATGCAAGAAATAAGATAGACGTGAGGAAGCGAGCAGGACTAACAAAAAACCACAAAATTATTTCAAAAAGCCAGATTTTGCCCATAATTCTCTGGTTTTTCATTCAATATTTTCCAAATTTGACATGTAAATTATATAGGACACACAAATTGTCTTGTGTGAATGTTTGGTTTAGATTATTTCTGTTAAGTGGACAAAATCTGTGACAAACTAGGTCCAAAATCAGCCTTTGCCATTTAGCCAATAGTTTCTTCATATGATTCCATCCTAAATTGGCAGTCGAACAACCTTTGAGGCAAAGATTGTTTGAGAAGGATTATTGAAGCATTAAAAGGAAAAATTTCTGAAGAACCTCTTATTAACCCCAGCTTTACAGTAAACGTGCAAAGAAGGAGGGGGGGCAGCCATGTGTTTGCACTAGCAGTTGAATAAACTAAGACTTCATCGCTGTTTTTGTTTGATTATTAGATTTGTGAACAATGCCATACTATTTGAAAGTTATTACGGCCACAGGAAATTTACTGAATACCTAAAACGTTTAGACAATTTAACCCCAAGCAACTACCACACAAGAAGGTTTTATTGATGGAATTCCTTTATTAAGAACAATCAAACACTTGCGATGGGCATACCATAAAAAAGATGACGTGGAAGTAGCTTAGTATACCAACGGATGATGCACGCAAGCGGGGGACACAGGCAGACACCGCCGGGTATCTTGGCTAGTGTGTGTGTGTGTATATATATATATATATATATATATATATATATATATATATATATATATATTATATATATATTTTTTTTTTTTGAACGATAAAAATTATTAAAAAAATTAAAATCTTCATACATACTGGGTTGTAGATTAATATTCTTATGCTTTTATTATTATTATTTCATTTAGATTCCTTGACTAGTTTCGGCCAACATGGCCATCATCGGGAGAAAAAATTGCTGTGGCAGTAAACTACAGAAATGAATGTCTTGATGGAGAAAATGAACTTTTGTCTGTAGTTTTCATTTGTTTTTTTATCTTTTTAACATGAGTTTATTAACATTCCTTGTGTTGGTCAAACAGTCTCTTTTAAGTTGTCATTTGAGATAAGAGCTATGTTCCCTTTTCCTCGGTCAGTTCAGCAGTTTTATTGGTGCCTGGAGAGGGGATGGTAAGTGTGTTTTTATATATATATATAGAGAGAGAGAGAGAGAGGTACGTACACACACACACACACACACACACACAAAATAAATCTAGACCAATTAAGCTATTAAACTAGTAAGACATGATTGTTACTGTTTGGAAACTGATTTTTTAAAAAATTTATATAAGCTTATTTTGTATAAGCTATTATAAGTTTGATCTAATCAGAATCCTCAAATAATATTTACATAAACATTAAATAATCAGCTACAAGATGATTTAAAAAAAGTTTTTATTTTCTATTATTTGTATAGTTAAAAAAAATACGCATTTATCAGTCAATGTCACAAATCAGCCATATAAACGTGTTTCTATCAATTTTTAACTGTTTTTAGACGGGGAGTTCTGATTTAATTCTGAGAAATTGTATTTACAAAATGTAGAATGTGAAGAATGTAAATTTATTTTGCCTGTTCACTAATGTAGTGAATTGGCCCCGAATATCTAGGTAAATACTTTATTTTAGATATGTCTACATTCTTTCAGGGTTTCATATATACATTCTGTCCTAAATGTGAACATGCTGTTAAAGTACAGTTGGAAATTAAATATCAAGAAAAATTTCTTTAGTAATAAAATTGTAGGTGTTTAGAGTAGGTCAACAAATATGAGGTTCTCTCACTCTAATCTGAATAGTTTAAGAATTATGACAACAACACAAGCAATGGATTTAATACTGAAGTTAACTACATTTATATTGGAGATGTTCTTATAGACATTTTGCAGAGTTTTCCCTCCACAGTAATGAATGTATTATGTATGTGAATTTTTTCTATATTTTGCAAATCAAAAGTGATTAATCAAAATAACAAGTAGTAATAGTTATTTTTTAAAAATTTATTGCTAAATTCTATTTATTTATTTTTTTCTTTAAATTAAATTATTAAATTTGCAGATATACATTTTTAAATGTGCTAATGCATATGGAATAAAAATGCAATTTGATTAAATGGTAAATCCATTTGTAACAAATAGTTCATGGTTTGATTACTTTGAAATTACTTTGCTGACTACAAGGTAAAAAAAAAAAAAAATAAGTTGTTGGTCTGCTTTTGACTACATTGCTTTTTTTTGTAGGACAAAAGTAAAAAAAGCATACAAAATATCAATGTTGAACCTCATCAAATAACTTACACATCCCAGTGGGAAATGTAAAAAGAAAAGTTTGTATGGGTTATTAAGAAAGAATAAAAGTATTGCTTCTTTTCAACATTAACTGTATGAAACAACATATTTACAATTTTGTTCCACTGTCTTCTGCCATCTTTCAGCAAACTTCATAATTCTGGCCTCTCAGAATATTTTAGCTTTCTAAACAAAGAATTTGCTCTAGATGCCTTTGGCAATCTTCCAAAGAACTGAAATGTTTTTTTTTTTTCATGAAGATATTTCTTTAAAAAGTAAAATAAATGCTAATCTGAAGGTTCAAACATTTAGTGAAGGTAAGTGAACACTTTCCAGTCAAACTTTAATTATTTCTACCTGCTCAAAGAAACTAACATTAACTGCTCAAATTAACTAACCTGATAGTTAATAGAAAGTGAATAATGTTCTAATTCCGAATAGGTTTTGTTTAATTACTACTTACAATTAGTCAGTTGATCTACTTGCTATCAGTACTTGTTCAGTTTTTTCCTTCACTGGAAGAAGCTTATAATAGAGTACACATTTCCAATCCTGCTATATAGACAGCATCATCTTTGAATGATGACTGGTATTTGCTAGGATTGGGAGAGTGTTATTTGACTTGCTTCACATTCTCTTGAATTCTTCACTTCATTCCCCATCCCAATTGTTGAGAAAAATGTATTTTTTTTTCCATTACCAATCATAGTTATTAAAAGAATATAGTCCAGTAGTTCTTTTGCTCACCTTAGACAGAAGTCATATATGAAAGCAACTAACCCAACCAAGCAAGTGCAAATGATTTTCAACATATGATTTTCATTTTTGACTATATTGGCTATCTCCTGCATTGTGTAATATGGATTATTTTTAAATAACATTTTGATGGCTATCAGTCTCAACTATGGAGCAATGTTCTGTGAGAAATCTGTGAGAAACTTCTGACACATTCAGTCATTTATAAAACATTCTCCATCAAATGCACACATCATTTTTCTTTATTTTAGTAGTGTTTCTCTCTCTCTCTCTCTATATATATATATACACACACACACAGACTATAGATATATATATAATATATTACATCTGTTATATATAATATACTAGCTTAAAAGCTGCCCTACAGGTGTCATTTAAGCTAGTTCATGCGGAGTGTTCTTGATTGGGCCTTCATTACAATAGGTAGGGAGGAGTAGATACAACAGGCAACAATAAACTACAGAAAAAGTCAAAATTGATCACTGCATTTAAGAATTGCATTTATATTAAAGCTTACCTTTTAAAAGTTTGATGATAATTCTTCTGCTGTCACTTAATTTAAAAACAATTTGATATATGTAGGTCATCAATTTCTGTACAAACAATTATTTTTATTTCATGGGTGACTTTTGCAAATTTATTGCCAAATTATAAAAATTGTTATTGTACAAAACATTTGTTGCAAAATCATGTAAAAAAAAAAAAAAAAAAAAAAATTAATTCACAGAAAGCAATTGCAGTTATGAAAACTTGAGAATCCAAAATTTCCGGATAGGTTCTGGATCTGACCTCTAGGAGTAAAGTTGAAAAACTGTGATTATATATATATATATATATATATATATATATATATATATATATATATATATATATATATATATATATATTTTAGTGCGATTGGTAAATTTCACCATTTTATATTTTTAATTTCCCGTATGTGCATTGTTTGTTTTTGTCGACTGTGCAGTATAGTAGGGTCAATTGGGCACCATCTGTGAAAAAAAAGAGCACCATGATGAAATTCCCTTTGCCAGAAAGTTGGAAATGGCTTTCTTCAAGTTATTGGAATTCCAAACACAACTCTTTATTTCATCCACCAGGATAGATTGTTCTAGTTCCATATGCCATGCCTCTTATGGATGTTTCGGTTATCTCTCTTTAACTCAACTCTCTAAGTTTTTGTTCACCACTGCAGTTAGCCAGGTAATGAACTCACAACTCTTTGGGTCAAATCAATGGATCCAACCAACACTTTTATCCACTCAGCTGGAGTGTACAATGGCCAAAACATCATGAATATGGCAATAAAGATGAGGACAACAGTCCGCACAATGTAAATAATTACAATACCTCATCTCAGAAATATAAACAGACCCCGATTTTTACTTATTATTATTGATAGCATTCAATATAAGGAGTCTTTTTTAATTTTTTAATTCTTTCTTTATATTTGTAGATCATATAATCCTTAAGCCATCCCCTCATTCTGTAAAAAGTAGCCATCCCCTCATTCATGAAAAATTACAAAATTTCTTGTATGGAACTGTGTGCTTCATGGTTCCAGTAATGCAGTGTTTGTCTGTTGTGCATGTACACACATGTTCAAGGAAAGAAGCTGAATGCTGATTAGCGAGAACACTGTCACTCACAGTGCTGACCCTATTGTCTGAGTATAAGGTAGTGTTTATTTTTTACTTGGTGTCTGTTGTACTTAAAAACCATGTACCATATTCTTGAATGTGATAAACTGTAGATGACTATCATGCTTCCAACTATTCTATTTAATTTTTTTTTTTTTTTTTTTGGTTGTTTTATTGTACAGAACATTTTAATAATTTAACCATGATCTACTTGAATCTCCAAAAAATAAGTTCTGTGACAGTAAGTCAACTTCAACAGCTAAGTTTTCCCAATTGTCTCTCCATGAAAAAAGAGGCCATTCAATACTTGACATTCAAATATCTCCCCATCCTGGGTATGACAATAAACTACATCCGCGTCCTGGGTAAGACGATAAACAGCAAGCCTTTGATCAGGAGGTTTTGAGGAACATGGAACCACCTTTTAATTGCTGGCATTCCCAGTCCACCCTGACCCAGGTGGTAGCACCTGTTAGCATCCCAGCTATGGGCAAATAGTTGACACCCAAACTTGTGTAAAAATAGAGTTTAATACCAGAAATACTTTGTAATAAAAAAAAAAATATTACCAGCAATAATTTTTGAAGGAAAAATTATTATCAGTAATACTTTAAAAAAAAATAATACTAGCAATATAGACAGCTATACATCCTTTGGAAAATATATGACCACCTATAGATTTCTTCAAGGAAAAATATTCCCAGAAATAGATTTTTGAAGAAAAATATTACCAGCAATAAAAATTTTGTTGGCATTAAATAACCCATTGAGGTTTATATGCCGTAAAACAAACCAAACATCTCCACCAGGAATAAGCAAGAACCAGAGGTATATTTGTAGCTTTAATTCTGAATGTTACCAATGGAAAAGTTGGTGCTGCAGCTGTAAAGTGAAAAATGCATATTTTTGCTTCTTATGCTTGCTAAATTAGATTCAGATTTGAATAATCACTTAGAAACTGGTACAGTTTTCAATGGTGTTTCTAAAACCATTCCGAATGAGATACTTGACAGCCTGCTACAAATACAACAGGAGGAGATAAGGACAGAAATTAAGGAAGCTTCGTTTGTAGCTGTCATAACTGATGATGCAACAGATGTTTTGAAGCACACTAAAATGGCCATTGTTCCATGGTATGTGTTAAATGAGGAAATATTTGAGTGTTTTTGGGGATTTTTTTATTCCATAAAATCAAACTGCAGATGGCATATCAAAATCTATTCTAGAATAATTAGATATAATCCTTCATGAAAATGGACAGAAGCTGATAGCTCAGACATTTGATGGTGCAAATGTCACGAAAGGCAAAAAAGGGGTTCAAGCAAAAATAAAAGCAGTTTCTAGCAGTGCACATTTCATTCACTGTTATGCACATCAACTCAATGTATTAGAAATGCAGCAAGTATTACACAGAATGCAAGAATATTTTTCTCAAACATTTTGGCTATTCCAACATTCTTCTCCAGGTCACCACAATGTCTATCCATTCTCAAGAGCAATAACAATGTCAACATTCCACATCCATACTCTACAAGGTGAAACTTTGTTCATGAAATTTGGCAACCTTTAAAAAGCTGCCTTACTGAAATTCAGTCAACAGCAAATGCAGGTCAAACCATTGCAGAAGCAAGAAGAATTTTACAATACCTGAATGATGATAATTTCAAGTTTTGGTTAGAGCTTTTTCATCAGATTATGCCTCATGCTGAAGTAATTTACGATCAAATGCAATCTCAAGAAATTATTACGTTTACAGTCAATGAATATATCATATATGGATGAAAAGTGTCACTGCTGACACTGGAGATTGAACATGAATCTCTAGACAATGGAAATGTACGCCGCCATTTAATATAAATAGAGATATCATGCCTCTGACTGGGATGGTTACAAGTACGTGTTGACTATTGTGTTAACCCAGACATTAAACTTGAATGTCCTGTTTTTCAAGACGAATTAGTACTATTCTTAGCATCTCTATGTTGTCACGTATTAACTGATAAGTAATCAATAATCTTTTCATTGACTCTTTACTTCTTTGTTGTTAATATATTTTAATTGCGTTTGGTAATTAAATACTTTATTATTTGACATTGAAGTCTTTCTGTTATTACTTGTATTATGTACATGTGACGGATTACAAAATAACATATAGCAGATTTCAAAACTGCTATTTTAGAAATAAGGAACTTGAAGTACTGTGTGAATCCCCCAAAGACACCCATGGTAGAAGCAAAGGAAGTGTGACTGCATATTTGTTGATGCAATGGACAGATATTCTTCCATTAAACACTTAGTAACTTCTAAATGGTTCAACAAGCTTCACTAGTTTTAAAAAAGAACTGCCTACAGAATAGATAGTACTGACCACTGAAGCATATCCCATAATTAACAAAGAAAAGCTTGAAACTGAACTAAAAGTATTCTATTGTAGATCCAATATGTATAAATATCGCAAATTAATTGAGCTGCTGGATTTTATCTTGGAAAATAATCTAGATGGTGTTCTTAGTGAAATTACAACAACTGTGGATACGTGCGTAAGTTCAATAATTCAAACCCCAAGGCAATTTAACTACATAAAACCCCGAGCAACGCCAGGCTTTACTGCTAGTTCTTAGATAAAATAATGCCAGACTATTGGAAATTTTTCAGATCAAATTAACTTTGAAAACAGTCATTGGTTTTTGCTTTGTTTAGTCTACATTTTATTATATTATTATATTTTTAATATTAGTTAACCAACATGTAATTAACTATGATAAACATGATAAAAATAGAAAAGAATTAACAAAAAACCTGTCTTTTACTTCTAAATGCCCAAGACGAAATTATAGTATTGGTGAATCTGATCCTACTTATCTATTTTTTGTTGAATAAAAAGAGCTTCCAGGTTCAATTACAAAACTTTTGACAAAAAAAGAAAAGAAATTAACTCATTAAATAAAATCAGTTATATTTTGTTAAAAAAGAAAAAGTTTCTGACAGTCACGCTATGCGCAAATGTAAATGTCCTTCATATATTTTACTTTATATTAAAGTTGAAAAACTAGAACAATATACAAACTTTTTTGCAGTTTATCCAGGTCAACTTGTTCAAGGAGTTGGTCTTCCAATATTTCCGGAGACTGGCTTACAAATGGTAAATCTTTCACAACATCAGGAGTATCTTTTATCAGCTGTGGATTTGCACTGAGGAATTGCTTTATATATCTGAAACAAACAAAACAGGTGAAAGGAGATTTATATCATCTTAACCTTAAGCAAAAAATTAATTCTATGAAAAATAATGAATTGTTTATATTTCATATGAACATCTGAGGAGATATTTTTTGTTGGTTTTACATGATTAAAAAATGAAATATACATCACATGTGAATAGACAGATATTTTTACAAGATTAAAAAAAAGGGAATCCAATTTTAGTCTAAAATTTGACTCTCTAGACATGTTAACATAAGTAAAACTAATGATAAGCAATAGAAACAAATTGACTGAGAAGAAGAAAAAAAAACAATTTTTAACTAGTTATTTAATCCATGAGTTGAGCATCTTTCTTCAGACAAAAGCTTTAAGTGAGAGGAAAAAAGTTTGTTAAAAAAATTAATACAATATATTAATGAGGATTTAAATGGTTCCTTGAATAATATGATTGCATCAAATTAATAATGTCTGCTTAACAATATCTAAACCCTTTCATCTTTTTTGGTTTGCAATAATTCATTGCTACTTATATTTTCCTCCTTCCATTAGATTGAGAATAAAGTTGCATTGTTAGTTATTAAATAGTTTTGTATTGGATTTCTGTAAGTCTCTCCTTGAACATTTTATTAATGCAGGTCTCCACAAGTTGAAAGGTTATGGTATTTCTGGACAAACTTTTGAACTGATTCAATCATGTCAAATGAAAGTTATCTTCAACAGCCATTCTTCTAGATCTTTTTACATTAATGAGAGGAGAGTGGAAATAATTTATCTTTCCTTTTTCAGTTCTTGACTGGTCTGGTAGCTGGAGAGATCCCAGCATGGGGTAAGCTGATAGATAAGGATTAATGACTGAAAATCTCTTGTTTTTGCTGCAGCATTTTGATTTGTCACACCAGCTCTGGGAGAAGGCTGGGGTTGGCTGCTGAGAAAGTGGGAGAAAGAAGAGAAAGATGAAGGAGAGATTAGTGCTTCCTATATGGAGCCATGGTGCAAAGCGAGACATAAAGAGAGTTGGAGTTAAGGGGTGGCTTGATCCCTTTGACCACTCTCAAAAGGGGGCTGGAAAACCCCAAATTTGGAAAACCACTTAGAAAAGGTTGATGCTTGGGGTAAAAGACAACCAAACCCAGACCCTAGTCAACCACACCCCTTCTAGATGCAGGGCTCCATATAAGCTAGAGATTTAGGACACAGAGGGACACACACAAAGGGAAAGAGAGAGTCTCCACACTACTGCTAGTGGAATTGCCAAGACCTCCTGACCAAGACTTTGTACCAGACCTGAAGACCAGAACTTAGAAATTTAAGTTATACCTAACACAATCTGCAGACTCCAAAGCAGATCCCAGTGTCATTTGATTATAACTGTAGTGGGAAGGGTTAAAATCACTGTATACAACAAATCATATATAAACCAAATTGTTGTTACATTTTTAACTAGAGTTAATTCGTTATTCCAAAGGATTTTTTTTTTGTAGCTCCCAAATTGTTGAACCATCTTCACTTCAATTTGCTTCATCAGCAATCTCCCACTGAGATCAAAAACACAATGTGGCAGAGAAGGAAATGATTGTGAACAGAGAAACGCCAACTAGATCAAGTGGAATCATGCATACCGTCACAATACCAGCACTAATGAGTGAAGAGTCAGCTAAATGGTAACCACAATAGTCTGAAGGAACTTGAGGACTGATGAATGGTGTTACATATTTGGTTACCACTGTCTTGGTGTAACAGTGGCATGACATTATTGGTTACTGTTGACAAAGTGTTGACACAATAAGGTTACACCAAGATATCAGGGGTTACTGAGAATGAAAGAGAAGGAGAAGACATTAACAAGGAGAAAGACAATAAAAGAACTGAATTCAAGATGTCAATTGACATTACATTTAATTTTTTGAAGGTCGTAGGTGGCAGGGAAGTAACTGGAAAAGAGTTCTCCAGGAGAGAAGTGCGATAGAAGAAACTATTATCGTTACATAGATACCATAGCGTTTGAGCTTGTGAAGAAAGCCAGCATGTCAAACCCTGTCAAATCCCTTCAAGATATCTAAGCCCACAGTCTGAACCTGGCCATTTTTCTCAAAAGGTTGACAAATTCAATAATAATTTTTAACACACCAGCATTTGACCAAGAGAAATGAAAGCTATATTGTTTATCTGAAATAAGGCCATTTGAAGTGAGATTCTTAACCAATTCTGAGTTGATTGGAGCGTCTAGTACTTTGCAAAAAGTGGTAAAAGACTAATAAAATGATCATTCCAGTGATCAGAAGGTTCACTAAAGTTCTTTAAGATAGAAACTACAGAAGAGGATTTCCAACAAGCTGGAAAGCAAGATGCAGCAAAGCATTTGTTGCAGTGTTTGGAGAGAACAGGGACCAGTTTGGGAGCACATTTCTTTAAGGCAATTGTAGGGATACCATCATGTGTTTATTCCTTGTGGGAATCTAGTTTGGAGATGATAGTAGAAACCTTGGACAAAGTTATAAGCATATCACTCAGTAGAGATTTTTTTCTAGAAGGAAAAATGTTCCAGATGAGTTGAGAATGGAGTTGGAAGAGAAAGTGCATAAATTACTTTTTTATTGCTTCTGAAGAATCATAAATATCGTGATGAACTGCATCAGATTTTTTCCTGGCAATTTCCAAAACCCCAAGTGGAACTGCTTTGGAACAAAGTACAGATCCAAGTCCATGAAGAGTGCCATCCAAAAATTCTTGACATTTTTCAATAGAAGGAGAGAATTCCAACTGGTCTGAAATTAAAAGCAAATCTCAACATTAAATGATAAATATGCAAAACAAGTTTAGTGAAAGCAATGTTCTATCAACACCAAGCAGACCCTGAATTTTTGTCTATCACAATGAATGTTTTTTTTCTCAAAGAGGCCCCTTGCCTTGAATGCCTCTTGGGACTTAAGCTCACCCCAGCCCTCAAGTGAAACTTGTATATATGATCCATCACTAAAGATGCAGGAAAAAACAGTTGGTTCCCTGTATTGCTCCAATAAGTACCTGACAACTCCTGCTATGGTCTATCTTTACATTGATTCATTCATTTCCTATGGCTTTATACTTTTACAAGAGACAGATCAGGCTGAAGATGGAGTAGTGCTATCATATCTGAACTGGAGCTGCCCAGTTGTCGGTTTCTAATCTTGACATAGTTCAAAAAGCTTTCTATGCAGCCTTGTGGATAATGAGTTATTTTCCATCCTGCAACCACTTTCCCACAGATGAAACGTTGCAAGTTTCTTGCTACTCTATTGCTATAACCATGGAAAATGTTCAGAAGAGCTACATTCTTTAGTTCTGCCATTTCTAACCCTCATTGCTAAAACCCATACACTGAGATGAATTAACCTCATTCCCTTCATATTTAATTAGTGAGAAGTAACTTCCACTTGAACAGCTTCCCATGAACTGCTTCTTTGTGGAACAAACCCCCAAGAGAATGCTTTCCCAACTACTACAATTTTAACTTGTTCATGTCTAGAGTTAACCATTATCTTTCCCACATATCCTCATAAACTGCACCTCTTAATCTTACCACTCACACAAAAAACTCCTTCAGTAACCCTCTGCCTCGAGTGGCTCTTAAGCCTTGTATAGGGTGAACATTAGTAAAAAATAAACTTTGCTTTTTCTTTTACAACAATAACTATGCTTTGTGTTTGAATAACTGTTTATTCATTTTTATATTTTCTTTATCAGAAGTAAAAGAGCAAAGATTTTGTTTACCAAATCTTTAGGCTCAACACCAACAACATTTCAGTTTGAGTAAGGTTACTCTTCAGTTAAGCAAGAAAGTGTTTCAAGTTACTCTTTTTTTTATTTTGCTAAAGGCAATGATCATTTTACTATCTGACATTGGCTAACATTGAATAAATTCAAACATATCCTGGAAGGATTCTCCCGGGATTCTTTCTCCTGGCCTTCTTGATGGCTTTCACATCCAGAAAACGGGTCACCTTGATGAACGACCCACCCACCCTCGAAAAGGAAAAAAAAATCACATGGAGCCAGGTCGGGTGAGTAAGGAGGTTGCTTCAGCACAGGGATGTTCATCAAGGGGACACATTTCCTGGACATGGGAGCCATCAAGAGGGCCATGACAACAAAGCTGCAGAGAATCCTTCCAGGAGTTCATGGAGGTGTGGCAGAGAACGATGGGAAAGTGTGTTAGACTCTAGGGGTATAATTTCAAAGGGAAAGACTTGTAGTTTGTATTTGAAATAAATTTTTTATGACTTCAGTCCTGTTTCTTTTCTGACATTGCATATATTATTTTAAAAAAGCAACTAAAAACTTTCCAAATAAAATATTTCAGTTTTATTGTAGGTATTATTTTTTGATTCATCAGATATTTTCATATTTCATGAAGTTTCAAATGAAATTTCAACTAATTTCTTCAGAGAAACATCTTTATAAAAATATAAATATTTTTAGTGTTCACATGGTATTCAGAAATTTCATTAATTAAAAATGGGTTGTATGTGATTAACTTTAAAATCCTTTCCACAAATTTCTTAGAAAAATAGTTTACTTTTTAAAGTAATTTATATTTGATAAATAAATTCACTAATGAATAAATCCTAAAAATTTTATTGAAATCTAATGATTAGCTGAATTTTTTTTAGATTTTGAAAATCACAATGTAATTTGCCAACAAGTAGTATTTCTACAGTTAAAGGGAATTTTAAAGTGTAAAATCACAGTTTATATATATTGAACACATCATTTTTATATAAGAATTTTCTCCAACAAAAAATTTGTTTTTTAAATAATTATAATATAATTAATGTTATAAGATTTAGTTGGTTTATCAATTGAGGTAACCATGTTTTTTCAGAGTGCATAGTGGTCCCTAAAATAATGAGCAATTTACATAATTGAACAGAAATATCAACAAACAATGAATAATTACCTTTGTCATTATATATAAGTTTAATACAAAAAAATCCTTTCTTCTGATCCCTTTTTTTGCTTCTGAGAATGCCATGAAGAAATTTATGAATATGTGATTTTGCAATGGTGAATAAATATTCCACAGTCATTTGGTTGATAAGGAGTACAAAGTTTCCAAGATGGCTGAAAATGATTAAAAGAAAAAAGTAATAGATGAATTTTCATGATATTAAAAGAAATCAAAATCATTTAATCACCCATATTATGTGTAACAGTAAAATCATGGTTTGAAAAGGTTTTCTAATAAGAAAATGATTATAAGTAGAATGGAAAAATAAATAAATACCACCAAGCAAAGTTCATGAAGCATTATTAGACTAAGTCAGCTTGAGTGCTGAAAAATGTTATATTAATTTAATGGATAGTTATAAGTGAGAGGGGAGATGGGGTGTGCTTATTTTATTACTATGCTTAGTTAATTTCATATTTACTTGAACATGTAACTTAATGCTCTTAAAAGTTAATGCAATGATTGGAAAAACCATCATTGCTATTTGTGAGACAATATTTTGAGAAAGACTTGAGCATAAATCTTACCACAATATTTTAAAGAATATAATTGACAAAATTTATTAACTTTTTGTGTGTGGTGATTGAAACATGTTTTGTTTTTAGGCACAAATATCTGCTGCTTACTAAATATGCAACTATTACCTTAATGATAAACTTTTTATTCAACATTTTCAAACTTTAGTATTTTGAGGGCTTAATTATATAGCAAAAATTCCAGTAAAAATGCAAGGAAATTTCTGTCTAGGTAAATGGTTTTGATAAATCTATAACCATATCCCAAAGACTGATAATATTTTTTTAAAGGCAATCAAATGAATATAATAGCTAAGAGAAAATGCAAGTAGATAACAAAGCCCAACTTATCAGACTTTTCCTGAAAATACAGGATTACACTAAAAATTCTGTTTTAAATCTATCAAAAATGATAACACTTACTTATCAATGACATTCAACAATGAAGACAAATTGTTACCTGGTTTCATTCTTGGTTTTGAGAAAATTTGCTGTCCTTTGTTTTTTCTTCATTTTCATAAGATAAAGTGAATCTCTTGAACTGTGAAATAAAACATTTATATATTAATCTGGTTTATATGCTTATAAGAGGCAATATGTTTTTGTACCAAAGTATGAAATCACATGTGGCTTTATAAAACTTGAAAAGAATCAATTAATGTACTTAAATTATTTCCAGGTCAGTATGTATATGTGTGTGCATGTAGATAGATATTTAACATGATTTATTTGAATTGCATACAGAAACAAAAGTGTTCAATCTTATGTATATAACACAATCAAAAGAGCTCATGAGAGGGTTATCACTGCCTCTTTTTTTTTTTTTTTTTTTTTTTACTTCCCTTCTTTCTTTATACTTCCTTTTCCTAAAACCAAATAGCACCTTTGATATATCTTTTCTTCTGTCTATCTTTGTGATTAAGACAGGAATGGCCCTTTGTTTATCTGAAGTAATGACAGAACATAATGTATGCACTAAAGAAGTAGAATTATAATATAATTTCATTCTGTCTAAAGATTATAGTATACTTAGTATGTATATATTGTTACATTATGCAAACCAAGTGGATGAATGCTGTAAAGGAGAGAGAGAGAGATGCTTCACTGTTGTTGTAGGATCTTGAGACAGATTCTTCATTCATAATTGAAAAATGGTCATTCCGTATTGATCATTCTTTTGTCCATGGGCTGACGGCCATATGTTGAAATACCAGTTCTCATACGATCAACAAGGTCAAGCAACATTGAGCCTGGTCAGTACCTAGATGGATGACCACCTGGCACAATAAGCTTGGATGTGCAGGTGGTATAATAGATAATGGCTCAGAATTAGAAATCAAAGAATTGTGTTGCAATTCCAGCAGAGTTTGTTATATTCAATTACATGCAAATACTCTTGAGAAAGGTATGAATCCACCTCTTCTCCCTCACCCTCAGCTACATGTTAATTAATAGGACTTGTATCAGTGAATCATTATTAGCCCCCCCCCCCAAATTCTTACAATCTAAAAATATTTTCTGGCTTTAAATGACCAGCAAAAGGTTAATAAGCCATGAAAAATAATCAATCAATCAAACCTTCTTTCCGCCTATGAAGTCTTCTAGGCTAATCGTCCCACATTGTGTTTACGGTGTAATATGCAGCGAGTAAACTAAATAGATATATGTAATGTTGTGCTCATTGAGAAGGAAGGATGATAAAAACACTCACATTCTTTCAATTTTTGTTTTAAGCTTCCTTGATAACTCAAAACTACATGAATATTTCAAGTAAAACTGACTGCCGAGTCTTTTCCTACTTGATTACTTTGTAGGATTTTTAGGGAGGAATTTGTCTAAACAGTAGATGTAAATGGAAAGAGCAAAGTACTTGACTTGTTATCTTTCATGTCAAGAGGTCAATTAAGAAAAATTATTCTATTGTCTCTTTCCCTTTGTTCTGTTTTCCCCCTGTGAAAGCAGTTAGTTTCTTTCTCTTCACTGTAATCACTAATGTTTTCTTTTTTTTTGCTTCTTTCTTTACTTGCATCACAAGCATAATGGGTTCATAGAATATCTTCTTTTTTTTTTAAATTAAGAAAGTTACTTTTGAGAAATTAGATGAGTTGAGGAATTAAACATGAATATCAACTTGGAAATAACTAAGTAACTTAATATAATTGGGTATGACACTATACTTACCAAGTTGGGTGAAAAATAGTGACAAGTGATAAATTATTTCCTTAGCCATAGTAAAATAACGATCTATAAAAAATTTTATTTTTCAATTTTAAAAATATTAGCATTGAATAAATGTTTAATCATCTAGGTTTTTTTTTAAAGCATGTTCTTTTGGGAGAAGTGTATTTTTATGAAGGCCAGACGATTTGTGTAAAAATTTTTTACACTTGTATATGTTTTTCAGTTCAACAGTTAAAACCCACCAAAATTGTGAAGGATCCATTTCCAGTTTATGAAAAAATATTTTTTCATATATACTAACCTATGAGAGATGTGGTCTCAAGCTCTAGTAACAACTTGAATGGGGTGGGGTGAGCCTAATTTTCTAAATATATAGACCTCAGGTCAGCAGATGTGAGAAAACCTTTTGACAGTAAGGGTCCAAAGCAAATCGACATCAAATACTAGAAGGCTTTTGATATCAAGTAGAGAGCATCAAGAAGATGCCAATTACTAGCCAGCTGCAGAGAAACTAAAATAATTTGAAATTCAACTGAAAAATCTGTGGTTGGATAACAAAGAATGAAAAGAATTTTAAGAAATTTTGCCAAGCACGAACTGTGAATTTAAAAGGGGCTTTTCTAACATTGCTATATTTCCCAGAGACATTTGTGGGGGCAAGTAAGTGTTTTTTGTTTTTTTTTTTCCTGAAAGGAGGTTGCATCTTTGTTTTTTTTTCTGCCTTCTTGAATTGTTTTCTCTTTTTGTCTTTTTCAAAATCCTTGTCTTTTCCAAACTGTAATTTTTTTCCATCTTTTGATGGTAATCTTTTTTTACTTGAAAAATGTTTTCCTGAATTAAATGGCACACAAAAGAAATTTTTGTACAAACTATTTATTTGTACTTTTTCATAACTGTAATAAATCTGTTTTCCTTTTAAAATTTTAGACCGTGGTTGAGTCTTGTTTTGTGATTTGCACTATTATGACTTGCTATTCCCACTATGTTTTTAAGTTTGGCATAAGAACTTAAGATTTGGTGAGGAGTAAAATTTTTATATTTTGCAAACAAAAGGCGAATGTGGTCTTTCAATGTGATATGGCCATAAGCCTAAAATTAGAATAAATTCATTTCTTAATTTATTATGAATTTTAGTCCAATAGGATCTGTTGAATTCCTGTTTATTTCTCTTTGAAAATGAAATTCAATTTTTAAAACAAGACTTTTTCCATTTTTTAAGTTTTGTTTTGTGAATTAACAATCCTATAGAAAAACTACTTTCTAAAAAAAAAACTAATTCCTTTTTCATTTCCTGTAAAGCTTCGTTTGGGCACAGTGTAGTTTAGAATAAAATTACAAATGTATAGCACTCAGTGAGAAACAAATGTATTATAAATCTATTAATTGAGCATATTAAGAGAATCACTCTCAGACTGGTGAATGAGGCTTTTATCTAGAGAAGAATCAAAGTAAAATTTGAAGCAATTTTTTTTACTGTGACACTATATCAAACAAAATTTTATGTGATTTTGAAAAAGAACTTTTTTTTTTTTTTTTTTTTTTACTCACAACATATTTTTTGCTGTCATCTGCTCTTCACAGAAGCGAAGTTTCTTGAAAGATTCAAACATTATAACATCAACAATAATCTTGCACAACCTGTAAAGAAAACAGAAGAATATATTCCGGATATATTATGCAATGAAATAGATTAGTCTTGTCACAAATGAAAAAGTCATGAGGCAATCAAGATGTCATTCTACCACACAAATGTTGAGAATACTGTAGACAGAGATGTAATAAATGAGGTAATTCTAAGGAGAATAAGATAAAATTGCTGATAATAATCAGAAAGAAATTTTGGGAACACATAATGAGGAAATAAGGCTTGGAGAATTTAACACTCAAAGGAGACATCAAAAGAAAGAGAAACAGAAGAAAACAGCAAATAGTTTACTTACCAATTTGTGCAAATGGTGGAAGAATTACCACAAAAAATGGTCTTAAAGGAAAAATATTGACAAGAGTAACAAGAGACAGGATGCTGTGGAGAGACATGTTATCTCACATTTTAAAAGGAAATGGAATAAAGAGAAAGTGTTGAAAGTTGTCAAATAGAAAAGATGTGGAGCATGGCAAAGAATATTAATGGGGGAAACAAAGAGAAAAACAGAAGTCACAAAACCAGAGAAAATTTGTAACAGAGAAAGATGATTTTTTTAAAACTTTTTTTATGCTTCTGAGTTCTGAATGAAATCAGATTCATGCAGCAATCATCTATATTAAAATAGATTAGTGATTACCCTTGCATAAATCTTTATAGATTCCTGCAATGGCAACATACAGTCATGATCAGTACTTAAAATCTATAGATTATTTTCATAAAAGAATGATTTTATTAAATTTGAGTGATTTACTAGATATATGAACAGTCTCTTTTCTCAAATAATAATCTGATTTAAGTGTGTGTGGTCTTGATGTTTTAATTCTGTTGTGGTACATTTCAAACCAATTCTGTGACATCAATATTAATAATTTGAATATACAGATAATCAATTAGTTAAAGGTCAAGACAAATTATAGCCCAAAGCTGAATAAATTGTAGAAATCAAAAAATTGCAAAGTTATTTTTAATATTTGTAAAACCTTTGTCCAAGTTAAATATCAAAGTATGAATGGGATGGGAGAGCATAAAGATTTTACCTGAAAAATCTTTTCAAATATTCTTTTGTATCATTTTGAACCTGAAACACAGCTTCTTCAAATTCTGGCAAAGTATAACTTTTACTGAAAGCACAAAAAAGAGAATAATTCCTCAATTACATACATAACAATCAAGATTAGCTGCATTGAAATCTCTCTCAATAACATATTTAGCTTTGTTGCATTTATATTTAAAACAGAATTTAATTAAATATATAATTAATGAATTAAAGATATGACTAATAAAGAAATGGGGGAAATTATTTGCTTAAATGTTTTCTCTAAATTATCAATAATTCAAATGACTTACATTGTTGAGGCTACCATGCTGGGGCTTGCATAGCCTTCCTTGTAATACACATAATCATTTTAAAAATATTTGTTTGAAAAATTTAACTGACAAATTTAAAAAAGCATTGTTACAAACTGCTGGGCAAATTTGGACCTTCATACCCCCACCCAAATAGACTGTTAAAAGTATGGTTTTTCCATTGACACTATTATCTTAATCCACTACCACAGCAATATTTATGGTTTTAAAAAGTGAAGATTAAAATTATAATAAAACCTAAACATATGAAAGTGAATTTATACATTTTCATTGTTCTTGAGAATTGACAACTAAAATAATAAATACTATTTATTTATTAGATTGTTTATTGGAATGGTTGACAAAACATTGGCAAATTTCCTATTGATTCCAACTTTATAAAATGGTAAATATGGATTTCTTTATAATTGGTTCACATATTTAAATAATTTAGTAAATGTTTATGAATAAAAAAAATTATTTCGTATTTATTTCTTTATAAATTTGTAAATGATAAATATTGCATTGCATTAATTTTAACAAAATTGTATTAGTTTTTATAAATGTTGCAAATATAAAATTATTCTTGTAAATAAACACGTTAATAAATAGTGTTTAATATTTTTGTTTTAAATTCAAAAAAGATAAATTCACTTTCATCATACGTTTAGGTTTAGCAGTTGAAATAATGATGGTGTCAATGGAAAAACTGTTCTTTTTACACTTCGTTCTTTTGCAGGCAGTAACGTCTAAGTTTGCCAATTACTTTTTCTCTTGTGTATAATAATTTTAGTGAGTATTCTGCAAAAAATCTAGATAAGTATATTATCACAAAAGAAATTTTCTTGTTCTTTTTGGCCCATGTATACCTCAATTAACTTGCCATAATTTGAGAAGGCATCCAATCTTGGATTGTACAATAAAACCCTATCTACATAATCCTACATCATAAGCTACACATTCAACTGGACAAATCAACTTTTGTGATGGAGGAAAATGTACAATAAGTTCAGTCACTAAGCAGTAAATAAGACTAACAAAATTGTTTTTCTTATAAACATTTAAACAGAGACAAATTTATAATAACACTAGTAATTGACTAAAATTATCTATACACATTAACAATAGATATATTTTCTATCTTTTAGGAATTTGTGTCCCTAGGGTTAAACAAGTATCAAATTAATTTAACCAAGCATGACATCAATTCAGAGGAGAGTGTGTTTAACACCCAGAACATAAAAGTTAATTCTTTATGTAAAATACTTTACCAAATGAATGACATTAAAAATAAAAATAAAAAAAATTAACCAATGAAAGCTGCAACAAAGAAAAAGAACTCAAAACAAAACATTGTATCAAGTTTCATATATGCTTGAGGTCACCAGACAACAGTCAAATGTTAAAAAGTAAATGAAATGCAGAATATAGGAAAAGTTTATGCCACTCTGTAAAATGTGGATTGAAATCAAATCAGAAAATGATTGACTAATTTATATATTTTTGTATTCACTTAAAACGTTTATGAAAAAAAACATTCTCATTCTTCTTTAATGAGACATGTTTGCGAGGAAGCCAGCTGCAATGTAAATCTCAGTGAAGTGAATTAAAGACAATGATAATAGTAAGTGCAACTATAAGTTTCATGTTGGGTGATTTTCAGGTCTATAGTAAACCTTTTGGGTTATATTTTTACGACATATATCAATAGAGAAGAGTTCATAGACATTTAATCAACGTTTAAGGTAGATAGCATAAAAAACAGGAAAACTTTGTTAGGAAAAAGGAAAGAGAACTGAATTGTTACATAATATCAGTCCTCTTATATGGCAGTGAATACTGAACAATCTCCTCAGAGATAAAGAAGAGACTTGAAGCAACAGAAATGTGGTACTACAGAAGGATGCCAAGCATATCATAGACTGAACATGTGAGCAATGATGAAGTTTTACAGAAAATGGAAACACAAAGTGACACATACTTAGCAGAAAGAGAGAGTTGAAATTTTAGAAATAATGAGGAAAGAGGGCTTGGAAAATTTGATACCTACAAGACAAATTGAAGGCAAGAGGGACAGCATATAACCTACTGAGGAAGCCTGAGTAAATGGATGGCAGAACAAAGTTGAGGAGCAATAACAAAAAGACAAAATTTATTAAGAGCTACAAAGACAAGGAAATTGTGGAGAGCCATGATTGCTAACGTTTTGAAGGGACACAGCACATAGAAAATATTCTTTGTTAAATAGCCTACTGAAGGAATTCTAAAATGCATAATTTCTTTTATAGGCATAGTCCACAGCTTTTAGCATATGACTTACATGCAAAAACTTTTCTTGCCTTTATTTTTCAATTTCAACAAATGCATAGAAAACATTGTACTATTGGTATACTGTCTTCTCATGGAATAAATTTTGTGGTTATAGTATCTTCATTTCTGTGGTCTTTCAGTAGCACCAATGTACGACACGTTGGGTTCACCTCTAACTTTTACAGTTGCCTGGTAAACAATATTAGCAGTTAAACATTTAATCCATCCCCCCCAATCCCAGAATCTATCTCTATTCCTACAGTTACAAGGTAGACAAGGGATGAATTTGTATCACATCCAGGCAGTATGTTGATTTTTTTTTTTTTACCTGATTATTTTGTCTATGCAACAATAGACCAATTTTTATCAGGTTTTTATTAAATATCTTATGGAGTTTACTAATAAGTGGGAAGAATTTATCAAGAAGCTTAAAAACATGCTCTTCACTGTTGTCGTTATAGCCTTTTCATATATTTTTTAATCCTTTCACCTCAATCAAGGCAAAAAAAGTCACAAAGATGCAAGGGGTTACTGAGTATTAAGGAGAGAAAACAATAAAAGAACAGGAATTTAGAAGACAGAAGATAACAATTAACACTGTGTTTAAATTTTTCAAGATCAAAGTTGACCAGAAAGCAAGATGCTGCAAGAAGTTAACATCTCCTGGTGGTTAGAATCAGCCACAGGAATCTTCTCCATATCATATACAAAATTAGGGGAGGCCAAACCAAGTAATTGTTCTTTTTGTGAGTATTTTTTCTTTCTTTTTATTTTTTTATAAAGCAAATTTGCTGCATATTCACTTTTCATTAACTCTGCTTCATATTCCAGCTTTGCATCATCAAAAAGCTATCTTTATTACTAGAATTTACAGACAGTCTATCATATATAGACTTCAGTATCTGTTTGAAAATAACCAGTAGATGATTTGACAATGTGATATGTATTAGAATATATATCTTTATTTCTGTATTAGTGGTATATTCTTTTACTGAGATCAAATTGAGGAAGTCTACCTTTTTCAAATTTATCTTAATTTTTCTGTCAAACTTCAACTCTTTAAAAAGATTTTATTTGTACTCCTGCTATTGCAGTGGCTATCATCCCAATATAATCCTATGTCTCTCTTATCAACTATTTCCATTAATTTACATATTAACCATTTAACATCAAAACTCCTCCATAGTCACATCAAAATTATTATGATAGACTTTGTTAATCGATATGTCTGTGAAATAATAAAGACTTTAATTGGTGTTTGATGATATCTATCTGTTGATCATTTATATCAATGTACAGATTAGTCATATTTAAAATTTTGTTGACGCTTAGAGATCACCAAGTTGAACGGGTAGAAAACTGATATGAAACTGTACAAAATGTTCACCTGTTTATCTGTGATACTATTAAAGTAATCAAAAGGGTAGCATTGATATATTTCCATTGGTTGATTTATAATACTTCTTGTAACACCACATACACCTTTAAGTCATTTTTTACCGATTTTCACCCAAAACCTCTTAGCGGGTTTTAAGAGCCGACAATCAAGTTTCCCTCTAAAATTTTCTTTTAGTGTTATAAACAAAGGTAATTTTGTGATACAGGTAAGATGGTTATCCACTTTCAATTTATCAGTTATATTCTTGGCTTCCAAGTTAATGTTATATACTATATTGCTTGATTCCTTTCTATAAAACCTTTTTCAGCTCGTAATTGATAATTTTGTTATTGGCTCCATCATGTAAGCCTTCTTATATTTGCCGGGCAAGATCAATACTTTTATGGGACTTTTAATCTTTTTCAAATCATCTTTTTTTTTTTTTTTTTTTAGAAAACTTGTGTGCATTTTGGTATTCAAGCATATTCCCTTTCTCAAAGTTATTTAATTTCATTGGATGTGGTGGATATATATGTTTTAAACCCATACTTCTCATCTACTGTTACTGCCAAGGAAATAAAATGCCCTTTTTTAATTTTTTTTTAATCATTTCACTAAGATGCAAAGGGTAACTGAGAGTGAAAGAAACTGAGAAACATTAAGCAGAGATGGGGCATTAAAGAACAAGGATTCAAGGAGGCAGAAGATATCAATTGACATTGCATTTCAATTTAAATATTCTTTAGAAAACTTTCCTCTTTTTGAATAAATTTTGCTTGCATGTTTGGGGATATTGTATTGGAATATTCTTTAATGAAGAATCCAGCTAATTTTTTTTTTGTGGTAATTTTAATTGACACTATTGACATTGGTCTACCAATAAAAGTGTTAAATAGCAAGAGTGTATTATGATGATACTAATAAACAAATAATAGCACAACAATTTATTATATTTGACAACAAACAAATACACAAAAAACTAATAAGAGCAAATGAAGAGACCATAAAATGGAACAGTTATGTGACCCGACATCTAATTAATTGTTTATGGATTTTACCATACTTGTATATCATCAAATTCCAACCCGGGTCATATACTACATGCTTACAGATTGTTTAGTATGATACAGTTAGTTGATTTTATAATTATTCTTATGTATTTAATTCATTTTCACAGAGTAGCCATGTCTTTTTTATATTGAATACTGTTTTTACACCAATTATATGATAGCAAATTTGCATACTTATTTATTAGTTTCATATATATATATATATATATATATATATATATATATATATATATATATATATATATATATATATGTATGTGTGTGTGTGTGTGTGTGTGTGTGTGTGTGCACACACATGACTGACTATCCTGAATTTCCTGTTTGATGATTAGACATGAACAAAAACAAAATTAACAAAACATACAAATATTAGATATTATTAAATTTAATATTATTCTATTAATATTAAAATTGATTTGAAAATAATTATGTGTATATGCATGAATTGTACTTACTCTGCTTGAAAAGGAAGGAAGTTTATAGTCACAAGTTCGTTTAATAATCTGAAAACAGAACCAAAATTATGAGCTTTAAAGTTTTACTGGATAGCTTGACAGACATTCATTTTCTGTAGTTGACTGGAAGCCATAGAAACGTTGATTCTTGTGTTTTAATTTCTTTTTAAATGTTATCAAGCACAATTAATTACAACCCAAATATTTTACATTATTTACTATGTTTCATTTTTAGATTATTCACTTGTAAAGAGGAAAAAAGAAAATGTCTATTTACATTTTATTGTGATGTCTTTAATATCAACATTCAGAAGAATCAACAAGTTGACAAGAATCAGCAAATAAAAAATTTGGACAGCACAAATAATGAATAAGAAAAAGTTCATTTTTTTTAAATATATTGTCTTATGTGCTAGCATCTGATCTTTGATCTCAAAGTGAAAATAAGAAGGCATATTTTATATAGTCAAGAAGTAAGTTGCACAGTCAATTTAAAATATTTTGATTTCAAAAGCAGCTTTTGTTCAAAGATCTGTTCAATATGAATTCTACTCAGACCATTTAAGACAATGATAAAAATGCACCAAAATACAAGAGATCAGAATTTTATATTTACAATCGATGTATAAGAATAGAATTACAAAAAGTTATAAAGGCATAAGAATATGGATAGTAACTGGAATGAATTAAAAGGAATGGAATTAAATAAAACTTTGCTAAATAAAATAAATTAATGAAAATAAAGATAATGAAATGGAATGCAGAAAAATGGTTTACTTTGACACTTGCAAGAGTCCTGCTTCATATATAGGCATGGATTGTAACAGTGATCTTTCAAGAGTTTCCTTGGTTTTCAAGAATAGCAGGTAACTTTGAGCTGCTTTCCACCTTAAAAACAAATAAAAACACACAGACACACACAATAGGAAAAACAATTAAAATTAAAAAATTGCAGTCATTCACAATTACAGTGATCTTTTTTAAACTTCTTTGTAAGCAAAATTGAAAGTTTTATCATTACAAAAGTGGATACATAAAAAATGTTTATAAATGTTAAGTATTTTCAATGCCTTGATTTAACTGCTATCAACATTAACTTGTCTACTTTATGATGGAGCATTGTTTAACCAGAAAATAACAAGCACAAAACTGCTTTTAATACATTTGAGCATTTATAGTACCTTTTTCGTACACCACACAAGTCATTTTGTGTTTGTCTTTACCATTCTTAAAATAAAAAAAGCATAATATGACAGCTCTAATAAAAATGTGATTAACTTGAATGAATATTAAACACTCCTGATGACATTTATTGACAAATTATAACTCCTTCTTCAGCCTGGTTTTGGTAAAAGTTTGCATCTGTAAAACATGTCTTAGTAACACATTTCAGTTTCCATATTTTCCATTGAAGATTACTGAAAAAGTCTCCAGATTAAAAGATGTAGCAGAAAGGAAGATCTTTTTTTTGTCCCTTTTGTCTCATTATTTGAACTAGGATCATTGGATAAATGCCAACATTTTGCAAGGGATATGATAAAAAGATTTTGAAAAGCAAATACTTTTTGAAAGATTCGTCATGAAATGTTTAATTTTTCATTTTTTAAATGTAGATTGAACAGTTTTGAATTTGTATAATTACTCATATAATTGTCATTAGTTATTGTGTTATTGTTTTTTTTATGGTTCTTAAAGCTCTTTGAGAAGAACTTAAATTTAATGAAGTCACTATTTAAGAACTTAAATTTAATGAAGTCATCTTCATTGTGCTTCAAAGGAAACTCTTCAAAAATGAGGTACATAAAATATAGAAATGCTTACCTGTAAAACATCTTTGAGATGAGATAGTTCTTGAAGAAAGATATTTCATGAATAGCTTCCCAGAGAACAGCATGCCTTTGCCATTCTGTAAGCCTAAATGTTTCTGATTGTAAATCCTTATCAACATGCAGAACTCCAAATGATGAGAACAAGTAATATTCATTATTGACCTTAAATTAAAAAAAAAAAGTGGAAGCCATTAGTTGTGCCTATTTTGTTTTCAAAACTGAAACATTCAGATTTTGATCTGCTTCATAATCACCATTTGTTTCCAAAATAAAAGAAAACATTATGACAATGTATTTTTAAGTAAGTTACATCAGTGAATGACTAAATGAGAATTTTTTTTTTTAATCATTTCACCCAAAGCAAGGAAATAAAGCCACTAAGATGCAGGGAGTTACTGAGTGTTAGAGAATATGAGAAAAAAATTATTAAGGAGAGAAAACAATAAAAAAATGGAAGTTAAGAAAACAGAAGATAACAATTGACATTTCATTTAAAGTTTTTATGGTCAAACTTTTGGTGGGAAGCTGGAAGAGAGTTCCACAAGTGAGAAGTGTGATAGAAGAAACTATTAGCATAGAACTTATGGATACATCTAGCCATTCCAAATGTAAAATGATGAGACCTTGTTGCCAATCTAGTACTGCACTTAAATTCATAAAGTCAAAGTACCACAGAGGAAATTTTATCAGAACAATTATTGTAAAAGTGTAGATGAGTTCCTGGGGACGGATCCTTTGCCACAGACACCAATTATGACCTTATTGCTGCATGTTTCACTGAATGCCACTCTTACTTTGATCTGTGTCTGTTGGTTCATCTCTAGGATTTGATTTTTCTGCAATTGGAAAATCTTCCTTGGATCAAGTCACAGATAGGTTCATCTTGCAAGGAGAGTTGAAGAAGGGGGAATGGTGGTTCGTCTAGTGGTCACAGATTTCAGTTGCTTCTCTTGGTAACAACTGCTCAAGGGCAAAATGAAATAGTTTATATTGAAAATCTATTGGAGTTGTTTGGGTCTTGAGATAACTGATTAATTTGTAAATTTCAATTAATCACATCCTATACTGTTCCAAAATTGACTTGATCAATTCTTTGTCCAGTTTCAGCCTTACTACTCTGTAATTTTGTTAGTCCAAGACCGTCTCATGATCATCATCAGAGTGGGACAATACTTTTCTTTTGAAAATTATAATTTTTCAGTCTTAGCATTATCTATATTAAACAACAAGCAAGCTATTATAGTTGATAATCAATACAGCCTCTGTTGGTGTTTTTCTGGCATCATCATGTACATGGGTCTATTTCTTTTTTTTTTATACTATTGTTCACCCAATACAAGGCACAAGAGCCATTCAAGGTAGAGGGCTGTTGCATAATATTGTTGTAAGAGCATAAAGGGATGAGGAAGCGGGTCATATTATGAGGATCTATTGGTAACCTATTTTAATTTTCCAATCAGTTTTTCACTAAAAGGGCAAATCCACTTACCAAAATCACTTTCTTTAGCTTGGGGGATTGAGTAAACCCATTAATCTCTTAAACAAAAGCTTTCTTTTTTCTATATATAACAAGGAAATGTTTTCTTAGCTGAACACCTTGCATGATAGACAAATCCATCAAGTATTATCTTGACTGCCAGACAACTAGATTTTTTGTATTTATCAATTCTGCGTTCTCTTCTTAAAATGTAGGTCTACTTCTCTCCTTTCAAGCTTCATTTCAAAATAAGCAAATTTATTTTAAACCAGGTAATCTTGTGGCGTTTCTGGCTTGTTTTCAAAGCTAAATTAGGTCACCTTTCCTGGATTTTCATATTAAACTTGCAAGATTAACTTCATTTCACCCAGCTACAAATTGTATATTTCATTTGCTTGTAAAATTTACACTAATAATAGTGTAATACCAGTTTGTATTCATTTTGGTTCACTAACTATAAATAAATGAATAGATGAGTTAAATACTAGAATGTCATTAGTATTGCAATGAAAATAAAATACCTCTCTTCAGAGAGTAAAGCAGATCTATGTTTGGCTTAGAGCATATTCTTTTCTTGGTTTCATTTTGTTAATATATATAGTACTTAAATGTTACTTTGAGTGGATATTCATATTTGAGTAGACAGGAGTTTAAAAGGCACTATTCAGTTTTGTTTGGTCATTGATGCAACCAGTAACTGAGGTGTCAAAGCATGTCAAATCTAATGATAGTTTCCCCTAGAGGAATGCAGATTCAAATCTTGCCAAAGAGTGCATATTTTTCTCTAAGATTTATTGAACATTGAAGCATGTAGACAAAAATAAATATACTGTTTAATAAATAAATGGGGTGTCTACTCAAATACGAGTATCCACTAAAAATAACATTTAAGTAATAAAAATCTGTCACATTAATTAATTAATAAATAAATAAATAAATACCCCCACCCTCAAAAAAACCTTTTAGGTTATTCTGTAGATGATTGTCTATAAAAAGTAATATAGTGCTTACTTTGTCCTTGGGCACAGACACCAAATGATAAGGTCTGAAGTCGTGCGATGGTGCAAGGTTAAAATACAGATGTTCTACTTTTTGAAGGAATTGGCACTTGATATAGTACTCAACTGCTTCACGGCCAGATAGCACCAACAATGGTTCAACCTGGAAAGGAAAGAGAATATCAGCAAAATATTTTTTCTTTTAATGTTTTAAAATGTATTTATAATTATACAAGTTCTGTTATAGTAAATATACTGCACTTTCCCTCTTTGCCAGAAAACATTTTTTGTGGGAGGGTGGTAGTTGAGTTATCTCACAAAAGAGAAGTGACTGTAATCAAAATAAATTATTCCACAAAAATAAATACCATCAAAACAATACAGGTGTACAATGAATAATAGTTAAATTTAATTTTCTTTATTAATACTAGAAGTAATACTTTTTTTTAGTATTTTCTTAAATAATTGGCAAAGATATTTTTCCCTAGTAGCAAGTATAAAACAAAATACTAAACTCTATAAACAGATGATATGAATGAGAAGTTGTTTGGATAAACCAGGCTTAATTTTGATTGGTATTCAAAGGGTTAAATGAAATTCTAATTCAGTCATTATCACTTCTTGAATGAAACAATAAGCATTTACCTTTTTTGGAGATTTCAACTTTTTTGCAGGCATGTCTTCAGCTGGTTTCTCGTCAATTTTCTTCTCTTCACTTTCTGGTTTTTGTTCAAGAATCTGAGATTATATAGAAAAGAGTCATATATTGTTTTCCTGGTAGAACTTATGTCATGTAGATTTCTAATGCAGATTAAAATATTGGCATAATACAAAATCATTAATTTCTACAGAATGTGGTAATTTGATAAAAGCCATACTTTGATGTGATAATTATTTGCCTGACCAGAAACAAAAGATAAAAAAATGTATTTTTTTTTATTTACAAAGAACATACGGCTTCAGCATAAAACTGGTTTGTTTTATAATTAACGAAAGTCTATTAATTAAAGTTTTTTTTAAATACAATTTGACAACTTATCTGCTATATAAATGAAACAGTAAAAAGCTTATATAAAACAAAATCTATCACGATGAATGAAAATTATATCCAGTGTTGTGGTGGGAGGCTTGTTCAAATTATGCATGACTTAATCCTTCGAAAAATTAAAAATAAATTGAAAAATGTTAATGTATTGCATAAGTCTGGACAAATTTTAAATACAAGGAAACTGCCTACATAACATTTTTCCTCACTCAAATTTATTGAAAGAATCAATTTTAATAAGAAAATTCCTAAATTTAGTTTTCATCTTTCACAAATTTAAATGATCTGAGATATATTTCATAACTTTCAAATTGAAATAATATTTTGAATATTTCACTTGTCCATGCTTTAACAAAAAAAAAAAATCAAATTATAAGAGGTACTGTTTAATTAGTTTATTAAATCAAAAGAGATATTTATAGTGATACTAAAAATTATTTATACAGTTCAATAAAAAGTAGATTTGTGGGTATCATTAAATCTTAACATGATAAAAACAATATGTTGAAGAATTTACTCCAAATACATTGCATCCAACAAAAATTTGGAAAAGTCAAATAGTCAACGAACAAAGAATTTAATGATAGAAAAATTATTAGCACAGTTATAGTTTCATCATTTTAAAACAAGAAAATTCATGTATTTATAAAAAGAACATTAATATACAACCTCAAGAAGATTTTTTAGAAGATTTTATGCAAAATACTGTTGACTTCAAAGAACAAAAATTCATCAGCAATACAGATTTGTCTCTCATGTATTCAACAACTGTCACCATGTCAACTACAAACACTGTTGACATGAAAGAATAGAAATTGATCAGCAATTCAGATTTGTCTTTCATGCCTTCAACAACTTGTTCAAAAAATTGATATAGCAGCTCAATTCTAAAACAAAATAAACAAATTGCAAGTCCAAACTCAAAGCTTCAGGGACAGAAAGCAATGCTGAAATCATGAACTGCAGGTCCATGCCAAAAATCCAAATACATGTAAATGGTTAGAAATCCAACACACAAATCAACAGTTACATACAAGTCAATGGACAAGGTAGCAAAATAAAAACAACTGTCCCAATTTGAGAACACCAACCACATTTATTGAAGGAACAAATTTTTCATTGGTTGACAGTTGGAGAGGACAAACAATATTAGCATATTCAAGAAGCATTTATGGCAATAGTTGCAAATGACTTGTTTCTATTTTGGTTATTTCATCTTCAGCATACCGTACAGAATACACATGTCCTTTTTCTCAGTAAGTGACTTTCCCTTCTGTCTCCCACCCCCAATCTCATGATCTGTTATAGTGAAAGACACCTTGTCTAGATAATAGACTCTCCCACCTATTATAAGTAGGAGTCAGTAGTAGTTGAGCAAGAGAGGAGTAGTGTTCAACGACCACAACTTGATTACTCTGCATAACACTTTATTACAAGTTCCTAACGTTTCTGTATGTTTAACCTATTTAGGACACATTTAGTCCGAATACAGTTTCTATTGTGGAAATAACTCCACAACATGATCACACTGGTGACAACCAGGGGTGGGTCTCTTAAGCCTTGTGCTTCTTCTTAAAGGAACAACTATTGTCTCCTCACCCAAGGAATTGCCTTCCAATGGAACATCAGATGCATTTCCACTAGGTTGAGTGTTGTTTTTGTCCGGGGATATACTCGAAGCATCTCTTATTTTGATCAGTCTCTCACTGTTAGAGGACTTGTTGACATTACTTGTTGAGATGTTGGAATTGACAAAGGGGTGCAGATTCCTCACATGGCATGACATCCCATCAACACAAATTGCGTGCGGACTTCTAATTTCTGACACATCCCACTTGATATCGAGTTGTACACCAGTTTTGAGGGCTTTTTTACTCACACATTGTTCCCTAACCCATATGTCAATTGTCTATGTTCTTGCTTTGGTGGAGGTGTTTTATCAGTACCTAGTGCCCAGACTCTATAATGGTAAATCCCATTGGTGAGGCATGGTGGGAGGTGACACGTCATCTTAGGGTGTAATGTTGAGCCAACAAATGGCTTCCATCACTGAGTATTGTTTCCTTTTGGCAATTCACTTTACACTTCAACTATCCTGTTACCAGAGGGGAAATCAGCAAGCGGAAATGGATTTGGATTCCCCCTACTTGAATGGTTTACTGCAGAAAGCAGTGTCATTGTCAGTGAAAAGTTCAGCAGAAGGACTCCTTTAAAAAAAATATAGAACCTTTGGTTGATGACACTGGCTGAATCTTGTCAATGCAGTTGTCGCCAGAGTGTGAAATCCAACATACAAGCCAACAGTTACATGCAAGTTGACGGACAAGGTAGCAAAATAAAAACAACTGTCCTGATTTGAGAACACCAATCTCTTATCAACAGAACAATTTTTTCATTGGCTGAGGTTGGAGAGGACAAACATTTATGGCCACAGCTATGAATGACTTATTTCTATTTTGGTTATTTTGTCTTTGGCATATCATACAGAACACATGTGCCCATTTTCTCAGTAAGTGACTTCCTCTTTCATCACCCAACTGTCACAATATCAAATACAAACACTGTTGACATGAAAAAATAGAAATTGATCAGCAATTCAGAATTGTCTCCCATGCCTTCAACAACTGTCACCATGTCAAATACAAAAGAACCTAATGTTCTTAGTTGCACTTAGAAATGAAGTTGTCAAGTATCATAAGAATGATGAAGGGCATGACAATATTGCCTGTATGTCTCATTTTTTTAACAGTATACGCCATTATTAAGAGTTTAAAGAAATGGTTAGAGACAAATAAGATTGATGTTTTACCATTGCCAGCTTAAGCTTCAGACCTTAATCTGGAAGAAAATTTGTGGAGATAGTTAAAAGGCAAAGGAATCCGAGAAACCCCAAGAATTAGAGGCTATTCTCAGGAAGAGTGGAAGAAAATAAATGAAAATGAGTGCAAACTTAATGAAAAATTACCAGTAAAGATTACAGAAAGTTCTCTTTAAAGGAAAGCACACTTGAATATTAATTAAACTTGCGAATAATTTGAACCTTTCTAACATTTTTGTTTGATTATTTGAGTTCTACATAATTTTCAAAACTTTTTGCTGGATGCAATGCAGAGTAAATTTAGCAAAATGTTTTTTTTTCTTTCTATTTACCATGTTAAAATGTAATTATATCCACAAAAAGTACATTTTAATGAACTGTGCCAACAATTTTGGCAATCACTGTAACTAATATTTGTAACGCATGATGCATGCATATTCAGTTAATCCAAGAGATGCCATAAATGCAGAATATTTGCTTAGTAACTACTGCTGTCCTTCACTCAAGACTCACTAAATAGTAGAATTGTAGTGCACAGATATCAACTTAACTTTATCAACCAAAAGGTCACTATAAAAGGATCCCTGAAATAATTGATGACAGGTACATTTATATGACAATATTTTATTCTTCAGTTATTCATATGAAATAGCTAGAGTCCTTCGTGCATACACTTCTTTGTAATGTCTGACTTGATTACAGTCACTTATTATGTTGTGTTTATCATGTTACCATTTTCTCAATAGTGGATTTTTATCATGCATTACAGTTTCAACATGAAACATGAGAATCAATAGATTAATTGGAACACACCCTTTACAGAGAGTGCTTATCAGTAAATTACTAAAAGAGTTAATCAACATTTTGACTTCCTTACCTCTTCTGGAAGGCTAACATTGACTGCTTGAGCAGTCAGCCCATGGCAGCTTCCCCAGAATGACTCATCTAAAAAGATTTTTAAAAATTACAGAAAAAAGTTTTCATTACAATGGAGGTCATAATTCAGCCATATTTAAGCATTTTCTTTACTTTCTCTGTTAAGTCAAATAGTCGAGTTTTCTTTGATCAGTCAAATAGTCGAGTTTTCTTTGATCAGTCAAATAGCCGAGTTTTCTTTGATCAGTCAAATAGCCGAGTTTTCTTTGATCAGTCAAATAGCCGAGTTTTCTTTGATCAGTCAAATAGCCGAGTTTTCTTTGATCAGTCAAATAGCCGAGTTTTCTTTGATCAGTCAAATAGCCGAGTTTTCTTTGATAAGTCAAATAGTCAAGTTTTCTTTGATAAGTCAAATAGACAAGTTTTTAAGTGAAATTGTCAAGTTTAATGTTAACCATTAAATTATTTCTTTTTCTATATGGCAAGGTCAATGTATGAGTGATCATGGTTCACCATAATTTGATATCTTTTGTAGCTCTTAGCAATGTTTGTCTTTTTGCTATCTCTGTTAATCCTTGCTCTAAACAACCATTTACACAAGCTTGTTGGGTAGGTTAGTCACTGCTTTCCTCTGTCCCTCTTGCCTTCAATATGTCCTGTGAGTATTTAAGCCCTCTTTCCTCATTATGTGCACTAGAAATTTCAACTGTTTTTTCCAATTCTAAGTGTTCTTTCATTTCCATTTTCCTTAAAATTTTGTTGTTCAGTCCATTATATTCTCAGAATTTACATTATTTAAGAGAAGCCATCCAATATATGAAGAGAAGGTAACGTTTAACAATATATACATATAATGCATCAATACCATTCTGTATAATAACCATATTTGTAATCACTTGAAATTTACTAGAAGAAAAAATATTTTGCGAATAAACTTGATAATGAATTAATAAAACATCTGACAGAAAAGATGAATTACTATTATAATATTATCACTCACATTCAGTTTTTGCTTTAAAACTGCTTAAAAACAGAATAATATACTTGTAAGATTTTTAATTCTACTATATCTGTTTAAGTACCAATTTTCTCAAAGGAAAGCATATTCTGTATAAAGTGGTAGTATGACCCTCCCATTGTTTTTATAGATAAGAAAAAAGTTCTATATACAAGACAAAATTGAAAATCACTGGACTAACAGGACACCTCCCACCCACCCAAGTATACTAATATTGCAGTATATATTATGTTTCACACATTAAATTTCTCCTTCATTCCTTTCAACATAATAGTTCCCTTCGCAACATAGGCAATGATCAAGATGTGGCTGCTTTTGATCAAAAGCAACAAGAACAACTGCAGCAATGTCATGCATGTTCAAGATTTTCATGAGGCTCTCCTGGCAGATTTCACAAATGATTTCACTCATGTGAAAGACATCATGGATTATTCAATGACAGTTCTCATGAAGGAGATAGATTTCTTTTCCCACATTTTCTAGTGTTTTACTGGTGATTGGTCGCCCTGAATGCTCATCATCTTGATCTGACCGTTGACCAGTTTTGAAATCAAAAACCTGTGTTTGACTAAAAAAAAAAAAATTAAATTAACAAAAGCCTGATAAAGAATTTTGAGAGTTTCAGTAGGAGATTTGTGAAACTTCATGCTAAATTTGATGTAGGTTATGTTGCTTAAATATATCAGTCATTATAAAGATTGCAGAGACATTGCAACAAAATGTTATAAAACCTCACATAATGAAAGAACACAATATGAAAACTATTAGCAGACTGACTCAATAGGTGAGGTAACAATGGATATTAGCTAAACATGCATTTATGTTGAATAGTATAATCACTGCATGTACAATTTGAGAACTTTCTGATAATGCCCATTGCATTTTTTTAATGGATCTTTTAATCCAACATTATTCCCTATTATTAGGTTGGTGCAAAAATAATGTCATTTTCTCACATATGTTAGAACGTCAAAAAACGACATTATTTTTGCACCAACCTAATACTATAAACATTATTTTTAATGGGTACAATATTCAAAGACATTGGAGTTGCTATCTCTTTTTTAAAA
>OZ038490.1:75312624-75462624 GCA_964036315.1 Acanthosepion esculentum
ATGAATTATCTTCACTCACCCTTTACAGCTATGAAAAGAATCCTCTACATTTAAGCTTTTTTCTCACACAAAAGCAAAATAAGATTCATTGATGATTTTGAAAGATTGTTTTTAGAAGCCTAATTTAAATTAAATTTGTTAATGATTCATTAATTCAGAGCAGCATACTCATTTTGGTTGTTACACTCACAATATTTCAGCTGTTGCGCTTTCATGCATTCTTTGGATGACAGTCATACTTTGTAGCCTTCTCAAAACTTTGAATTGAACCCTTTAAAAGGTTACCAAATATGGCAAATATCGGAAGAAGGCTGAAGAGTACAACAAGTGGAACTTGTATATATGATCCATCAATAAAGATGCTGGAAAAACAGTTGGTTCCCTGTATCACTCCAGTAAGTACCCGACACCAGATATCCTTTACCTTTTCAGACTGAAAATAGGGTAATGCTGCTATATCTGGGCTGAAGCTGCCCAGTTTTCCCTTTCTAGTCTTAGAGGTCAAATCTACACTGCCTTGTGGGTGATGAATTATTTTATACCTACAACCCCTTTCATCCCTGATGGTCACTCCTTGTTGTGGTGGAGGGGCTTGCTTAGACCCAATGATGGAGCACAATGATGTCAAGAGTTTTAAACTCTTGGTAGAGCTACCCTTGGTGGCATGGTCAAAGATGAGAAACCAAACTAATTCTTGCAAATCCAAACAGTGATAGGGAATGGATGACGGGAGCGTGTTTTGGTGAAACTGGAAGCTTCAAGTCCTGAACCTTCACATTGGCATCAAATTTAGTTATCAACGCCATCATCATCATAAAGGAAGCAATCAGCAAAGAACAAATTAAATTCTTGAATAAGAGATAAAGCCGACAACAACCCCTTTCCTATAGACAAAACATTACAAGCTTTTCAATTACTCTATTGTTATTTCCATGGGAAATGTTCAGATGAGCTACATTCCTTAGTTCCACCAGTTCTAACCTTCACAGCTAGGACCCGCCATGCCACATACATTTGAGCAGCTTCTCACTACAAACTGCTGCTTTATGGAACAGACTTCCAAGAGGGTGCTTCCCTAATCACTACAATTTTAACCTCTTCAAGGCTAAGGTTAACCGTTATCATTCACACATATGCTCATAAATTGCACTTCTTATCTCTTACCACTCATTCAACAATGTCCTTCAGTAACCCTCTACTTAGTGCCTCTTGGGCTTTGTATAGGGTGAACATTCTTATTTATGTGCCATGTCTCTTGTAGATCTTAATAAGTTTTATCTTTTTGCTATTTCTCTCAAACCATCCATTAACTCTAGTGCATCAAGTATATTATGTGCTGTTTTCCTCTGTTCCTCTTCCCTCAATCTATCCTGTGAGTATCAGATTTTCCAAGTCCTCCTTACTCATTACATGCTCAAGAAACTTAAAATTGCCTCTACCTGATGTTAAGTATAAGTTTCATTTTTATTTCCATTTTCTCTAAAACCTCATTGTTGCTCACATGTTAGGTCCATGGTATACTCAGCTTCTATAGAACCACATTACTGTTCATTCAAGTCTCTTCATCTTTGAGATTGTCCAGCATTCACTACCATATAGGAGGACAGATATCATGTAACAGTTCAGTACTCTTCTTTGTTTCTAGTAAAGTTTTTCTGTCTATTAATTTAATAAAAAAATAAATAAATAATGGCCAAGATGAGTTACTAGGTGGAAAGTAAAAGGCATATAATAATGGCAATTCCTCATTTCCGAATGATTCTTATTTTTTACTTTTTTTCTTTTATTAATTCAGTATGACAATAGGTTGACTTACAGTAATTTTTGTTGAAAAAATGTCCAAATTACTTTTGAGGAACAGTGGTCTGGGACTCATACTTGATGCTGGATTTCTTGGAGACATTGAACTCTTTGGGCGTGACTTTGGAAATGTCAAGTCTGCTTCCTTTTCTACATAAAGAATTACCTATGAAAAAGTGCAGAAAATGGAAGATTGTATTTCTTGTATGGATAATTTGACATATATAAATAATGATAAAATATAGTTTTAAAAAATATGCTATATTTATAGGGCAAAAGTCATCAATATGTAAATATTAGCAGTGTGGATGCAAATCAACACTGAGTGACAACAGTCTGTTTCGTGCTTGAACAATCTTCAGAACTGAAGATTGCATTCAAGCATCAAACAGACTTATCACTTAGTGTTGATCTCTGTGTACACACTGCTTTTATATATTATATAAAAAGAGAGAAACTGCAAACTGTTGGGGCACACCCACCTTCACAACCACAATAGACTGATCCTATTATTATAAATAGAACAGTAGTTCTAGAGACTGAGTAGTGTAGCAGTGTGGTGCAGTGCAGAGTGAGACTTCTGTAGTGATCAGTTACACTTCAGTTTCTCGACCGGAAGATACTGTTGGACTTTATTACTATTACTACTAACCTACGTTCATTCTACTACTAATCTCTCTGATGTAAATACCTCTCTGAATATACCAGTATTTTTCCCTACCACTGTGTTTGTTCGTTATTACCATATACTCACGTGGAAACACTCAACATCTCAACACAAACGTTTTTGGTTGTAATGTGGATGTTTTTTTTTAAAAAAATAATGCTTTATTTTCCATAATTTCCAAATATTTAAAAAAAAACATCCACATTACAACCAAAAACGTTTGCGGTTTCTCTCTTCTTTTTAATATACACTTTTCTCTCGTTGGAACTACTATAACCTCTTTATTATATATATATATATATATATATTATATATATATATATATATATATATATTACACACACAAACGTACCTTTTACTTCCTTGAATAAAACGATCTCATTAGGTATTGTAAGTAAATTATATTTTTTCTTTTATAAGGAACTAGCTATCAGTTTTGTGTGATATTATAATGAATTTATAAAAATATATGATTTCAAGACAAAATGTATTGAACATGAGTAGCCTTTTCTCGGCTAACAAACAGACATTTCAGGTTTACATTCATTTGACTATTTCCTTCCTTACAACCACATTAAACAGTTCTTTTTTACTTCAAGTGATTGTATTGTGCTTAACTTCTTACACTGAATAATATTCAGTATTCTCTTCCCTTTTACATTTTCTACACTTATTCTAATTCCTTATCCTCTTTCTGTGACAAATTCATATACTAACAGGGCTCTTTTAATCAATTAAAAATACTGTATTATAAGTATCTATTAGATTTTCCCCTTTTAGTTCAGTTGTCTATCCATAATACCAGTAAAATTAATCTTATTAGCCAATAATTGATATGCTTAAAAAAATGTTAAAAACATAATATGCACTTTTGATAATTTTGATTGACTTTGATGATAGATAAATCCAAAATACATAATCTTATTAATATCTGTTGTTCATAAGATTCTGAGTGTTATTCCATGCATTTTGTATACAATGAAGTCTTTTCACATTATCATAATATGCCTTAATACTAGCTAAAAAAATATCATTAGAATGAGAAACATCAAGTACTTACACTGGGAAAAATCTGCTTCAGGATCCCCAAAATATCAACATATAACTTGTCCCTCACAGAGCTTAAATGGCTCCATATTCTTTTCATATAATGCTGAAGCTGTTTAAAAGTAAGTAAATAAAATACATATTGCTAAACATGTGAACAGTTTGGCATAAAATTTGGTGTCACTACAGCCTAAAAGGATAAAATCAAATCAAGATTGAATAATATGAGATGATGAAAAGAATAATTCAAAAAGGTAAATAGAAATCTCTTGGATTTAATCAATTGTTAAACATCCATTTAAAGTATCTTCATAAATGCTGCAATAGTTGTCCAGTAAAATTAACTCTTTTGGTTTCTCTTTCTTTATTATGATTATTAAGAAGATTTTTACAACCACTTTTCATTCTTATACAGATGTTTGCAAACATTATATGTTTATCATAAGCATTCATTTTACAGATCTTCTTTGCAAATAACTTGTGAGATTTAGTCAATTTGTGGAGATATTAGTTTAACTCACTTTTGAGACCAGCCTATCAAAGTTGCCTACTTATCTCTTTATGTCCTAAAATGGATTTTCCTCATATGACTTTTGAAGAAAATAGTTATAGCTCAAAGTATAAAGGTTTAAAAAAATACTTTTAGTTCAATATCACAGTTATTAATGGAAAAATGTGAAAACTATGACAGGATTTTTATTTTTCAGTGTAATAACTTAATTAAATGACATTGATTTGAATGATTATCCATATAATATAAAATTCTTTAGTGGTAGATTCTTGAGTAAAACTATCAACATAAATTAGTCAATACTCCTTTGGCTTATTTGAGCAGGAATTTCAGTTTCTTCCTGAAAATAGCCAATGTCTTCACAACATCACTAGGTAAAGAATTTCACTTGTCCATTAACCTTAGAGCAAAGATCTTGCAAGCATTTTTGAGTGTTGTGTCATCAACTTGTATGCCTCCTCCTGTTTGAGAAAGTGAAGAACTTGTTCACTTCCAATTTATAATAACCATTCAGGATTTTGTATATGTCACACAGATTGGTGAACTGGCATCTTGAAGGAAGAGATGGTAGAATGATTTCACTTGTAGCTAGGCTGAGTTACCTATCCTGGGCTGATTGCAATGAATCAATATTTTTTTTGTAGTTTAGAGTCAATTACCTCATTTGATTTGCTGGTAGGCATTTATTTGATCCATAATAATTAACTGATGCCTATTGGTTCAAAAAAATAAGTCAGCCAACTTCTCTACCTACCGTACCATGCACACAGACATAAAAATAATATTTTTCAACAAAAATAAAAATTTACTGACAAATTTGTGATTAAAACCCAATGTAAAAAATAAAATTGGACATTTCAAAACTACCACATCTGGACAAGATCATCTCCAAGTCAGTAAAATATTTTTTCTACATCTACGAAAAAAAAAAAAAAAAAATCCCTAATAGCCATTATGACAACTACAACAGTCAGCACGTGAGCAACACTCTTTTTATCTCTATTATAACTTAATCCTTTGGATATCTTGAAGGAATTTGACAGAATTTGGCATACTGGTCTTCACAAGTTGAAAGGTTATGGTATTTCTGGTCATATTTTTTGAACTGATTCAGTTTTTTTATTAAATCACAAAAAAAAAAAAAAAAAAGTTGTTTTGAACGGCCATTTTTCTAGATTTTTTTGCATTAATGAAGGCATCCTCTAGAGCTCTATCCTTGAACCTATTGAATATATATAGGTGTGCATAATATATATATATATATACACACACACACACACACACACACACACACACATAGTCAATGACAAAATTATTCGTACATCCATCAATTGAATATTTTTATCTATTTCTCAGAATCTAATGATACCTGTATTATACCAGATTTTTTATTTGTTAATAACCACAAGAAAAAGGAATATAAAACTTAATTTTCAGAACAAAAGGTTAAATACAACAAATTTGACAGGTGAACTATGCAAAACAAGAAAAGACAAAATTATTCGTACAGTAGAAAATATCATTTTAAATTGATTGATTCATGTAAGTTATTTACATAATTATTTTATAGGTGAAGCCTTCTAGACTATTTATTCAGTAGAATATTTGTGATAATTCCAGAAAAGAACATCACATGGTGCATAGAATGTCACCCTTATTATTCTTATGTTAACAACATGATGGGGAAGACAAAGGAACTTAGTGTTGACTTGAGACAGAGAATTGCTAACTTCCACAAGTCGGGAAATAGTTACAGTACTATTTGAAACTGAATAGCTAACTCTAGATCTACAATACAGTCAGTTATAAAGAAGTTTAAACAGTTTGGCATGACAGAGAATTTGCCTGAACATGGAAGAAAACCCAAATTGTCACTGAGAACTGCACAAAAACTGTGTCACAAGGTTAATATAAACCCAAGAGTTGATTTGAAGGATAGCACCAAAAGTTTGGGTACGATGAGTAAGTACTTGCACAATACGTTGATTAATTAGAAATGGGTTGTATGGAAGCCTACCACAACAAACCCCTCTTCATAATAAATGTCACATTGTTGATAGGTTTAATTTTGTCAAAACATTATTGGACAAAGAAAATTGTTTTTGGGAACAAGTACTACAGAGTGATGAAACAAAAATTGAGATTTTTGGACATGATGATGTAAAGAAGATTTGGCACAAGAAAGGTGAGGTTTTCCCCCCAAAGAACACAGTGGCAACATTAAAACATGAAATTAGCTCAATGATGTTTTGGAATTGTTTTAGTTCAAGGGTGACTGGACAATTAATTGCAATAAGAAGAATAATGAAATTTGTAGACTATATCAAAATTCTGGATGAAAATCTTCAACTATCAGTGCAAAATCTTCATCTAGGTCGGTGATTTACTTTCCAGCAAGATAATGACCCCAAATATATGTCTAAATTAGTGATTGTGTGGCTTCAGAAAAATAAAATTACAGTTCTGCCATGGCCTTCAATGAGTCCTGACTTAAATCCTATTGAATGGTAAAGCTTGAAAGTTCAAATAAATCAGTCACCAAAAAAGCTTCAGTAGTTAGAACATGTAACCAGTGAAGAATGGAAGAAAATCCCAGTGAAGAATGGAAGAAAATCCCAGAAAAGACTTGTTCAAATCACATTAAAAACTTTAGAAAATGATTGCAGCAAGTAATAAAGATGAGAGACTATTGACTATTAATATTGTGAAAATTGTTCAATTTTTTCTATTTTTCATACTGCATGAATAATTTTGTCTTTTCCTATTTTGCATAATTCCCCTTTCAAAATTATTTTATTTAAACTATTGTTCTGAGTTTTATATTTCTTTTGCATGCTTATTAACATACAAAAAAACTGGCATCATACTGGCATTAGATTCCGAGAAATGGATAAAAATATTCAAAATTGATGGGTGTACGAATGATTTTGTCGTCGACTATATAATTATATATATATATATATATATATATATATGCGCACTATTATTCATTTACTGATGCATTTTCTAGCTATAGAATATAACAAAGTTGAAGACATTTAAAACTAATTTATTTAAGTTGTGCATTATAGTCACCATAAATACAGTATGTCTGAAATAAAATGTTATTAAAAAAGTTATAAGATAACAAATGTAAAGCTTTTATATGTAGTTAAAATAAAACTAGAAGATTTTTATGACATGTGATAAATTTGTTTCTACTGACATAAAACCTCAAAAGACATTTTGTTGTAAAAACATACTCACTTCATGATCCCAATCTGGAATTTCAAGGCAGTTTTTCAATGGTACCAATAACTGAAGAACATCATAAAGGAAGTTCCAATGTCGAGAGCTGAAATAGTGAAAACTTGGGATATGTTTAAATATTACACATTCCCAGATATTATATTGAATTGTAACTGATTAATCTATTTTTAGTCTTCATTTTTTCTTTATTCTGAGAATTTTAGGAATGTAATCAGAAATAAGAACACAAACCAAAAACTCTGTGACTGATTTGCTCAAACTTTTTCACCTTTATTTCATATCAGATGTTTTTATTTTAAAAGGTATCAATTAAAAATAACTAGAAAGTTATTTGTAATATGCATATTTAATGTTATGCAAGATATATTAAAAACAGTCTACAAAATCACTGTATCTTATATAGGAATGTCTAGGTTGTTGAACTCCAAAATATTATTTACTCATCACCAAGTGGTAGTAGTATAATAACAAATTGTAAAATTTAAAAAAAGAAAATAGTAATTATTGCAAACATGAAAACTACCTAACATGAGAAACCTTGCTTATAGAAATTATGAAGAAAATTATGAGTAACATTAGCAATCATGAAACATCCCTTATAAGACAGAAGCTTAAATACTATCTTTCCATATATGCTGAAAATTCCTATTTATGCTCAAGATCAATTGCCATATTTATATAACAGATGATAGAACAAGGTTGACAGACATTTACCCATTTTTGCCTTTTTAATATATCAATTTCAGTTTCTCTTCAAACGACACATACCAAGTGTTATTCTTAACAATTGCAAAATGTACAAGGGTTGGCTGAAAAGTTCATAGGCTGACTATGAAGGAGTGATGCTAGAGCTGTGAAATCTTGTATGAATTAATTACAGCTCTTCTTAATAACTGCATTGTTCCTTTCCAGGTAAACTGACATTTGACTGTTCAAAGACGACTTCAAAAGTAAGTATTAATGACTTCTCTTGAAAAATGGACAAAATTTAGCATTATGGTGTTATCAAGTACTTACTGAAAAAGGATTTAGCCCCTAAGGACATTCATGCTGACATGGTTGTTACATTAGGGGATGATGCTCCAGGTTTATGAACAGTACAAAATTGGGAAGCTGAATTTAGGAGGAAAAAAGAGTTTTGAAAATGACCCAAGGTTTGAATATCCTGTAACTGTCACCACCGAAGAAAACATTGATCATGTTCACCACATAATGCCAGATGACAGGCAACTGATTAAAAATCAAATAGCCAGTATTAATTCATGAGAGAGTTGAAAATATTCTGGCATGATGACCGTTTTTGCTTGGTGGGTGACACCTGATCAAAGAACGCAGCAAGCTGATCACATCACGGGAAAATCTGACATTGAGGCAAATCCAGCTGGTTTCCTTGAGTGTTTCCTAATCTAAGATAAATGTTGGGTACACTTTGAGCCAAAAACAATCCATGCAGTGGAAACACTCCTCCTAACCTATTCCAAAGTGGGCTAAGGTTGTTTCATGTGCATGGAAGATGATAGCCTCATTTTTTTGTGATGCAAAAGGTATTGAGTTTATTGGTTATCTTCAAAAGGGCCACACCATCAATGGAGAGCACTATGCCAACTTGCTGAAGTAGTTATGAAAGGCTCTCAAAACCAAACAACCAGAAAAACTGATGAAGGGGTTCTTGTTTCATCAGCACATGAGTCCTTGGTTTCAATGGTTGCTGTACATGACTGTAACTTTGAATTGGTTGATTACCTTCCCTATTCTCCTGATTTGGCCCCATCTGACTATCAACTGTTCTCCAACATGAAAAAACACTTGTCTGGAACCAGTATTGCAGTGATAGTGATGTCATATATGCTGTTGATGACTTTTTTGACCAACTTTATCTTCACCAATGGGACCCAAGCACTGAAACACTGATGAAAGAAATGTGGACCACAAGAGGGACTATGTTGAAAAATAAACCTCATTTGGTCACATTCCATGAGAGTGTCTTGGTAAGCTTATGAACTTTTCAGCAGGCCCTTGTATGTTGTTACATCTAAGTGGCATCTACTGGTTTTAAGAAAATTGCAAATAAACTAAGAGTGCATAATTGGGTTAAATGTATAGCAAAAACCACAAGCTTTCATTATGTTGAAAGACTATAAGGAAAACTCCAAAACAAAACCATCATGCAATTGGGGAGGTAAGAATGCATTAAACCAATGGGAAAGTATGAGGACAGACTGAACAAATTGTAATAAGCTAATTAACTAATTTATAGGTACTAACTTAACCATTACCCTCAAAGCAGAGGCAGTAATAGTCATAGTGCTGATAAAATTGAAAATATTCCTATATTTTCAACTTTTAGTCCAGAGTTAACACGTAAATGTACTAATTCACTGATAAGATCAAGATTTTATAAAGGAGACAGTCTTATTCAGTAAATGCTCAATTAATCTTCCACATTTTTATAATTTTCAATTTTCAATGGGGGGGGGATTTCTTGACTATCATTGTGATGCTATATATATTTAGACAGTGTTGAGCTGTTGGTGTAGTATCTCCCATAGAAAAATATTTTGTAGGTGTAAAATCTCTGTGTTTTCAGGGTTGTTCCATGGGACTTAAATATATATTTGACCCATATTCGGTTTTCACACTGCTTTTCTGTCAAGCATTTAACACCAATGGGACAGTCATTTTTCACATCTATAGTTACATAGGTGGGGATGCTCATTTTTTTTTCATATTTAATATCTTACCATCATGCTTTTTTTTTTATAATTATTTGTGTAGCTGTAATTTAATTTTATCATATTTTTATTAAATATTTTATAACATATGGCATTTAGAAAAGTATCTAATAAGTTGATGAACATTGTTCTCACCTTGGGTTTTATTAAAACAAAAAACAAAACTGTATTTGTCATAAAGCGTAATACTAGTATTTATAAGTCACTTGTAATCACTACTGATGAATCCACTCTCTCATAATTAATTGAGTTTATAGAGAACATTTCATCCATATACAAAATGATTGCACTATTACATTTACATATCATTACAACATTATTAAAGCAGCATTATTAATCTGTTAACATTGTTGTCGTCAATATTGTTTATGTATGATAAATTTAATATCTAACTTATATCTCATATGTAACCTATATCGCATTCAGTTTTTACCATAGTGAAATTTTCTCTGTTGCTAGAATTTACAGAGTCTTTTTGTAACAGATTTAGTATTTTTCTTGAAGACAGCAGGTGGATGGTTGGAAGCTGTGTTTATGTAGCATAGGGCAACATTATTTTTTTTTCTGTAGATTTATTGTTTGTTTTTTTTTACAGTATATCAACCATCTGTGGGTTATTTAAAGCCAAAACATATTTCAGATTGTAAGAGGTTGCTTGTGGTTGCCCATTTAAGTACTGACTGCTCTCAACACTTTGGTGATCAAACAAGAACTGGTGTTTTCAGTGTGATTTTACTGTAAGCATATTTTTTTTCTGTAAGATGATACTATTTCATTACTGAGGTCACGTGTGATATCAGGGTAATCTATTACCTTGCTGGTGGTTTTAACCACAAAGGTGAATCTAGATTCTTTAAAGCATTTTGCAATTTTTACCTCAGGTTTTTGACTGCTCTACCATTCATGTTCCTTAGTAGAAGTCAGAGCCATGTAGGTAGAGTGGTGTGTTACAAGAAAAAAAACATTCCTGTGTGCATCCCTGGAAGAAATAAAGATAACATTGGATTGTCTTGTTGTTGTCATGTGTGGCTGCTGCGTCATTTCACTATTGATGGAAAAGCAGATAAGAGGAACCTTATGTAATTTTGGTAGAGAAAGATATACGCCATGTTTGGCTTGTTATTCCTGCAGAGTGTTAAGAGAAAGGGCTACATTTGCAATTCACAATATTTTCCATTCAATAGTCATTTTCTTAGTCATACCTACATCTATAGAAGTTAAGGCCTGAAAGATTTTTTTTGTCAATCAAGACATCTCTGATAGAAGACATATCACAGTGACTCTGCAAGGACATAAGATGTTTCATTATTAAGAATCTGACATTGTTCAATAGAGACAACACTAATGTAGAAAACTTCTATATAAAGTGACATACCTGTCCTCTTGTAAAGCCTTGATAAAAACTTGAACAAGCTCATTTTTCAATAAGAATAACAGTTCCTTTGGGATATTTTCATTTTGATTCATAAATGTTTGGATCCTAAAATAGTTCAAAGAAAATATATAATTGTATATTATTGGAGATATCAATGAAAAAGTAATAAAAATGGGTACATGTAAATATTGTCAAAAGATTATTATTTTTCCTTCATTATATAAAACTTCAATCTACCAATGAAATTCAACATCAACCCACAATATATATATTATATTGTGTAATAAGATGTGTTCTCATGGACAACATTTTTTCTTTCTTTACAAAGTCAAAGCATAGAATCTTTTTTTTTATAATAAAATGGATGAACTATTCTCATTTGGTTTGAAGCAAAATCATTAAAATATTTAATTTCAAACTAAATATTCAAGAATCTGGCATTCAGCATGTCAATTAAATTCATATACAATTTAAAACCACATTTTGAGGCAAACAAATTTGTAGTTAACATGGTTTAATAATTCTGTTATGATAGAAAAGAAAAGAGCAACATAAGTATGAAAATTACTTCTGAATTAAACATTGTTTTTTTTTTATATATCTTATCCTAATTTGAATAAATAGCTGAATGGAAGTTTTCAGTAAATTGGCTAACACTTTCCATTTTTCACTATATATACAAGTAAACATTTTGCCTTTGGTGTTTTAGTCTGACCAAGTCAGTTTATAGGATGAAATAAAAAAAATTTATGATAATTTTTTAAATACAGTATTTACATTAGTCGGACTATTGTCCTCATCTTTGTCGCCATATTTGTCACAACGTTTCGGCCGTTGTACGCTCCGGCCTTCTTCAGGTGGTTGGAATTTCGAACCAAACCCTTTATTTCGATCACTGGGGTAGACTGTTCTAGTTCCACGAGCCATGTTTGATGGATGTCAGTTATCAGTTATCTCCTGCTAATTTTCCCTCTGAAAGTTCTCCACTGCCTGAACCGGGTATTGAACTCACACTCTTTGGGTCTGTCACTGGATCTAACCAACACCTTTATCCACTGTGCCATGTGTCCTTGATCCAGTGACAGACCCAAAGAGTGTGAGTTCAATACCCGGTTCATGCAGTGGAGAACTTTCAGAGGGAAAATTAGCAGGAGATAACTGATAACTGACATCCATCAAACATGGCTCGTGGAACTAGAACAGTCTACCCCAGTGATCGAAATAAAGGGTTTGGTTCGAAATTCCAACCACCTGAAGAAGGCCGGAGCGTACAACGGCCGAAACGTTGTGACAAATATGGCGACAAAGATGAGGACAAAGATGAGGACTAATGTAAATACTGTACATAATACCTCATCTCAGAAATATTTTAAATGTATTTTACATCCCTTAAAAATGTTTTTTTCACTTTAATTTGTTCAAAACCAGCATTAAACTATATATAAAAAATACTTCAATTCAATAAATCATTGGGGGTAGAGAATCAAGTGTCAGCCTACAAGTGACTTGTAAACAAATAATATAGTATTTCATGGGCATTAGACATAATCTGTAACATTGAGTGGGAACAAGCCACTCACATGTGAATTGAAAAGTTTTCAGCAAGTACAGAAAAATAGAATGTGGTGTAAGTTTAGTATGTGTTTTCTCATTGGATTTATATAACCTTTGCAGTGAGATAATCATAAAGAGAACTATTAGAACTAGAAGGAGATTTATTATCAGCAAATATAATCCTAATCACCTAGTATGTAGGTGATATACAGATTCAGAAGGGAAACTGAATGAGTAGTAAAGGACTTAACTGTAAAAATAAAGAACTTATGGTCATCAGCAAAAGAGACAATAAAAGCTATGAGTTACAAATTAGGGACCTCAAAGTCAAGCATGTACAGAAAATATGATACAGGCAAATGAAAGCAAATTAGAATAGCAAAGGATTGCTTGTAGAAACTAAGCAAAGTATTAAGAGATAGGAAAATATTTTTAGAAACAAAGAAAATAGTGCTGAACTGCTATGCTATATTTTTTATATGGCAGTGAATACTGTACAATTTCCTCACAAATGAAGAAGTGACTCAAAGTGACAGATGTGGTTCTACAGGTGGATGCTAAGAATACCATCGACTGAACATGTGGGCAACAAAGAAGTTTTAGGGAAAATTGGGTCTAAAAATAAACATGCTTAGACTGCTAAAATTTCTGGAACACATAATGAGGAAAGATGGCTTGGAGAATTTAATCCTCACAGGGAATATTAAAATATAAGAAGGCTAAAAGAAATATTGATTACCCTACATAATGAGTTTGTGTTACAGATGGCAGAGTGGGGACAAAAAGGATGGTCAAGAGTCAAAAGTTACTTCAAGAGTGACAAGGAGCAGGAAACTGTGGAGAACCATGATCACACACAACCTGAAGAGATAGGGCATCTAAAAAAACAATGTAGTGAATCAATAAATCTTGCAATAGAAACAATCATTTTTACATTACATCTGCTTACAAATAATTACCAGTGAATAAGCAATACCTTGTTAAAGACAATTGTTTTTTAATGATAGACACACCTGTAATTACCTTTGTCTGATTTCAAAGGCCCACTGGTCAGTTTTAAGCCTATCCTCCTTTGATGATGGATGCATTAATCCTGCTGGAGAAGTGCTTTTCAAATTGACAGCATTTTCAGGTAAAAGTGGCAATGACTGGAATACACTATTTTTATCTGTAATAAAATTCAGAATAAGGTAGATAAGGGAAAAGTACAAAATTTAATTCAATATAAAATAATACATCATACTTTAACTGTGTTTGTAAATTTTCACACGGTAAAATGTTGAAAACATGAAATTATTTTTAGATAAGTATTTTTTGTAGAGATTGGAAACTTTTAAAAGCTTGAAATCAGGATTTAAAGTTGATATTTTTGGTATAATTTTCCAATAATAAAAATGTTCCCATTCAACTTTAATTATATGACAAATGTGTAGATATGTCTTTGCTAAAAGAAATGTAAATTTAAATATCTATTTTGAATGACAATACACACAAATGCTGCTTTAAAGAAAATAACAGGAAAGAGGATTTGTTCACAGAACTCTGAACACTCCTTAATCAAAATCCACATCATGGTGGCAGGTGGCACAAGATATTAAAAAGCAGATTAGCAATTTCATCACATAGGAAAATAAGAAAGAGTAAAAACAGTAGATAAAATACCTTAAGTATTTTTTATAAATTTACCTAATTGCGTAGGATAATTTTAAGCTTAATGCATGAAGACTATTTTCTGTAATCTTGATCTGCCTTATTAAAAAAAAGCAGAACTGAAAATGTATCCCATTACTAGTCTAATAAACCCAAACCAACAGATTAAGTGTCAGGAGGATTGACACCTGTATTTTTGTTTACAGTGGTGTTCCTCCTGTACAAGGTCCTGGGGCCCACTTGAGGCAGAGGGTTGCAGAATAAGAGGTACAGCTTATGCTGATATGTGCAGATAATAATGGTTAACTCTTGAATAGGTTAAGATTGTAATGATTTGGGAAGTAGCCTCTTGGGAGTCAGTTTCACAAGGCAGTGGTTTGTGGGAAGAAGCTGCTTGAGTGAAATTTGCATCTCACCAGGGGGATATGAAAGGAATGAGGGTGCTTTGCTACAATGTTTGTGGCATGGCAGGTCTTAGCTGTGAAGGTTAGGACTGGTGGAACTAATTAGTATAGTTCAGCTGAACACTCACCATGGAAATAGTGAGAAAGGAATTGCAGAGTGAAAAATAATTTGTCGCCCCACAAGAACGTGGAGATGCTTTTGGACTCTGTTGAGAGTGGAAAGTGAAGACTGTGAAGCTCCTGCCCATATATGGCAGCAGTACTCCATTTTCAGCCTGATCTGGCTCTCGTAAAGATAGAGGATAGCAGGAGGAGTGAAGTAATTACAGGAGTGGTAGAGGGAACTGATCATTTTCCCCAGCATCTTTAGTGACGGATTGTATGTACAAGTTTCATTTGAGGTCTGGGTTGAGTTTGACTCCCAAAAGGCACTCAAGGTATGAGGCCTCGCTGAGGGAACATCTGTTCATCACAATTGGTGAAAGTTCTGGGTCTGATTGGTGATGGTAGATAGTTACTAGTTTGGTCTTTGAAGCATTGAATGTGACCAGTGTATTTTTTCTCCCCACTGGGCTGCTAGAGTTTGGTCAGAAGAGGGGTTTAGAGGTGCACTCATATACTGTTATATCATCAGCATAGATATTCACAAATGATCAGAGTATACTCTGAGGCAGATCATTTATGTAGAGGAGAAAGAGTGTTGGACTGAGAAGCGAACCTCAGGTAATGCCTGTGTTAATCACCTGGGATCTAGAGGACTGGCCATTAACGGTTACTTTCAGGGACCTACTCATTAAGAAAGATTTTTTAATTGAGAAGACTCTTCCGGTGACTCCATAGCTAGAGACCTTTGAAATATCGAATGCGACTGTCCTTGAGATATATTTATTGACAAGTGACTCACTAATTCTCTGAGTAATTGCAGTGGACTGGGTAGATTGAAATCCATACTGCTTGTCACTCAGGAGGTTGTATCTATTGAAGTAGTCAACAACCTTATTGTTAATTATAGCTTCAAAGTGTTTGCTGATGAGACTGATGGGTTTATACTGTAAAAGGAATGAACCCTCACCCACATTCTTGAAAACCATGCATACACTTGACACAAATTTGAAAAGATTTCTCCTTCAAGCAATGGTTAAATAGTTTCACTAGGATTGGGGATAACTGGGTTAATATTCTCAAATACAACCACTGGGATTTTGTCTGGACCAGTGGCCTTCTTAGGTTCAAGAGTTTTTGATAAGACTTCCTGTGCTGTAATGAAAATATTACGGAGATTATGCTCAGTGAGTGATGGGCAATTAGGAAGGGGATGGCTTTTGTCATTTAATATTGAGTTTGAGGCAAAGATTGAAGTGAAGAGCTTCGCCTTGCCAGGCAAGGAGTAGATGACCTCAGGGCCATTTATAATAGTAGGCACCGACGCACTATTCAGAATTTGGTTAGAGATCTTCCAGAACTCCTGGGATTCCATTTGTTTGCTTTCAACTTTAGCCCGAACTACTTGAACATAGCTACACTTTGCATTTTCTAGAACTCTCTTGCAAAAGTTGTGGATAGTTCTGAACACAGCAAGTGTCCTACGACACCCCCCTCTGTGTGATAAATATTGTAGTAGTGATTACAATGAGCTATGGCTTCAGCACATTCAGGGGTGAACCAGGGCTGGCTGTTTAGTTTCTGCTGGAACTTTTTCCTGGGTATAAAACTCTCCATTCTGGTGAGGATCCATTCTGATACAAGGCCAGCTGTTTTAGGGTCAGAGTGTTTGAAGAAGGCTGAGAGGAGCTTCTGGCATGCAAGACTTGAAGTGTTCATGTACCAAAAGATTGTTCTTTGGAATGGCCGATCATGTATGCCTTTGGTTTAGCATCAACTTTGACACTGAGTGGGGGTAAAAGTTCTGCAAGTCATTTTTCAGAGCAGAATGTGAGGAAGAGGTAAAGGAAGTTCACCTGATGTCCTGTCACATCAGGAATGAGTGTGGGTTCTACAATGATCTGCGTTAGATCATAGGCAATGAAGAACTCTCTGCAGTATCTGCCTTCTTTGTCAGTTTTGTTTGAGTGGACAGGCTAACCACTCTTTGTGGTGAATACTGAAGTCACCACAAATATGAAAGTTAGCTGAGGGAAGTTCAGTGAGGACATTATCAATCGTCTCAGATATTCAGTCGAACATTAAAGTTCCATTATCCTGAGGGCGATATGGGGTGAAAATGAAGGTGGTACTGTGGATAAGTGCCACGCAGAAGCACATATACAGGTGATCAGAGAGTGTTTTTTTTTTGGCGAGGTTCTGCTACAGAGAAATCTGTCCTTAATGCAGGTGCCAAGTCTGTGGTTGTGGTACTTTTGACAGCCCTGCTTAGTTTATTAGAGTGAGTAACCTGGGGCTGCGAGCTCCTGCAGTGGGAAAGAGTTTTCAAGATAAGCTTTGGACAGGAATAGGAGGTCAGGATTGGATTCCAGTAGATGGTGTTCCACCTCTGGAAAGATGGTGAAGCTGGAGTCTACTTTTATTTTTGTGAGGTTGGGTTTGATAATTTTGTTTTATTTAGTTGCATTTATATGTAGTTAATAATGTGTTTGGTAGAATAAGAGGTAGTGAGACAGTCACACGCACAGGAGATGCCTGCATCTATAACCTGGATTGAATCATCTGAAGATACTGCCATGATTGTAGCCTTCATCATGTCATTGAGAGGCCCCACTGAAAACTATTGCATGGCCCAGAACCCATTCACAAAAATGGCAGTACAACAGCCCCAATATTATACACCTCCTTTGAAGTTACTCAAAGGTCCAGATCCCTATCAGGTAGATAACACCAAAATCCATAAAATGTTTATCTCCAGCACCCTTGACAAAGGGACAAATAATCTAAGAAAAATACAGGCATGATCCCCCAAGTGTACATATCCTGTCTACCCAAAATTCAAGGTAACAGAACTCCTCCTTGGACCAGAAACATCATACTGATCTGACACCATAGGTACTAAGACAAGCTTGTCCATATGTGAGGACTAAAAGACCCACTGGAACAAGTGGGGAAGTGACATAGCCTGCTTGTGGGTACTTCAGCATCCTCTACCCTCATTTGATTTAATATTAATGGAGGTGAAAGGTTAATTGGACTGAAGCTACACTTATGGGTTTGTGGGGACTTCTTTTCTGTCTGGTACCTGTGTTATGCGAGTTTACTTAAGGAAATGAGAACTTGAACCTAGCGAACCATTTATGAACAGTACTCTCAGCTGTGGTACCATCTCTATAAATGGCACATATTTTTTATTGCTCTTTGTACATCGTTCTTTCCTTTCCAGAAGTAAAAGAGCATCAAATGATAAAAATGCAACTCATTTTCCTCCATTTTCACTTTTAACTTAAAAATATTTCAAACTCACAATCCGCACACAATTTATGCAAAAAGATACATTGAAATGTCATCTGAATATTTATATGTCATAAATTTCAGACACATTCAAATAGAAAAAAAAATATAATAAAACATTGTTTTAGCCAACTATACTGACAAAATGTTTGCAGACAGTGTAGATTTTAGTGGGGCACACAAGTGACTTTGAAATCATAAAAAACTTTCTCTTGTTTTCACACTGACCCAGCTAGATAACTTTGACAAGTTAAACACCTAGCACTAAAAATATTATTCTTGCATATTTTTGATGGCTCCATTTTCATGTTGATCATAAAAATTACATACTAGACTTCATTAAATTGCTTACTAACAGTGAAATAAATATCAAACAGAAAAGTCTTTACATCTGATACAATGAAGACATTGTTGATGTTAATGTGGTATTAAAATATGAAGTTGGGATGGGAATACACAACTCTATAATACAAATAGCTTTCAGCTATGTTTTCTTAGGCATTTGCAGATCTACTTGTCCTAATTCTTACATAATTATCCATTCACAACATACTTTGATCAAAATTGCAAAAATTGCAATTTGTTGTTATCTTTCACACACAAAAGGAAAAACATGCACATATAAAATTGATAATTACATTTACTAAGTATAGTTTAGTTTGGTACAGAGTTAAATGTAGTGGCTGAAAGGGGAATGTAGAAGAGAAAAATTGCATTGTACCAATATTACAAGTGGGGAATGCCTACCTTGAAACTCAACGTTCAAAATCTTATCTTCTACATGGGTTTGAACACTGAGCATTAGTAGTAACAGGAAATATGCAACAACTTTGGCCACCATAGCAAGTCATTAGGTCTTTACAAAACTTAGCTTAGTCTGGCACAAGGCCATAAATATCGAGCACTTGGTAGGCTGAACTCCCAATCCAGTGGTGTAATTTTGGCACCTCAAATCTAACATCTGTGCACAAGTGGTGGAATTGTATAAACGTACAGATTTCTTAATCAAATAGTATTCGTCTGCATGCTAGGTCTATTGAGGAGGTTGTCAGTGATTGATTTGTGTACCGATTCTTTTAGTTATCTTCCAGTGTTGTTCCCTGTGTATTGTTTTGTAATATATATGTATCTTGGTGATGACCAAAAGGATCTGTGCACATATGAGACACTGACAACATCGTCAGTAGATCTAGCATAGCATCTGAGAGATAATGTTTCTGGGTTTATATTCTTAAGGACAAACACTGAAATTTTATCTGGGCCAGTGGCTTTCTTCAAGTCAAGGCTTTTGATAAGTCTTGAAACCTTTTGTGCTGTAATGAAAATATTACCGAGATTGTGCTCAGTGAGATATGGGAAGTTGAGAAGGGTATAGCCTTTGTCATCTAATGCGGAGTTTGAGGCAATGATTGAGGTGAAGAGCTTTGCCTTTGTCTGTTGAGGATGATATGACCTCGGGGCCATTTATAATAGTGGGCACAGCCACTTTGTCCATAATTTGGTTCTGACTTTCCAAAATTCACAGGATCCAATTTGTTCCTTTTCAACCTTGGCCTGCATAGCTACATTTGTTAAGAGAACATCATTTTTGAACAATTGTAAATTGCTTCACTTAATAATGTAACAATTTATTATTTTATATATAATTTGGAGTTTGGGAGTATCAGACACAAAAACAAAAACATCAGACATAAAAGCATCACCTTGATGACCTCCTCAAGCTACCTATGTCTTCCCAACTTCTCCCAGTAGGTCTTTTAGTCTTCTTATATGAGCAAGCTTTTTACAGTACCTTAGTTCTCAGACCAGTACAATATTTCTGACTCAAGGTGGAATTCTGTTGCCCCAATTTATGGGTAGATGAGACATGTACACTCAGGATATCACACCTGTATCTTCTTTCCTGGATTATTTGTACCTTCATGAAGAGTGCTGGAGGTAACAATTTTCTTTATTTTGACGCCATCCACCTGATACTCAAAAGTTCTAACTTTGAAGGAGGCTATCCTATCAGCAGGAATATAGTATTGGGGCTATTGTAGTGCCATTTTGTGAATGGGTTCTGGACCTTGTTGGGGCCTCCTGATGCTATGGTAAAGAGTACAGTTATAGCTGTATCTCTGAACAATTCAATCCAGGTTATTGAAGCACACATCTAAGGGTATGATTGTCTCACTACCTAGTCTACCACTCTAGCAAGTACCTGACACCTCCTGATATCCTGTTTCCTTAATAGGAGTAGAGAGGTTCACCTATTGCCTGGTTCATGCACCAATCTTTTGAAAAGGAGCAGAGGTTTATCCATTGTTTTTTGTTTAGGATTTGGTTTCTGGTTACTTCTAAAGTCTACTTTAACTATACTTTTAACGTCTCCACCTAAAACTCTGGGCATTTACTCACTATTGAATTACTTTTCCTTTTCTCAATTGGAGTAGATAGGTTTGCCTATCATCTAGTTCACGCATCTCCCCAATCTTCTGAACAGGAGTAGAGACTTATCCATCATTTCCTGTTTAGGACTGGGTTTCTGGTTCTTTCTAAAGCCTTTTCCCTTCTTTCACTTCTGGTGGCCCCTTGCATCTTGGTAACATTATCTCCTTCCTTAGAGTGACACATCTTACTCTACCTCGAGTGGTTCTTGGTCTTTGTACAACGTGAATATAATTGAAACAAAAAAAAGGTATTCTCATTATTAAGTAAAAGCAATTAACATTCAGGAATAAAAGAAGGTCCTGTTCAGTCTTTGCAAATATTTGAATAATGTGTATTTGTTAAGGAATCACTTTAAAATATACTAAAAGAATTATGTTGAAATCTTCTGTATTCTGTAAATATGAATTTACAATTTTTTGAAGATTAATTTCTTAATCTTACTATAAGCACAATTATTTACTTTACAAATGAAAAAATAGAATCTCAAAAATAGCAAATGAAACATGTACTTCAGGACAAGATACCTCAAATGATCATCAGATCACAAACACAGCCTGCAATCTTACACTTAAGATTGTAAGAACATAATGAAAAGGCAATGGTAAGAAATTAAGATGAACAATTAATACAAAACAATTCATAAGCAAAAAATTCAGTTCTAATTGCCTGACAGCATGACAAATAAAATGACAAGATATGAGTAGAAGCCATTCTGGCATTGGGGGCAGATGGTTAAAATAAAAATCATTACGTATGCTGGAAAACTCAATACAGAAGTTGCTGACCAATACATAATACTAATAAAATATTGAAAATTGTCAAAAGTATACAAATGGTACCAACACGAAAGAAAAAGAAGTTAAGAGAGCAAAAAATTAACCAGATGAAAACAGCAAGTAAGTATAAATTAAATAAATGGTAATGATGATGATGATGATGATAATTTCCTGCTTGTTGGAAATCATCTTCTAGAGTTACAATCTTTAAGAACTCAAGCAAACTATCTGATTCTTCTATCAGCCTATTAGACTTCTACCTGATTTTTGGCAATGTACTAGAGGCTCTAGTGAACTCTGAATTGGTTCAGCATCTCACATTGCAGGGTCTTCTTTCAGATAAGCAATATGGCTTTCACTTCTCTAGCTCAACTGCAGATTTGTTAGCAATTATTGCTGAAAGAGTCTATCAAGCCCTAGATAAGAATGGTGATGCTCAGGCTGTTCCTTTGCATATCTTGAAGACATTTGACAAAGTTTGGCACACTAGATTTCTTCACAAGTTGAAAGGTTATGGTAATTCTGGACAAATTTTTGAACTGATTCAGTATTTATCAAATCATGTAATGAAAGTTATCTTGAATGACCACTCTTCTAGATCTTTTTGTATTAATGCAGGCGTTTCCCCAGGACTCAATATTTGAACCTATATTGTTTCTAATTTTCATAAATGATCTTGATGTCATCAGTTCTCAACTCAGTACCTATGCTGATGACACAACTATTTACTCCTGTCTTAATAGTAAGTTAGATAAGATCAAATTTGAGCTGATCTCAAAAGTGACCTATAATCTATTCTTAAATGAAGCAAGGAGTGACTTGCAACTTCTCAAACTAATGTTTTCCACTGACATGAAGTGAAAATATTGAATTAATTGCTAGGTCTGCTGCTAGTAAAGTTGGTTCACTGTCATGCTAGACAATTTTTCTCAGCAGAATTTATTTTACATATTCATAAGTCTACCATTCATCCTTGTCTTACATATTTCTGACACATTTGGTCTAGTGCTCCTGCTATACATTTAGAAATTCTTAATAAAATCCAAAGAAGAATCTGCAATGTTAGTAATCCAGACCTGGCATCTCAGCTTCAGTCACCTTCCCACTGCCATAATGTTGCTTCCCTGTGCCTTTTCTATAAATGCTTTCATGTTAATTGTTCTGATGAACTTTCTTCTGGGGTACCTAGACTTTATGAATTTAAGTGCAGTACTAGATTGTTGACAATGTCTCATCATTTTACAGTTGAAATAGCTAGATATAACTGTAAGTTCTATGCTAACAGTAATTTCTATCACACTTCACACTTGTAGAACTCTTCTGGCTTCTTGTTTACCCAGTTAATTTTGATTTTCAAAAATTTAAATGCACTGTCAATCGTTATCTTCTGTCTTCTGAATTCTTTTATTCTCCTCTCTCCTTAATGTTAGTTTTTCTCATATCTTCTAATACTCAGTAACCTCTTGCATCCTATTGGCTTTATTTAACTGCTGCTTGAAGAGAAATCCTTTTCAAATCTGTGGAAAGTGTCAAGTGTATGCCTAGTCTTCAAGAATGAGAGGTCTTCCCTCTCCCAGTATAGACCTATCAGTCTCCTCAGTAAGCTTTTTGAGGCTATAATCAACAAGGTCATTGAGCATCTATTGAAAGGAAGAGAGGGAAAAAGTGACTGAATGAATTCTAAAAAATGCTTCTACAACTAAAAACTTTTAGCCAATCAATAGTTGAATCACATTCCTCACCTTGCAATACCAAGTTTTCTCAATCTCTTCCAATTTTTTTATTAGAATTATTAGGGAAATGAGTAGATAAGTTTTCTTGAATATGCACACCAGTTGATGAAAAAAAAAAAAAAAAAAAAAAAAAAGCATCTACTCAAATACAGGTATCTATTAAAAGTAATAAAATATGTCTGATTATAAATTAAAGGCCATTAATTCTTTTTATATATTTATAAGTGAACATTGAAGTCAACACTCAGAGGTGACAGGCTGCTTCATGCTGGACACAATTGTCAGGCCATCTGACAATTGCGTCCAGCATGAAACAACCTCTTGCCTCTGAGTGTTGACTTCAATGTTCACTTTTATATTTACATACACTATCTCTGATATTGAGCACTTTATCCCATAAATATAGCACACCTTAAAATTATATATATATATGCACACACAAACTGAAGCATTTTATTAAATTCTATCAACAAATTCTGCCTATTTTGACGTGGGTGTTTATAAATATATTTTTAAAATCATGCGTATCAAGTGGCAGGAGCTATGATTTTTGATTTAGTGCTTTCAATATGGATTTTATGAGTTTTTTATTAAACCATTTGCTATTGAAAAACCTCTTTGCACTGAACTGTACTAAATAATGAGCACCCACCCATCACTTCTTAGAAATACATCATCTGTGAAACAAGAATGACTATGCTTTTTCTAAGAGTTTAAATTTAGAAACACTGCAACTAAAGCAGAGAGAAATATCAGCCTGGCATTTGAAGACAGAACTGCAAGCAAAAAAAAAAAAAAAATTCAAAAATGGTTTCTTTCTGGAGATTGGAAAATTCAAAAAAATACATGAATGTCATTAACAAAGGATAATTCAGAAAAAAAAAATTGCTGTTCATTTAGGAAACTTTCAATTTTATCTTAAACTATTTCTTGTTATATGGCTGTCATAGGAAAGATGAGAAATTTGGAAAAATGATTATTAATATTCAGGCTAATGTCCTTATCTTTGCTGTTATTACCATCACAAGGTTTCAGCTATTGTGCCCCCCCCCCCATCTTCTTCAGGTGTCTCTTGATTCAGGTAACCTTCAGAGAATTTTGAACTGAACTCTTTAATTTATTTAATCTCATCTTGTTCTTTCTTTCATCCTGCTCAATTATTGCTCACCCTATTTGTACTACCCAGCCAAGGGATTGAACTCTCAATTAATATGCCACCAAATTCACAAACTAAGGTTTTAAGCTGCTAGGCAACTGTCATGTATTAAAAAAAAAAATTCTGCATCCTTTTGAGGTGACTTTATTACTGTTAATTGCAACCAATTTCTGAAACATCATTTATTGTGAAAAAAATTGATAATTTATGATAATCATAAAGGCATATTTTGATTAAAAGAACTTTTTTCCTTTAGAAACATAGTGTATTACATTTCCCTGTCAATATCTGACATTTCATAATACTTAAAAAATGTGTTAGTATAACAGTTATTGGTGAACCAAGTTCAAATTACAGTTTAATCTATTATATTCCCTTTTGCATAGGTATTTCCAAAGATTCGAGATATCCAAGGTTTGAAATTAATTTTTTTAAATGCAAAAATCCTTTTTGAAGCTTTTAGTTTTAATTTCAAGCTAATAGATTAAATTTAATATTTCCAATAAGCAAAATATTTTGCAGTATTTCAAAACTAATTTAAATTGTCTGAAAGTGTTCATTTTGAAACCAATAACATTCACTGATTTTACTACCATTTTTAGCCAGCTATCATTGCAATTAAAAATATTTCAAAAATAAAATATACTTTTCTGAAACTTTATTTGAGGAATATTAGCTTATTTAAAGTTTAATTAATCTTATTTGAGACAAATGTTATGGTAGGTTTAAAATATTGCAGAAATATATTTTCTAACATGGTGGGAATATTCAAAAACATTTTTAAAATAATTTAATTCTTCTGTGGATAAGTCCTGGAATTTTCATTAAAATCTGACAATTATTTGATTTTTGCAAAAATTTCAAAATCAATGTATTTTTCACTGAAAAAAAAAAAAAAAAAATAAATAAAATAAACAAAAAAAAAACAAAAACAAATACAACACTAAAATTTCCTATACTAATTTTTGGCTACGGAGCTGATTCAACGAAAAGCATTTTTATCCCAAATTTCAAACATCCTATATAGGAGGAAAAAATATAACTCAATCAAAAAAATTCATTGGTCTTTCCTCTAAATAATAACAAAGATTTTGATAAAAATTTGTTTTTATTAAGTTTGGGACATTTTTTCATTATGGTATGCTAATTTTTTGGCAGTACCTATTTTTGCATTATTGCTTTTTTTTTTTTTTTAAGCATTTCCTCCCAAGCAAGGTGGGAGTGCCACTAGTATGCAAGGGGCTACAGAGAGTGTAAGGGAAAAGAATGGGTATAGTGGGGGAGACAAGGATGGGATAAAAAGAAGAATGGAGATCAAGGCAAAAGAAGATGTCAGTTGACATTACATTTAAATTTTTGAAGATTATAGTTATCAGGTAGGCAAGTAATAGGAAGAGAGTTCCTCTGTTGGGAAGTGTTCAAAAAAGTTGTGGTTACATTTAACTGTTTCAACAGTAAAAGGGTGGGACTGAGATGCTGACCTAGTAGCACACTTAAATTCATGCAGTCAAGGCACCAGTGAAACAACTTGTCAGAGCAGATGACATAAAAATATTTAAAGAAAAGACATAGGAAAGCCACATTACATCAATGAGAAAGTGACTGGAGTTGAAATTCCAAGTCAGGACCACTCACAGATCCATCTCCGGATTTTGTTGAGAACCTTGAGATCAACACGGGAGCACCAAACCATATATAGTAACAGTATGCCATGCATGGATGAATGATAGATTTGTAGATGTGAAGGATGGACTCAGACAAGAAAAACCTTTTGGTGCAACACAGAGAACCAACTTTCTTTGCAGTAGATGCAGCTATTGATCCAATGAAGTTGTTCTACCTCAAGTCAGTGGAAAACGTGATGCTAAGAAGGTGCAGTGAGGTGCTCTTGTGGAGTTGAGCATCAACCATGCTGATAGAAGGCAGGGACGTTTTTCTATGGTGAGTAAATGACAGCAGTTTCATTTTGGATGCATTAAAATTCACAAGCCATTTTCTGCCCCAGTCAACCACAGATTAGAGATCGTAAATGGTAGTGTCGTCTGTGTAAATGCCGACTTGAGAACTGATGATGTCAGGAAGATCATTGATGATCAGAAACAGTGTAGGACCAAGGATAGAGCCTTGTGGAACACCAGCATTTATATAGAAGGAACTGGAAGAGAACCCATTGAGGACAACCTTCATTTCACAGTTAGACAGGAATGATAGGATTAAATCAAATCATTATGTAATACCATATCCCTGAAGCTTACATAGAAGACCAGCATGCTAAACTCTGTCAAATGCTATGGATATATTTAGAGCAACAGCTCCAGCTTCACTATTATTATCAAGAGCCTGATACATATTCAGTTATAAGCACATCAGCAGTAGACCAAGCAAAGCAGAAACCATATTGTTTGTCAGAGTGCAGATTGTGGGAGGTGAGATGCTTAACTACTTTGGCATTGATCAAAGCCTCAAAGACTTTGTTGAAAAGTGGTAGGAGACTGATGCTCTTGGGAAAAAACAGCCATCCATAGCCTCCAACCCACCAGCAGTTAAATATCAAGAGAGGCTAAGCTGGGATGGCAGCCTGAGAATCACTACTGTAAATTCAAAATCATGGAGAAGGCAACATCATCATCATCATCTTTTGACCTCCCTATGGTTGGTCGGAACTCCATTGACAATCCCATTCCACACTGTTTGGTCTTGTATTGCTGTCCCCAGATCCCCAATGTCCAACTCTGAGTCCCAAGCTATGGTGTCTGGGAAGGCAACAAGAAAGCCACTTCCCAAGAGGTCATGGTAATCCATATGAATTTGTGAAAAGCCATTATGTCCTGTGTGCAACTAAAGAAATAAGATATAGAGAGAAGTAAAAGGAATAGCAGAAGACCAACTAAGTTTTATAGTAAACAAAATAGAGTTTTATTTTAATTTTAGTGATTTGGTTAGTGGCTAAAAATGAAGAAACAAAGTCATACTAGCAAGAAGTTAGAAATACTTCAAAATAACTTAAGTCAGGAGTTGCTGGGGTTTTTGCGATATAGTTTACATGTCAGGTTAGTGAATGGTATTAAATGGACAAACTCTAAAGCAGATATCTGCAACTACTGATTTTGCCTGCTAACTTGCTTAATTTTGGCACCAGACTCAAAGAAGTTTCTTATATAAAAATAGATATTTCTTAACAAATTCTACCATAAAACAAATTGACATGAACATTGAAAACTTCAAATAATTTCACATAAAACATGACATTTTGAACAATCACAAAGAACAAAACATAACGTTTTTAACAATTTTAAATAAAACATGACATTAAGTCATAATTGATGTTTTCCTGATATTGAAATTTATCAGGATCTAGAAGATATTGATTATAAATATTAAAAAGAGCATCAACTATAACATTGTCCTTTAATATGATTAATAAGGAAATTGTATTCTTTAAGAGTAAGAATACACCTTGTGAGTCTTTGATTTTTTTGGTTGTCATCTTTTGAAGGAAAGTCAGAGGGTTATGATCAATGTAAAAGTATTGGATTAAGAGTAATGCTAAGATAAACCTGAAAATGTTGAAGGGCGGACAACAATGCTAAACATTTGTTTTCAAACGTGGAATACTTTGATATTTAATTGTTTTTTTTTCTTTTTTGCAAAAATAACAGAGTTCTATCAATATAATCAGTGATTCTGGGAATCAGAAGCAAATTCATTTTGGTCACAGCATTTAATTTGTGGTAATCTATTACAAGTCTGTAAGGTTCATCTGACTTTGGTGCAAGAACGCATGGTGAACTCCATTGACAATCACTTGGTTCAATAATGTCATTGTCCAGCATATATATACTGAATCTCTTCTATTAAACTTTGAAGTTTAATTGGATTTAATCAGTAAGAATGTTGTTTGATGGGTTTTGCATCTAACTGTAACATGTTGAGCAGCAGTAGTTTTTCCTGAAACATCAGGAAAAATTCTTTTGAACTCATTAACCATATCAAAAATTCCTTTTATTTAGAGATAAATGTTTTAATTTTTTTCTAAATTACACATGATTTACATACAAATACCCAGATAAAAGACCTCCCCTTGTAAGGTTATCTGATCACATTGAGTTATTTGAAGTCTTATGTAAATGACCAGAACTTGGAGAAGTTTCATTTGTAAAAATAGATTCTAACAACTGATAAGACATGGCATATATATATATATATATATATATATATATATATATATATAGGGTGCGATGGGTAAATTGTCACCATTTTATATTTTTAATTTGATGCATGTGTGTTGTCTGCTTTTGTCAACTGCACCATCTGTGAGAAAAAAAGCCCTATGACACAATTCACTCTGCCAGAAATTTGGAAATGGCATGCTGTACTGTTTGGTATTCATGCCAGAAGCTCCAATGCAAACATTTGGGTGTCAATATTAGGAAAGTGCAGAGTATTTGGAAAGAGTTAGACGAGTCTAATGGTAATTACGAAGGTACGGCAGCTTAGAAAACTCACTCTGATATGAAAAGAACTCCCAAATTTGTTGGTGAGATCCAGACCATGATTGAAAACTATCCCTCCAAGTCAGCCAGGTCCATAGTCAGGGAGGTAGTACTGCTCTGGGTCAAGATGATGACTGCTGGAAGACCCTATGTCTGGCAACAGGACTCTGCACAAGCAGGAGAATTCAGTCATGAACCACAACACCCCTTACATCTGGCCACCTAACTCCCCAAATTGCAACCCCCTTAATTATTATGTGTAGGGGCACAGCTGAGCGAGAGGACAACAAACCTCTTAATACCAAAGATGAAGTGAAGGCAAGGATTATGGCAGCATTCACCAACTTGAACAAGGAGACCATCCAGAAGAGTTGCAGAAGATTCCGAAGTCATTTGGAGGCCATAGTTGAAGCCAATAGCAATTTTATTGAATGAATTTACTCTTTGGTATTTCAAGATATTTTTGTGTAATTTTGGTAAATATATCTGTTAAAATAACATGTCAGTGTTACTATAATTTTTGTGTAATTAAGACGACAATTTATCCATCGCACTCAGGGTGTGTGCATGTGTGTGTATTATTTTTTAAACAATAGTTATAAACCTAACCTTCCATAATTAACACCCTAATAAGATAACACCAAGCCTTATAAAAACAAACTATTAACTACTAAACAACAACAAAAAATGGTCAAGTGAAGACATAAACAAATATTTCCTTTGCTTTTTAAGAATTAATTTTTAAAAAATTATTTAAAACAAAAAAAAAACAAAAAACAAAATACACCTGTTTTAAAAACTTTAGAAAGTCCCAGAATATTCTGAAATATTAACCTAATTCTAAGTTGTCTCTGACCCCTGAAATAACTTTTGACATTCAGAGCCAAAAGATAAATAAAAAAAAGGAGTAATGAGAGTGTAAGGAGACAAGTAAATTATGAAAAGAAATCACCATGGCATCCTACACATGTGCTCACATACAGATGTACTCACATGTATATACATGCATAAAAAGAAGAAAAATTAACCTAAAACTAACAAAAAGTGCATAAATTATTATTTTTTTAACTTGATATAAAAATAACGAAAAATGAGAAAATTGGCAGACATTTGCTGATATCTCCTGATGAGTAGATTGAACAATTACACAAATGTTCATCTATGAAACACCAGAATAGAGGTGATGAATATGACATCAATCAGCTAAGTGTCTAATTTTATATTTGTATTAAACCTACATATAAGATCAGTACTGCTTTTACCAAAGTTACCTCAGGAAATCCTATAACCCATAATCCATCATCATGGTAAGTAGCAATTTGTGTTTTCACACATTACGAAAATTAATGACAAAGGGGGAAAAAATTTTGTGTGACTAATTTTGTGATTTAAGACTTCAGACTAAAATGATGTTTGTGTTGATGTAACTAAACATACACATGAAAGAGAGGAGATGCTGAAATTTAATTTTTTTTTTTTTTAATGTTTTTGGGGATATAGTCTAGTCAGTTTCATTTAGTTTCTTTTTCTTTGTTTTTATCACTTAAAAACCTAGAGCAATTTGCCAGAGTGTACCTGCTTTCTATGATGCTCAGAATTTACTATTAACTCTTTGTGAGTAATCCCCGAGTGCTTCTTTACTATTCTTACAGTTCTGCATGCAGCACATTTGGAAATCTTTCAAAGAGTACCAGAGCAAAGACAGTTCATATTCAAACTATGTTCATTCCACTTGCAATCTACTGAATCAGATGTGCAAAGATGAAATTGTTGAGCTTTACTGATGACTCTATAACATTAAAACTTGTGATAAATACTAACACCAGTATCATTGAGGTCTGTAGAATGTTTCTTAATTTTTGGAATTGTGGTTGCTCCTATGATAATGGTAAGTCAAAACATGCCATCATCACAAGAATATTAACTACTACTTAGAATCATCTAAAATAAACTACACCTGTTTAGAACCAACCACACAGTGGCAACTACTTGAATTTTGCTGACATTTGCCATAGCATAGGTGATTGAAGGCTTGTTAGAATCATCTTGATAAGACTATTCAGAAAAAGCATAAGATTTTTAATTTTTCTCCATATCCAAGTATTTGGGGCTGGATTTCTATATTTGGTCATTTGGGCCCTAAACCTCCAAATTGGAATAATTTAAGTAAAAATAATGTTTGGGAGAAGATCAAAGGCTTGATTTATTCATATTAGTGACACCAGTTTGAAAGTGATAATTTTTTTTAATTTTCTTAAAATCTGAGGGTCTGGCACCAAATTTTCATATTTTAAGGATTTCGGGCCCCAAATCTGAAAATTAGTATAATTTGAGTCAGAATAATGGCTGGGTGATGCTTAGAGCTTGTTTGAATAGTATTGGTATGGTAATTATGAAAATGACAAAATTTTAAAATTTACATATTTGGGTATAAAAGGCATATTTTGGGTTAAAACTTCAAAGTGTTTTGAACATGGATGGTTACAAACAGGACAACTTATAAACTTTATCAGTTTCTCAATCATCATACTGACAGAATATAAATGAATTAGTGAAGTTTCACAAAACCTGTGGATCAACAAACTAAAACAGATAAACAAACAAAAGCAAAAGAACTTACTAATTTATAAAGATATGCTGAAAAATAGATGGTTAATACTTGAATTAACTTTGCCATATACACAATCCAACTTTAATCTCAGTTTCAATACAAGAATCATAAGACAGACTTTTGTTACAACTTCATATTCAACAGGCTTAGACAGTGGACAATATTTGTAAACGATTATGGCCAGTAGCATCATATTAGAATTGTCTGTAGTAACAGATGAGCAACACTAACTCAAATCACCAGACATATATATATATATATACAGCAGATCAGTTCAGCATTCTTTAGTTTCCATGGGGCATGGGAACAGAAGACCCACAAGTGTAGTTCTGTTAACACTATGACAACAAAAACAGTGTCTTATCTAGGTTTTTAATGTCACTAACTAGACCCTGGAAGGGTGGCATGGTTTGAAGAGTGGTGTGGTTTGAGGAGTTGCAGTTCCAGTTTTTTTTTTCAGGATAATGGTAGGGTTGTGGTATTGTGCAAACCCCATGAGAGCATGGACTCTAGTTGCCAACAAGGCACTATGCAGATTGGTGGTGGTTCCATAACAGTGTAATGTTTTACCTGCTTGTCTGCCTAAACAGATCATTGACTAGTGACTGCTCCATTACACTATGTAGACAATACCACTATCCTCAAACCTATCTCTCAAAGCTCAATGGAGGGGGAATTGGCTTGTAACATTAAATACTGCCAAAGCCAATCTAGTAAGGTTTCATTACCAAGCAGACCCTGAGTTTTCTCCTCTCATGATGAATTGTATTTTCAATGAATGTATTGGGAATTAAGCTCACCCCAGACCTCAAGTGGAACACCTATAAATGACCCATCACTAAAGATGCTGGAAAAATGGTAAGTGCCTTGTAACAGTCCAGAAAGTACCTAACTCCTTCTGCCACATTCTACCTTTAAAAGAGCCAGATCAGACCAAAAATGGAGTATTGCTGCTATATCTCATTTAAAGATGCCCAACCCTCACATTCCAGCCTTGACAAAAGTTCAAAAGCATTTATGCAGCCGTACAGGTGACAATTTTTTTCCATTTACAATTCCTTTCCCCCACAAATGTAGCCTCTTGCTACTATCATTATTTTCATGATGGATGTTCTACATCCCTTAGTTCCACTAGTTCAGACCTTCACAGCTAGGACCCATCATGCTTTATACACAGGATTGACTCATCTTCATTCCCTTTGCATCCCATTTATGAGGAAGTTCCACATAGCTTCTTCCACAGAATTGTTACTTCATAAAACAAAAATCCAAGTGGATGTTTCTTTAATCATGTCAATTTTAACTTCTTCAAGTTGAGAGTCAACCGTTATCTATCCTACATATCCTCATAATTTGTGCTTCTTACTTTCTCCTTTTACACCCTTACAACAACCTCATTCAGAAACCCTTTGAGTAGCTCTTGAGCTTTCTATTAGGTGAGTAATAGTATTAAAAAGAAACATGACACTCTACACCTATTTATAGACTCCATATACCCCAACAATGACAGGTTATTCCAGCAAGTTAATGAACTGCACCATTGGGCCCAAATTACCCAGAATTGGTGTAAGAAGTATTCTGGAGACTTCCAACAAATGGTGTAACCACATGAACCCAATGTAGCATTCATAGGATGTCATGCAAAAGTCTATTTTCATACAAAACTTGCATCTAAGGAACTATAAAGATTGTATGACTCAATATCTCTTTGGAGGTCTTCCAACCACTTGTGGAAATGATGCTATGTTGAATTGCTGCACTTTGTTGGATCAGAGAATGTCTGATGCAATACTAAGCTGCTATCTCATTACTTTTGGCATGTGAGTGTATATGAGACTCAAAAATCCTTGAAGTTATTATGCATGATTACACAGACATATATATATATATATATATATATATATATATATATAGCTTCTTCTGATGAATTCCATTCATTCATTCTGTCAACATTTGATTCAGGATTTGTCAGGGATCTGATTGGCCAAATCTTTCAATATGGTGCCACATTCATCAATCAGTCTCCATTGTGTTGCATATAATCTCTGAGAGGGAACTCTGTTATGCTAAAAAATTTTGTCTTCATCCAAGTCTGGTATCAAATGTTTCTTCAGCAACAGGATGTATTTTACACTATTCAAGCTATTTTTAAGTTTAACAAATGTTCTTGAACTATCCATTTTCATACAGCACTGAAGTATCAGATTATCTCCAAAATGTCCCTGTTTTTGTTGTGTAACATAGGTCCTTTCACTTTCCTGTCAGCTTTCTGACAAATTCACACATATTAGAATACAGCTCCATCTTTGTTTTATCAATGAATGTGATCTTATCACAAGCATCTGCATCCCTCAGTTCATACCACTTTGACCAAGTTAATGTTGCCTTCAAATGCTTTTTGTTTAAAGTTGGTTTCTTTGTTAAAATGAGCCGCTTCAGTCCATGTTCTTGAAGGATACACTTAGTGTTATCTAGTGACACCAAATAGAACAAGTCAAACTCATTATTTATCAACAAGCACTCTACCTGATATCACTTATGCTGTTGGAAATGTAGCAAGATTTGGTTCTCAGCCTACAGTCCAAAACTGGAAGGCTGTAAAACATTATGTGTTACTTAAATGGTACATGTAACTATAGGTTACTCTATAACAAAAAAGGCAATCTAATGAGATATTTGGATACAAATTTGACTGATGATCTGGATGACTGCAAGTCAACTTCAGGATACCTGTTTAAACTTAGTGGAACAGCCATCAGTTGAAGAAGTAAAAAAACAAACCTGTTTTGCATTATCTACAGCTGAAGTGGAATATATGGCTTTGGTGAGTGCATCACAGAGGACAGTATGGATGCAGCATCTCCAATACAATTTTAATGAAGCCCATGTTGGCCCAACAGTCATCTATGAGGACAACCAATCTACAATTTGTATGGTTAAAAATCCACGGTATCATGGATGAACAAAACATATTGACATTAAGTTTTGAGAGCAGTTGCAATGAAAACTATTGAACTACAATACTGTCAGTCAAAGTAAGGATATAATTGTGGATGTGCTGACAAAAGGACTGACTAGCACAAAATTTGTGAAGCTCAGAGAACTGTTGGGAGTTTTTTTTTAAGCTTATCACCCCAAGCAAGGCTGTAAGCCACTAGCATGCAAGGGGTTACAGAAGGTTTGGAGGAAGAGCAGATAGGAGTGGTAAAGGAGAGGATGTGGAGAAAGATAGTGGATCGATCAAGACAAGGGGGTGACAGAAGATTTGGAGCGAGAGCAGATAGGAATGAAAGGGGAAAGGATGTGGAGAAGGGAAGTGGATAGATCAAGGCAGCTGGAGATGTCGATTGACGTTACACTTAAATAGTTGGAGCTTGTGTTTGTCAGGGAAACAGGAATAAGGTAGGGAGTTCCACAGGTGAGATGTGCGAGACATGAAGCTATTGGAGTAGAAGAGACATCTACATCTAACAGTTTCAATGGTGAAAGGGTGGGAACGGGATGCCAGCCTCGTAGGACGTTTAAATTCATGAGGCCTAGGAACCAGCGAAAGCAGCTCCTCAGAGCAATTACTGTGAAAGTATTTGTAAAAAAGACAGAGCGAGGCAACGTCGCATCTGTGAGAGAGCGACTGCAGATGAGATGACAGATCAGGGCCTATTACATTGCATATCCGTCTCTGGATCTTATCAAGAACCCTGAGGCAAACAGCAGGGGCTCCAGTAGGAAATAATAGAATAGTCTGACAAGTGAGTGAGGAGGAGTGTTAAAAATTCCACTCTAGTTAGATGAGCACTTACAGTTAGATAAAGGGGTTGGAGTTATCTAACCTAGTTTCTTTGTTTTTATTGTTGTTATGAAGCTTACTATTGTGTTGTCCCTAATAAATAAAATAAGTTATCATGTGTACACAGTACAAAATGTGTCTGTTTTCTTCTTGAGTTTATCCTTCTGTCTAGAATATGAAGTTGAATACCTGCATTCACACAAAACAAGATATGTCTATGTTTGCTATCTTGATGCGTAAATTTCTAACAGCTTATAATATTGTCCATAATGGGGGAAATGACTCTGAAAAATATTCCTTTCTTCCACAGCTCCCCCATTAGCCAATACCGATTCACTTAGAGGTTTTGGAATCGGTATATATTAAATCTTATTAATCATCTCTTTGCAGGTAGAATGGGTAAATGGTAGGCTTAAAAGGTAATTAGACTTTATAATTTTAAATAATTATAATTAAATAAAAATATACATTTTATAATTTTTATTTGCATATAACATTAATCCGAGTTTATTATTTATATTTTTTTGTCTCTGTGCAAATTTTTTTGTCCCTGATTTTTGTTCTGATGAGAGCCAATAAATCAGTTGTTTTTAATTGTTATATTTCGGTTTTACTAATTTATAGCAATATATAATTTGTTAACCCCCACTTTTTTGTTTTGTTATGAATGGCTTTTTAATATGTCTATTTTCATTGCTCTAATCTCTCATGTTTATTAACACTAACTCAAAACAAGCCCTATTTTTTTCTTTTCAGTTTTCATTTTACTGACCCTGACACAGGAGTTAACTATTAACCAATGAGGGTTTGCTGGGGCATAGTTAAATGCCTCTGTGCTGTAAGTGGAGCTATGATTCTCCTCATTTTAGACAGGAAATGTTGTCCAACCCTGGAGATTTCAACCCTGCAGCAGCACATTCCACATGGCACTAAAGAGGTTGGGTCAGTATAATGCTGATATCAACATGACAGTGATCCTGGGGTCAGGGCAAAAAACAATTTTTGTCCTTAGTCCATATACACAAGTATGTGTATAGCGCTCCCCACATTAAAACAACCTTGTGTCACATCCTGCCTGGGTGGGGAGGCTGGGTAAATATTACTGGGATTTCCATATTTATATTCAACAGCCAACTTCATGGTCACATTTAATCTGCGGTGCAGGATAAGCAAGCGGCATAGTGGTTATTGAAATTGATGCAGAAATAAAACCAGTGAGCCGAATTATGATTTCATTTTTATTTTTTTATTTTTACTCTGTTGTTTTCAAGTTTGCACTAATGCTCTTGGGAAACGAATGAATTCAACTCGACTCCTTTCTGCAATGGGCAAAGTGAGCAATAGAGACTGGAGTAGTAGCCAGTCTACAAGAAAAACTAATCTGAATTTAAGACCCTGGTGAAGGCAATGGAAAATCACTTCCCTATCTTTCCCAAAAAGTCATGTCATTCGTAGTTTAAAAAAAAAAGAAGTCTAAAATGCTACATTATGGCGAGCCATAATCATCTACGCCCTGAAGACATGATTTAAAAAAAAAAAAAAAAAAGTAGCACGCACACACGATTTTACAGTATTTTTAAAACAAAGAAAAAGTCATTGAAAATTATTGTTTTAATTAATAGTTCTAAAAATTGAAGTAAATATGGGTGACGATTAGTTGAGTTGAGCAAGTTTGACAAAGAGAATTTGTTTTTTACATTCAGTATACAAATATTTCATTTTTATATTTAATCATGAATTTCAAAAGAAATATATTTATAAATAAAATTTTGAATACAAAATACATGCAAAAAAGTAGCGAGTAAAAGACGGTAGTGGAAAATTTGTAAAGAAAAAAAGAAAGGTTTAAAAATAAAATAAATTGAAGATTTTATGAAAGTTTTAGGATTTTTTGAGCTATCATAAATAAAAAAAGCAAATGTTTAAAAAAGAAATCGAAAATAAATAATAAATCAATTAAAAAAGCAAATTAAGTACTTTGTATTAATTAATAATTTAAAAAGTCAAGCAACTGTGTAACATTCCTGAACAACAAAATAACTGAGTTGTTGGCCGATAAACAAAAAACACCTGCTTCGAGTCAGCCAAGTAATTCATTTATGCATTAATAATGCATGTCATTGTCGGGAAAGGTTGGCCATTGTTTTTTTACCAAAGAGAAAAACACACAGACAAAAAAAAACAACGTAAATAGTTTACCAAAAACAAAAAAAAAAAAATGGTGGCCCATTAACCATGAACTTGGAAAATAAATAATTAAGAGGAAAATATATATAAAAAAAATAAAAGTGGAGTTTTTACTCCTAGTTTATGTCTTTTCCCCACTCACGCTGGTTCGATAAAGTAGTCTTGATGTTGTAGTCACGCATAGCCATTGTCGTGCCAACGAAACAGCGACATAGATGGTCCGTTCAGTTTACGTTATTTACCGTTGCTAAGGAAAGCGGACATATGTATTTTTGTTGACAACGATTCCACTGATTCCGTCTTCTTGGAATGGAAGTTGATAAATAATTAATTATAATTATTTAATAATTATTACTATTAATAGTAATGATAACAAAATTAATAAAAATAGTTTTTCATGCGAAAAAAAAAGTTACGTAAAAATATATTTCACGTCGAAAAACGGAAGTGAACCATGATTACATTTTTTTGAAGGTACCGATATTCACAAAACTTAAAATGATTACTTGGTTACTTGTTATTCTAAATACATAATTTTATTGACATTTATTACCACACGACGCAAACAATAGCGCAATAAACAAATAAGTCATAAATACTCAACAGTGCCTTTTTATAGGCATCAGTCACTTATTGTTAAGACTTTTTTATTTTTAAAGTAACGAATTTTTTATCGTTCTAACGCAGTTAAATCGAAATAAGTGTTGTGTAATCGGTTGCGTTTTTTAATGGTCTTTTTTTAGAAATTAAATAACAAACTGCAATAGACCATGGAAGATTCGGAATATTATTTTTTTTTTAAAAGTGGACAACAAATACGTTTCATTTTTTAAGAGAACATTTATGAATATGTTTTTTTTACTTCTACTTTTTTTAAAACAATCGTTCTTGCTGGCAGAAATTTAAAAATAAATGTCACTAGACTCTAGTAACGATTACAACGGTGTAAGTTAACTTTTGACACCTCACCATGGAGCAATAGTCAACAGACTAGTCTTGCATATTATTATTAATTTTACTTTTGTAGTGAGTATAATTCCCACTAATTTGCATAACAGTTATCAATGTAGAAAATAGAGTAAGGCGGCTGAGTTCAATTCCTGCCAAGGTTGTTATGTATGTGGGGAAAATTAAATAAAACCAATAAGTAAAATAATAATAAAGAATAATAAAAAAAAAGATTAATTTTCCCATGTTACAAGTTATAATGAAACCAGAAAGGGTTTCTTGTCACATGTGCAATTTTATCACTCTACTTCTACAGAATCTTCCTCTTTCCACTTTCCAATGAGATCGTTTGGATGTGTTTTCAGCAGCCCTACTCATGAAGTAGAGATTTGATCATCCCAACTCAGTGCAAGGCTAACTTGAGCTCAACCATCTTTACCTGCTCTTATAAACTATTTCTGAACCAAAAAGGAAAACAGACATACTCAAGAGACATTTAACTTTGTTTCAATAGTCAACATAAAAGAGATAAACATCTGTAGTAGAAACTCAAGTTTTTTTGTATGTTTCTATCTTCTTTGTTTATATATTGAACATGTACCTTCACGTAAAAATACACACAAAACCCACAACCTTGATAACATTTACATGTTTACTTTGCAGTTTTGGAGTTTTAAAAGGTAAAATTCTTTGGGTGATTTTGTTCAAACTCAAAATCTGTGTTGAATTCTTCTTGTTGCTGAAATAGAAGGTGTAGAGGACCGAGCCGGGTGAATGTGTGAGAGATGAGGAGATATCTCTGGGCTAAACTTTCCCGCTGGCCGGTCCAGCTACATAGGAATGTTGGACTATAATGGAGTCCAAAGAAGATAAAGAAACAAACAAGAACGATATACATGTATGCAAACAAATATATATTAATAACAAATTACAATGACATGAAGGGTTACAGAGTGTTGTATGGAGAAGTTATGGTGAGTGTGTTGAGTGTCCGTACGAACGCGTATATTGTTTTTAGCGTGTTCCCAGAGTTTGGGAAATGCTGTTTGTGCGAGAGGTCACATATTGGTGTAAGTGAAGAAGAGAAAGTTTTTTTTACCTCGCCTCACGCGCGCGGTTGCGGCCCAAGTCCGGACAGCTAGCCGCACGTGTGCGTAAGCCGTAAAAAGAGGAAGAGGCGAAAGGTCAGCCAGTATTTATACTCGAGAGACCCCTGTTGAAGGATTAAGGAAATGAGGTACAGAGGGAAGAAGGAGGCAGAGACATTGGAAAAGGATGTCCAAATGTTGAGGTGTCCAAAGTTAACTGACGCCATTGTAATTATTACTCTAGAGAGTCTAGTGACATATTTAATGGATTTAGGAACTTTATTACAGTAACAACAGTCTGTTGAAAGGAAATGACTTCCTGAGAAAAAGACGTGTTTACCCATTGAAAGTTCAGGGGAAAAGAGAACCATTCTTCTAGTTTGTCTTTGGCACCAGGAAGCCCCTCTTTTCTTGTGCATGTGCCATTTGTTTTTCCTGTCAGGGTGCATCCTGAGAGATTCTTCTTTTTTATTTTTTTTTTTGTTTTTGTATTTCTTTTATATTTTGTGTTTTTTATTTTATTTTATTTTTTTCAATATACAATCCCCAGACAGTAATACTCTATGATTTTTTAATGCCATGTTTCTGCTGGACAGAAGCAATCATGAATCTCCACAGATTCCTTTTATTTATCTGTGAATTACTATGCATTCATGAGAAAAATAGGGAAGTGGTCTCTCATTATTATTTTCTACATGGTTTGAAATTCAGAGTTTTCTTTATCTGGTTACTAACAAAGTCCAGAGAGCCCATTGCACCCCTATTATTTCTTATATAAATTATTTTTCATATAGCTGGGGGAACAAGTGATTGTCCTTTCCCAAGGGCATTTGTTTGAAAGTCAATACAATAGACTAGCCTAGAATTTGACCTTGGCTTCCTGAATCTTCTGTCTGCCTCAGTATTGCTACACTGCCCACTTATCCATTCTTAGAAAGAATATGACTTAATTATTCCACTCTCCATAGCAATGGGTAAAATAGTTGGACTGACTGAGTTCTTGAACTTTGAGAGTTAGTCAAGTACCATATGTGATACATGCTTGTGTGATCATGTCTCTTTTGATTCATGACTGACTAGACAGAATATTCCCTGCAGTAGGTTGTTGCTTCTTTCTAAAGTAGACTGGTTGACAACCAAGGCTATAGAGCCCAGTCTGTTCTACTATTCACCCCATATCTGGGAGAGAAGAGATGGAAAAAATTTTATTAGTTAATAATACAAAATAATAATAAAATAGTGTAAATAAATAGATAAATATTATAATTGCCTAGGTTTATCTTATACATTTACTTTTTAGAGAAGTGTATTTTGTGATGCCATTCGTGGCAAAATTGTGACAAGTTTTGTGATGATGTTCTTTAATCATCTGTTGTTCATTGCACCCGTGATGACATCCAAGGTTGATTGTATTTGTATATACACTCAATTCATAGGTTTGTCTTCTCAGCCATAATCGCTTTCAACAAAAAAAAATGAAGACAATTGTTTTTCAAGACTCTCTGGTTGGGAAGTAACAAAAATACAATTTCTCACTTAACCGTGGAATCTTTCCTTAAGCTTTGAGAGGTGGGCTTCTATCTGCCTAATTTTCCAGCCACAGAAAATGACCCTTACATTCACTGCCTGTTGCTTTGGTCCCTACTGATTCTTAACTACCTGTCCTTTTGTCACTGGGCAGCTCTAACTCCTCTACTTCTCTCACAGCTGAACACACTTTTCTCTTGACTTCCTGCCTCTCTCTGATTATATGGATAATCCTGGGATTCTAACCCCCCATATGGAAGTGTTGAGACCACCCCAAAGCCACAGTGGTCAAATCTTGAAAAGACTACTTTTATGACTATCTAAAATCATTGACGAAATTTTTATGTTTGCCAATTCAAAGGTGAAGTGGAGTCATGAATCCTGAAAACATTGAAACTTAAGTTTACTCAAAGATGGACTGGAGAAAAAATTCCTACAAAACTCAAATAACTAAGTGGACTTAAAAGGAAGGAATTTATCTCCTTATCTTCTAAAGATTTGTGAGAAATCATATTGTTACAATTTTAAAGAAAGCCAGACAGCTTATGAAAAATTATTACATTTGTTTGTAAAGATTTTTATTTTTAGGATTAGCTGTTAAAGAACTGACAAAAATATTTTGCTCTAGGTGGATTGTTTTGAATTCATTTTTTAAATTAAAAAAATATACCTATTTCTATTTATTATCCAATCAAAAGCATGGGCTTATGCCCATGTAAGTTTGAAGTTAAGGTCTGTCTGGAGCCCCTTCAATTGTTGTATAAAGAGAAGGACCAACTAATAAGCTACAGAAGGTAATCAGATTTTCAAGGAAGAGGGTATTCCAAGTGAAAGGTAATCAATTTCAGAGAAGGAGATCAAAGAAGATATGGAAGGCTTGAACTCCTTGTTTCCTGTTCAGGATATGCTTTAGCGGTTCTTTTTCTTTTTTCTACCAGGGCCACAGTGATTTAAGTGCCTTAACTTTTTTGGTGATCAGACTAACCAGTGACTGTGACTTTCCATTGTGAGGGTACTAGGTTGCTAGTTTACTGGCTGCTGCTTCCAACTGGCTGCTAGGAGACCAAATTCTTTGGCAGCATTTAGAGATTCTGCTCTCATCAGAAGTCACATAATATTGGGGTATTTTTAGTGCCATGTTGTACATGAGTAGGTGCTCTTATCTGTATTTCTGGTGAGCAAACCTGAGGCCACAATATGCTCTATTCTCAGCCATGCTCTGGCTAGTTTGTATTACTATTGACGACAGATAGTAACAATTACAGTGGTCTTTTCTTTCTCTCCTCAAAATTAATTTCATGGAAAACACAAAAAAAAAAAAAAAAAAAAACTAAACCAGTAAACAAAAAAAAATCATCTACCCACCTCAGCCTTTCTTTCACTAATATTTGTTGTATCCATTCCAACTTTAACAGCATAGAATCTTTCCTCTTGGAACAGTTGCCAGATATCTTTACTCTCTGTGAAACCAACTTAAATTTTTCCATTGCTACCAAAGAATTCTTTGTCGCAGACTATCTTACCCTTTGCTGAAAAGATTCTAGCAGTCACATGTATGGCCTTGGTGTTTACATCCAGGATAATCTTCCGATAGCCCGGGAATTATCTCTCGAGGCCCCAGACTACTATGCTTTTTGTTACTAAACTCTGTTAGCTATCTCTTTTTTCATTATCGGTTTCCCTCTTTCCAGGTCTGCAGTATATTAGGCGTAATTGATGGCAGTATAGAAAAGGCACTTTCTCTTCATCCATCTGCAAACATCTTTGTCTTTGGCGACTTTAATGCTCACCACAACACATGGTCTAAACATTCTAAAGGGACTGATGTTGCCAGTGTTCAGACATTACATTATTCCATTGCTCAATACCTTACTTATATTGTCTTGCCGAGCTTCACAACACTGCCCTCTTGGCAACGCTGACCACTCTGTGGTAGCTATTGATATTTCATTCCAATCCTCTATTAAACAGGAATCCCTCATCCAAAAGACCTCTTTCTGTAACAAGCATGCTGATTGGAACTCACTCCATGATTTTCTTCATGACACCCCTTGGACTGACATCATTAAATTCCCAATTGAAAATTACACCACTGAGGTTTTTTCTTGGGTCAAAGCTGGCATGAATGCTTTCATCACTTCTCAGAAATACCAGGTGAAACAGGTGAGTTGCTGCCATGGAACACATTCATTCAAGTCCTGTAGACTCCACTGAAGTGTATAGAGACTACAGATCACAAGTCCCTTTTGAGTTGCAGGTAATACACACAAGTCCCATACACTCTACTGAAGAATATGGGGCCACAGTTCTCAAGTCCTATAGATTCCACTGAGGAGCATAGGGCCACAGGTCTCAAGTCATGTAGACTTCACTGAGGAGCATGGGGCCACAGCTCTCAAGTTCCATAGACTCCACTGAGGTGTATGGAGCAAAAGGTCTCAAGTCCCGTAGACTCCAATGAGGAGTATCAGGAAACAGCTCTCAAGTCTCATAAACTTCACTGAGGAGTATGGGACTACAGCACTCAATTCCTGTAGACTCCATTAAGTAGTATGGGGGCCATAGCTCTCAAGTCCTGTAAACATCACTGAGGAGTATTGGGCTACAGCACACCTGTAGACTCCACTGAGGAGTACTGGACCACAGTTCTCAATACACTAGACATTGCTGCTGCGATTTCTGTAGCAAGTAGTTTTTATGGAATGAAGTTACTCGCCTCATGCCCAACTGTATATTTTTATTAATAATAAATATAAGGAAAGTTACTATGTCAAATTTAGTATAAGTTTACCCAAACACTCCATATATCAATTGGGTAGGGTGGGTTCTGAGCACCCCCCCCCCCGGGGGGGGGTAAACTATTGCACCTCCTCCTTAGTCATGAGCTGTTATAAATTCTAGTTTTGTATGTATTTTCTGAACCTAACTAATTTTTTTTATGCTACTAAAAATTTAGCACCCAGGGCAACTGCCCCTTTGGCCCTGCTCATCATATGCCACTGCATATTGTTTCATTCAAAAGTCATCTGAATTTAAAAAAAGGAAAAGATTTTATAACTTCTTGGTGTCAGTTTAAACTGACAACGTTTATATATATATATATATATATATATATATGTATACCTTGAGCGCTTAGCCTTGGAGCGGGTAGAATGGAGATCAATGTGTTTCAGTGGACTCAGCAGTTTTCAATCTGTTTGTCTGAATTGTCTTGAAGAAGTGAGAGCAAGATCTAAAAGGTCAGCCAATCTAACAGTGATCTCATCCCACAATCCTCACTCTTGCTCCATCTGTGGCCTGTTTTGTAAATCACTAGCGGGTCTTAAGTGCCACTTAAGATTATCGCACAAAATTTCATAACTGAAACAATTAAGTTGTCAGATCCTCATACGTCAAAACCGACGGGAGTGTCCTTTATTATTATTATTATTATATATATATATATTGGGGAAATGTATGACAAAGTGTAAAAAGTTTACTTGTGATGGGTTTTGTTCTTCAGTACTTCATTAGATGAAATTTGTTATGTTGGTACAACTACACATGCGCATGAATAATTTTTTTTAATCTAGCCAGATTCATTTAGAATATATTTCTTTTTCTTTCCATCACTTTTCTTAGTAGATATCCGACTCTGTAATAATAGAAGATCTACCAGGAATGGTGAAATATTGTAAGAGCCAGGATGCAAATTTACTGTAGATGACCTTGCGAACAAGGGGCTCTCTAGACATTTATGTTGTAGACTGTAAATGAATTTAGCTAGATAAAAAGAAGTCCCCAGCACCTCTCATTTGTACATATTTGTAGTTGTACCAACATCACAAATTTAGTCCAATGAAGTCCTGAAGAATGAAATGTATCACAAATAAACTTCTTCCACTTTGTTATATATTTTCCCCAATATTGTTCTTGATATATATATATATATATATATATATATTATGAAATGGACAAAGTCCAACAATTATTTTAAGACATTTTTATGTTTATACATTCTTTTTTATAGATACAAATATATATCGATAGAGCATTTACTTAAATATTTGTATCTATAAAAAAGAATGTATAAACATAACGTCTTAAAATATGTATAAATATAAGCTATAATCATAAATTATAATTGTGAGAAAGTAAAATATATTGGAAAATTTGCAAGTTTTCATTTGAAATCAAGAAAATGCAAACTTCAAGCAAAATTGTCCTAATATTTGGAAAAAAGGAAGTGCCAATTTAAATTGATGCCAGGATATAGGTTGAGAAAAATCTAAATGTAATGGAAAAGATTCTATCAGATTGTTTTTCTCTGTCAAAAAAAAAAAAAAGCAAGTAGAAAAGAATAAAAAAGAACATATTTTTCAGTTGAATATGCATTTTTAGTTGCTATCAGTAAATACCGATGAACATTGCTTTTCATATCTCAGTTAACAAAGATTTTTTAATGGCTAGATTGTGTGAATCAAAACTATTCAAACTTGTTGTAAATAAACTTAAAATGGCCATAACTGGAAATTAAAAACCAGGGTAGATTACAGCAAAAAATATTTAACAATGTCTGTTGATTTAAAAGTAAGAAAAATGTTTTTTATGCTGTTTTCTAGAAAAGAACACATTAAGAAAACATTAGTTATAGTCTATAAACTGTATAAGTGAAAATGTTATTTACAGTGTTGATCTCAGAACTTGCTCCTTTTGATCAGACCCTTCCATTACACATAAAACACAAAATTCTTTGATATGCTGGATACAATATGTAAACTTAAATCATCAGATAAATATCTTTTAAGTTTCAGTTGAATGATCACAATATGATTTTTAAAGTAGATAAGTAATTATTTGCTTGGAATAATGTGCAAAGAGGGATATAGTGTTGACCTTATTCTGAATATATTATCTTACAATGGACAAAAGACAAACAGATTTTGTTTGAGGTTTACTTGATTCACAGGCCATGCCTTTATAAAATGCATGAAAAAATAAAACATATGACAAATTTTATTAAAAAAAAAAGGGGTAAACTAGGACCTTTGTGCCCAGAAGCATTGATGCCACTATTATTTCAACTACCTTCACTCCTTGGCAATGTTTATGATTTTAAAAAGTGATTATTAAAATTGTAATAAAACCTAAAAGTAAATGAAAGTAAATTTATACATTTTTTTCATTGTTGAGTATTTACAACAAAAATATTAAACATTGTTTATTTATTCAGCTATGTGCCATGCATGATACACACTTTCGATACATGACTGATGAGGCATATTTTTTTCCACAGTAGGTTGCCATTTCTTTCTGCGGTAGACCAGTTGCCATCCAAGGCTATAGAATTCGGTCTGTCCTGCTATTTACCCATACCTGGGGGGAGGGGAGGCAGAAGAGGATTCACACCTTTCCCAAGGGTATTAGCATGTAATTTATTTATTAGATTATTTATTTCCAAGAATAATTTTGTATTTACAACATTCCAAAAACTAATTGTATTAAAACTAATGCAATGCAATGTTTATCATTTTCCAATTTATAAAGAAGTAAATATGAAAACAATTTTATTCATAAATTTATAAATATTTACTAAATTATTAAAATATGTGAACCAATTATAAGCAATTCTTTATTATTTACCATTTTATAAAGTTCAAATCAAGCCGATGTTTTGTCAACATAAGGAAATTTTTATTATTTACCATTTTATAAAGTTCAAATCAAGCCGATGTTTTGTCAACAATTCCAATGAGCAATCTAATAAATAAATAGTGTTTATTATTTTTGTTTTCAATTCTCAAGAACAAAGAAAATGTATAAACTCACTTTCATATGATTAGGTTTTATTAAAATTCTAAACATTGCTTTTTAAAACAATAAACATTGCCAAGGGAGTGAAGATAGTTAAGATAATAGTGGTGTCAATGGAAAAACTGTCTTTTTCACATCCCATATTATTTTTGCAGGCATAAGGGTCCAAGATTGTCAAAAAGGCTTTCTTGCTTAGCACTTTAAGCACAAATTAATTCTTGCCAGAAAGTACATTGTGATATCATAATAGACAACACAGAAAATAGAATAAATGAAATACATGTTTTATATTAATACTTTTTATGAGGTGGAGGCATGAATCTAACTTTCCCTGTACTCTATCCAATCATCAGTTGTTTACAGCTATGTCATGTTGAAAAACTAGTTCTTGTAAGATCACCGAAGTTAAGCAATATCAAGCCTAGTTAGTATCTAGATGGGTGACCGCTTGTGAATACCAGGTGCCACAAGCTTGGATGTGTAGGTGGTGTAATGAATGATGGCTCGAAATTGGAAATCAGAGAGTCAAGTTCTAATTCCATTCAGGCTTGTTATATTCACTTATGTGGAAAATGCACTTGGGAAAGTTATGAATCCACTTCTTCCCCTCTCCCCAGCTATGGGTTATTTAGTAGGACTTGTATCAGTAAATCATTATTATCTAAAAAAAATCTTACAACCTAAAAATATTTTCTGGCTTTAAATAACCAACAGAAAGTTGGTAAGCTGTAAAAAAAAAAATCAATCAATCAATCAACCAACTAATCATCAGTCATTTTAGCCATGATCTTTTCACTAGCTTGGTATGATGGTAGGAAGGGTACATAGGCTACCACAATACTACTTCACCTGTTGAGACAATAACAGTAAAATGGATTCCATATCACCTGTTAATTTTGGAAGATCAATATTTAGATATGTTCTACTATTAGTTCAGAAGAGCAGTCCTGGATATGACGATAAACTACATCCGGCAGCAAGGCCTCTGATCAGGAGATTAGAGGTTTTGAGGAGCATGGAACACCTCTTAATTGCTGTTGTTCCCAGGTCAACTCTGACCCAGGGTCATAGCACCTGTTCTGGTTCTAGCTATGCGCAGATAGTGAAGATAGTGAACCTCCAAACAAAAACAAAACACTATGAAAGTATAAAAATACATTTTCATAGTAAAAATATCAGCAATAGATTTTATATAAATAAATTACTATAGATAGTAAAATTACTAACAACACCTATTGATAGTAAAATTACAAATAATACAATTTTAAAGCAAAATAACCAGTAATACATTTTATAGCAAAACGATCAGTAATACATCTTATAGTAGAATTACCAACAATACATTTTATAGCAAAATGACCAGTAATACATCTTATAGTAGAATTACCAACAATACATTTTATAGCAAAATGACCAGTAATACATCTTATAGTAGAATTACCAACAATACATTTTATAGCAAAATGACCAGTAATACATCTTATAGTAGAATTACCAACAATACATTTTATAGCAAAATGATCAACAATACATTTTATCTGTAGTTGATAGTTATAGAGGTTGATATGTCACTAAACAAGCTGAAACAAAAAAGTTCAGATGAAAACAGCTTATCACAATGTTCAACTATATTCTGGCAACTCCTGCAACAACACTGGTGCCAAGCTGTACTGGACTCTACCTTTCCCTTGGACAACATTGGTGGTGTGGAGAGGGGAGACATGTTGCATGGGCAACTGCTAATCTCTCTTAAAACCCTATCCAGGCATGAACCTTGGAGAGGACACTCCAGCATCATCTCACCATGACAGCAAAATACAGGAAGCAAGAGTCTAATGATGCAAGGATTCTGAAGGTCCTTCTGTATGGGGAACTGAGGGCCTGATTCAATACATTGAATCTGCCAGGCACCATTATGAATGGGGAGAAGACTGACCTGTGGTGAATCTTTATTATGATTCTGGTTGATTAATAAAGGAATGGGCTAAGGGAGATAATAAGATTTGTAATTACCTAATACATCACATCTCCACTCTTGAATAAATTAGTATTACTTATTAACTTTATGGGGGTTTCATTTTTGTGAACAATCACATGGGCAAACTACCCTCATGTTTGTTTGGCATTATTCTGGCCATATACTTATATAATTCTGGCCATATGATAGTTTGTTGAATACACAATCACTTCTGGTCACAGTTCTGTTAGAATCTGGTCATGGCTCATTTGACAGTGGCTGCTCAGCTGCAATTGGCTCTTTCTGTCTGAGTTCTCAGTGTATTGGTATTGTTCTGGGTTGGAACTGTTGATCAGCCTCTCTTGATGATCATATGTGTCTTCGGTTTCTTTCGTATTTATTTCCAGCTGGCATTTCCATGATGTACATTCTTGGCTGATGTCATTTTTTTGTGATGGTTGCTGATGTCCAGGTTTTATTACTTACCTGTATTCATACATGTTCACCAGGTAACAATGACCTAAGTGCTGATAATAATATTTCTTTTGTATAGCCAGGTGTTATGTGTGTCCCTTTAAAATGTCTATCAGGTTTTCTGCATGTGAATGTAGCAACTGTTTTGATATTAGTAGTGTTGATTTTAATCAGTGACTCATGAAGAGTTGTGTAGGTGACTTACTGATCTTGCTCGGAGGCATGTTTTGCAAATATAACAAGGTCAGGTAGGGGTCTTTGTTTTCATCTCTGCATTTTTTAATTGTTTTTTTAATGGTCTTCACAGCATTTTCAGCTTGTCCATTTGCCTTTGGGAATTGTGGGCTTGATGTGATGTTTCAATAAATTTCTGGAATTCTTCAGATGTCGGTTGTGGTGCATTTTCTGATATCAGGATGTTAGTGATTCCTTCTCCTGAAAATACTGATTTAAACACTAAAATGCTAAACACATAAACACTAAAACAATATAACAAAATACAATTTTTACAGAATAGGTTTGCACAAATAATTTCTTTTTGTGTGCCTTTTTAGTAAAGGCAGATAACAGATGCTGAAGTTACAATAGGCTGAACATGTGAAAAACAACAAGGTTTTGGAGAAAATGGAAGCAAAAAGGAAACTTATACTTAACATCAGGAAGAGGCAGTTGAAATTTCTGGAGCACATAATGAGAAAGGAAGGCTTGGAAAACTTGATACTCACAGGACAGATTGAGGGAAAGAGGGATAGAGGAAAGCAGCATGTAACATACTTGAGTAAATGGATGGCAGAACAGGGTCTGCGAGAAATAACAAAAAGACAAAACTTTTAAAGAGCTACAAGCGACAGAAAAATATGGAGGGCCATGATGGCCTACAACACAGCACATAAAGAAGAAGAATACCTAGGACACGGCACATAAAGAAGAAGAATGTTCACCCTATACAAAGCCAAAGAGCCACTCAAGGTAGAGAGTTAATGAAGGAGTTTGTTGCGTGAGCAGTAAGAGTAACAGGTAAAAGTCAAATTTTATGAAGCTATGTGGGAAAGATAATGGCTAACCATAGGCTTGGACAGGTTAAGATTGTAGTGATTGGGGAAGCAATCTCTTGGAAGTCTGTTCCATAAAGCAGTGGTTTATGGCAAGAATCTGATTGAATGTACGTGGCTTGACAGGTCCTAGATGTAAAGGTGAGAATGGATGGAACTAAGGAATATAGCTCATCTGAGGAAAGTGGTGTGTAACATACATGATGAGCTTGAGTAAATAGATGGTAGAAAAGGGTTTAGGAGAAATAAGAAAAAGAGAAAAAGGATTAAGAGCTATAAGGGACAGGAAGATGTGGAGGGTCATGATCACCTATGTCCTGAAGGGACATGGCACATAAAAGAATAAGATAACAGATCAAAATAAGAGTTATAGGCTATTTAAAAATATAGAATACAATCTTCAAATAATGGATAAGATAATCTTCTTTTATATGCCATGTCCCTTCAGGCCGTACGTGATCATTGCTCTCCACCTACCCTTATCCCTTGTAGCTCTCAATAAGTTTTGTCCCTTTGCTTCTTTTTCCAGACCCTGTTCTGTCCTCCACTTGTTTAAGCCATTCTAGGTATGTCACATGTTGCTTTCCCTTGTCTCTTTTTCTCTCTATTCGCCCTGTGAGTATCAGATTCTTCCAGTCCTCCTTTCTCATTATGCATCCAAGAAATTTCAGCTGCCTTTCCCTATGTTAAGTATAAGCTTCCTCCTTGTTTGCACCGTCCATAAAACCTCATCATTGCTCACATGTTCGGTCCACGATATCCTTAGTGTCATTCTGTAGAACCAGACCTCTGTTGCCTTGAGTCTCTTCTTCATCTCTGAGGAGACCGTCCAACATTTGCTGCCGTAAAGGAAGACAGATATCATGTAGCAGTTCAGTACTCTTTTCTTTGTCACCAAGAAAACCCTCCTGTCTTGTAATACTCTGCCTAGCTTTTGGAATGCATTTTTTGACAATTCCCAGTATGTCTTTGGATCTCAGCGTCGCACTTACCGTTCTTCTGTCAGAACACTATTTAAATTCCTGCTTGATTTTAGTGTCCCCGACCTGTAAATCACATTTTGGGCTCATCCTTTTACTGATGACCATGCATTCTCTCTTCTTGTAGTTCTTAGTCCTTTCTTTTTCCTCTCCTTTGCTACCTTCTGTAGGAGGTTTTGTAATTTCTTTTCTATGTTTGCTATCAGCACTGCATCATCTGCGTATCTTATGTTGTCGCAGTTAGCTCCTCCTCAGTTCTTTAATCCTTCAACAGGGGTCTCTCTCCCCTGGCTATAAATACTGGCTGACCCTTCTCTCTTGCTCTTCTTCGACTTAGGCCGCTACCTCGCGCAGAGGTGAGGTAAAATCTTTCTTTTTTCACTTACACCAATATGTGACCTCTCACAGATACAGTGTTTCCCAAATTCCGGGAATACACTAAGAACAATACACGTACGTACGAACACTTACAACACACACACATAATTTCTCCATACAAACTCTATGTAACAGTCCATGTCTTTGTTTAACTTGTTTTGTTATTAATATATATTTGTTTACCCATGTATATCGGTCTTGTTTGTTTTCTTTGTCTTCTTTGGACTTAATTAAAGTCCGACATTCTCATGTAGCTGGAGCCGCCAACAAGAAAGTTTAACCTTCTGATATCTCTTCACATCTTCACCCCCAACGGTCCGCTACAATATTATTAAGATTGTGGCCACCAATGATGAATCCTGGCAGGATTTCCAATTCTCTCAGAATTGCCTCACTGTATAGGTTGAATAAGTCTGGTGAGAAGACACATCCTTGTCTTATGCCCCTTTCTATTTTTGTATTTTGCTGAACCCATTCTCTATCCTCATTGCAGGCTGTTTGCTGCCGGTATAGGTTCTTGATTCTTCTAACATCTTTCCCAACTATATCAAGGTTGCTGAGCAGTTCCAACAGATCTTTGTGGCATTGTTGGAGTTAGCTCCTCCTCATTTCCTTAATCCTTCAACAGAGGTCTCTCTCCCACGAGTATAAATACTGGCTGACCTTTCGCCTCTTTCTCTTTTTCTGGCTTACGCCTCGGCCGGTCATCTTGCGGGGAGATGAGGTAAAAAAATCTCCTTTTCAACTCAGGCCTTGGGCCGCTACCTCACACGGAGACGAGGTAAAATCGTTCTTTTTCCACTTACACCAATATGTGACTTCTCACCGATACGGCATTTCCCATATTCTGGGGACACGCTAAGGACAACACGCGTACGTACGGACACTCAACACACACACACATAACTTTTCCATACAAACACTCTGTAACTTTTCATGTCTTCATGTCATTGTAATTTGTTATTAATATATATTTGTTTGCATACATGTATATCGGTCTTGTTGGTTTCTTTTATCTTCTTTGGACTCCATTAAGGTCCAACATCCCTATGTAGCTGGACCAACTAGCAGGAAATCTTAGCCCAGAGATATTATCCTCATATTCACCCCTCGGTCTTCTACAGCATATTTTGTCAAACAGCTTTGTGTAGTCTATAAAACATAGGCATATCCTTCTGCATTTGTATTTCTCATTCTGATAACATTCTGAGGTTGAATATTCTGTTCCTTGTTCCAGTGTCTTTAACAAAACCATCTGGATCTTTTCACTCCAAATAATGTAAAGTTACTTATCACAAATATTAATTCACTCCAAGAAATTATAAATTTTAAATTAAAGTTAGTTTTTTTTTTTTTTTTTATTAAATTTTTGGCACTCTTTTGAAATTATAAATCAAAATTTTAGCTTGCTTTGCAACAACTTCTACCCACAGAATGAAAAATTACCAAAAATCAGGGATTTATTCACATTTCGTAAGTACAGATGTTATTCAAGGTACTTACAAGGAATTTTTTACAATTTAAATTAAAAAAGAAAAAAAATTGTTTTTGGAGTGTTTATCGGGGTGAGCGCGAATGAAAACACAGCACTTAGAAATAACACACCCGGGTAGTAGAGGAGTAGCCGACATTTGGGTCGCTCGCAAAGGTCAATCAAACTGGAGGGCAATAGAAGAATTTGGTGTTAATCTTAGTAAATATAAATTCTTTTTCTTTTGGGATGAATTAATATTGTGTGTGTGTGTGGGGGGGGGATTAACAGACGAGATCCCTTGGGCTTAAATATTTTTGACACTTCCCCGGCATATGTCATGTGCGAAAATAAGCGTTGACTAGCCCGTAGACAAGTAATCAAAGAAATTAACTGTTTGCTACACGAAAAAAAAAAAAATGTTTTGAACACTAAAAAAATGGAATACCGAAGCTCGGTTTTTCTCTAAAAGGAACAACACTTTTTAACTTTGTCATTGCTAAGGATTTTTTTCTATTGGGACAAATTTACTTTTTATTTATTAATTGGCTAAAAAAAACCCAAAGAAACTTCAACCAGCGGGCACGTTTATACCCCATTCCCCGCGGTGATATCCGCACACTCATATTGCTAATGCGTCCTCTGATGCTAAGTTTAACTTAAAAAACCTATATTGTAAAATAAAATGTAAATTATATCAAAATTAGCAATAGTTGTCGAAAACAGGCATCTAAAATATTCAATAACAAGAATTAGAATTTAACACGCCCACAAAAAACTAGTAAGAGATGAAGTCGGTGGGGATGTTTCTTCAGTATGTTTTGCGCTGATGTAAACTTTTTTTAGCCACTTATACGGTAGATTGATTGAGATTTTTATTTTATTATTCAAATAAATCCTCCACCACTTTTTTTTTAATAACAGATTTTAGAAAGCGCACTTCCATTTGTAGTAAGCTGAGCAAGTATGTATTATGACTTTTTTTTAGTTTTAACTACTTTTTTTATGAGAGCTGTTTAGTTTTTATCAAGATTTTCACTTTGTAAAAAAAAAGTAAACAATTCTAGTAAAATTTTATTATTCTCCCGAAAAGGATTTTGACTTCACAAAAAAAAGTCCTTAATATATATTATTTATAAAAAACATTAAAAGCTATTTTCATTAAAAAAATGTCTTAGTTTTCTTGCATTTTTGTTTTTCAAATTCAGAGCTAAAATTGGGGACTTTGCGGCCCGAAAATGTAAAAGGAAATTTATGATTTATATACCTCAAAGTCTCCTTTATTTAATTAAAAAATAAAATTGGCGAACGCACCCATACATAAAAACTGCACACAAAATTAAGTAAAGTAAAAAAAAGACGTAAAAGACGTAAAAAAAAAAAAAATTTTACCATGACTTTCTAAAAGACAAACATTTCTTAAATAAATTCAGTCATTTCGGAATAAGTTCTGAAAGTTTCACTAAATTAGGACAATTATTTGATTTTTACAATAATTTCCAAGTTCATGTGTTTTTTTTTTAAGTGAAAAAAAGCTAGTGCTAAATATTATGTAATTTTTTAACTAAAAAAAACAAGATTTTCAACCACAAATTTAAACGTGCTACATATGAATAACAATTTTCAAAAAATAATTAAAAAATACCTTGGTCTCCACTCTTATTAATAACATAAAGTTTTTCGTGATAAAATTTTATTTTTATTAAGTTTCGGGCCTTTTTTCATCAGGATATACCATTTTTTTAGCGACAACTGGGACTCTATTTTTGTCTCTTTTTTTTTAGCATAAATATTTTACTTACTACCTTGATAGAGTACGGTAAAAAAAAGAAAAAATGTCATTTTTAATGATAGCAACACTAACAAGAATCAGTAATAATAATAATTCTATCATTATTCAGAAAACATTTTTAAGCGGAGACACTTTGCGAGCAAAACAAAAGAGGTCAGAAGAATGTGATGACCTTTGGCCTCAGCTCTTCGCTAACCTCGTGGTCTGCCATTTCATTCACAACCTCAACATGTCTGAGTTCCTCCTGATCAAGTCTGCGGCCTTGGATTTTAGCATCCAGTGGATTTGTTGGGCAATAGCAGCCTGTCGAAGGACCGAAAAATTTTATGATTTGGCAGGTAAATATATTCAAGAGATTCTTTTCTTTTTGTCTTTCCGGTGTTTTAACTTTTAATTTATCACACCTCACGACAACACTGACAGTAACTCAGTAGTAATTTTAGTAAATTAATATACTTTGAAACTAACTAAAAAGTTTTGAATTCTGAGTGATGTGCTTTTCTTTTTATTATAAATTTAAAAAAAAACAAACTAATCTTCTTAAAAACTACCTCATATCTGAACTTATTTAAAAAAAACTAAACAAAACAACATCAACAACAAAAAACAATACAATATCATTCGTGGTTTCTTTGAACAAAGTAAAAGGGAAAATAATTTCTGTTTTAGTAAAAATATCTTATATTGATAACTTCAGCTAAAATATCTACCTCCAGTAGTAAAGCAATTTTTCTTGTTTAATAAAAAGTCTCTCTCTAGTCTGTGTTTTTGCTTTGTTTTTAAATTCGAATCCCATGTTCTCGAAACATATTTTTGTTATTGTTTAATGTTAAGTCTTGAGTAAAATTGGGAACGGAACCGTATGGTTTTAGTACAGCAACTTTAATATTTCTTTAACAAAGAAAATAATAATAATAATAATAAAAACAGAACTTAGTGTTCAGTTAATAATTTAAGTTTGTAATGTAGTTTTAAAAATGTTGAAATTAACCAACAGTCTTTGTACTAAAAGTCTCAACTAGTAGTTAAAAAAAGAAGTAAAGACGCATCACTTTTTTGTTGTCACCCGTAAATTTAAGTAGAACTTAAATAATCATTTAAATTTTAAATCCTAAATTCTCTAAGTAAAAAGTTTTTTGTTTTTTAAAAAAAAAACAAAAAACAAAAACAAAACGTCCGTAAATTACAGCACAAATCAAAAGTTCATGGCGGGAAATTCCTCCCCACTTGAATAATTTATTAATTGAATGAAATGAAATGATAGTGTTGGAGGAAGAACCCCCACTTCTTAATTCTCCCCTGAAATGTAGAAGGGAAAATTAAATTTTCTATCGCCAAGATTTGCGTGTTTGGATCTTACTTAAACTCATATAAGTTAGCCTCACATGTTTTATTATTTTTTTAATTATAAAATTTTTAATAAAACGTGGAAATAATTGATTACTATTTTTACCACTCACGCTTCTTAAGAAAAGTGGTAGAGATTTATTGTCTGTTTATTTACTAAACAAACAACTTTTTCTTCCCCCGTTTATTTACTAAACGAAAGACTTGAATTAAAAAAAAAAAAGAAGAAAAATATCCAACAGCGCAATTAGATTTTTCTTTGTCTTTTTCTTTATTCGAGCATGCTATTAATTTTTTGTCCTAGTTGTATAGGAAATTTAATGCAATTGTTAGGGTTCTTTCTAAATGTGACTGGTAGTTGCGCCAATTAAAAGGAAAAAAAAAGGTAAAATTAAAAAGTACTGATCGCTTTTTACCTTTTTTGAATCTGGGAAAGCTTGTGCGGCATGGTCAGACTGAAAAACTATATTGTAGAATAAAACTTAAAACTAAAAGTATAAAGATTTAAACTAAAAGATCCAAAGAAGAATCAGCAATATTATTGGCCCTGATCTGGCGGCTCGGCTTCACTCAGTCACTTTCACACTGTTGTGGGGGGTGTCTATTTTTTAAGAAATAGTTTCATGGTAATTGTTTTTTGGACGAGCTTTTCGCTATGTTACCTAGACTTATTTAAAAAAATTTTTTTTTTTTTCATTTAAGCGCAGTACTAGACTGGTACGTGTCGAGATCTCATCAATTTACAGTTGAGATAGAGCTAGATGTAGCTTAAGTTCTAACAGTTTCTTTCATCGCATTTCTCCCTTGCGGTTCTACGCTTTTCAGCCAACTTTAAATCTGTAAAAATTTAAATGTGATGTCAATCGCTATCCACTGTCCTCCTGAAATTACATTTTTCTTTTTCTGCTCATAATTCTCAAAATGTGTGTGTGTATGTCTGTGTGTGTGTGATCGGATGTTTCCACAGTTTTTATCCGATTTTTATCCGATTTTGATGATTTTTTTTTTTTGTTAGATAATTCTTCAGTGCCGGTTTTGAGTCCAAATTGTTGGCGACAATGGCTCTCCACTACTTCCTGTCCATTATAACTGTCAGCAACGTTTTACTATACTATCTGTTCTTGGATATATCTTTCATAAAACTTTAATAAAAATAAAACTATTACAATAATATTATCTATATCTATAATTCTCAAAATGTCTGTGTGTATGTATGTGTGATTGGGTGTTGTTTATGCGTTTCCACAGTTTTCATCCGAATTTGATGAAATATTTTTTGTTTGATAGATAATTCTTCAATGCCAGTTTTGAGTCCAAATTACACATTCCCCTTCTCTTGGCCAAGCAATCAATCTTTCTCACGTGAGGTTACCTTTTCCATTGCATAAAGGAAAGCCTACTACTTCAGTTTTAAGGTGTTTCTTTCATTGCTGTTTATAGGCGTTCCCAATTAAAAAATTTTTATTGTCCTGCCAGTTTTTGCATTGCATTTACTGTAGTAATAACTAAGCTTGCTTTTTTATTTTATTTTATTTATTTATTTTTTTTTTTAAGCGTATCACCCCAAGCAAGGCTGGAGGCCACTATCACGCAAGGGATTATAGAAGGGTTGGAGGAAGAGCAGATAGGAGTGGTAAAGGAGAGGATGTGGAGAAAGAGAAAGACAGTGGGTCGATCAAGGCAAGGGGCTTACAGAAGATTTGGAGCGAGAGCAGATAGGAATGAAAGATGAAAGGATGTGGAGAAGGGAAGTGGATAGATCAAGGCAACTGGAGATGTCGATTGACGCTACATTTAAACCGTTGGAGATTGTATTTGTCAGGGAAACAGTAATAGGGAAGGGAGTTCCATAGGCGAGATGTGCGAGACATGAAGCTATTGGAGTAAAAGAGATGTCTACATCTAACAGTTTCAACGGTGTAGGGGTGGGAACGGGATGCTAGCCTCGTAGGACGTTTAAATTCACGAGGCCTAGGGACAAGCGAAAGCAGCTCCTCGGAGAAATTACCGTTAAAGTACTTGTAAAAAAGGCAGAGCGAGGCAACATCGCGTCTGTGAGAGAGTGACTGCAGACAAGATGACAGATCAGGGCCAATCACGTTGAATATCTGTCTCTGGATCTTATCAAGAACCCTATTTATTTTTCCAACGTTTCCTAAAGTCATTCAAGTTTAGTGATCCCTGTAGCTTTACAGTGTTCTCTTCTGGTATTTGCTCATGTATACCATTTGACAATTCATATTTACCTAAGACATGCCACCAAAGTAAAAAAACTTGCCCAGGTCATGAAACCGCTGCCGCCAGGTCTGCCATGTGAATAAGAGATAACAAATCGTCTTTGGAACGTTCAGTTCTTCTGTCTCAAAATGCCTCTCAGAATGCTTCAATGAGAGCCACTGAGTCCAAAGATCAACATAGTCATCAGCTTTCCAGAAGAGCACACCTGAACGCTTCTGCACGTGAAGCTGAAAATGATGATCAAAGGACTCAACGACTGGGGGAAAATGCCTCTTCAACTGCTGCTGCTGCTGCAAATGAGGCTGAAACAAGATTCAGAATGCAGAAACGACCCTTTTCAGGGCCCCACCCCATTTGGAGATGTGCCTCAGTTGCACCCAATCTAGAAATTGGTATTGTTTATGCTTATAAACATGTCATCTTAATTATGTACACATATATGGTGGAATGTCTCTTTGTGAGCAAGGGAAGTGACTTGAAGGATTCAGAAGGGACTGGATTGTTTTGGAGTCAGTTGTAAATTTGTTATTGTTGTTGTTGTTGTTTTCCTTTCCTACTCCACTTTCTGCTCTTAATGTCAGGTTGAGTCAGTGACGGACCTGACTGTCAGTCCTCTGTCCTCTTTGATCTCTGCGCCCTTCTGACTGGTGATTGACTTTAGTCTCTCTATTTATGGCTGACTTTTTTTCACACTGGATCGTTACTTTTTTCTCAGTTTAGCAGATCGCCTCGTTTCATTGGTCAGAAAATTAATTTCACCCTTTATTGCTAAAAAATGTTTTCAGTCGTTTTGATCCGATTTCGCGGGTGTGCAAATCTACTTTGTGTTTTTCAGTTATTTGTTGGAATGATATAGGATTTGTATCCTATAAGGCTGAAACAAGATTGAGAATGCAGAAACGGCCCTTTTCAGGGCCACACCCCATTTGGAGATGTGCCTCAGTTGCACCCAATCTTGGAGGATTCAGAAGGGACTGGATTTGATGTGTGTGTTGGGTCAGTTGATTCTCTGATTTTTTGTAATAACTTTTGAAAATGAAGTAGGTTTTTTTTTTTATTTTGGAAAACACATCCATTTTGGTGGTACCAAGTGCTTACATTTTTCATCAGTAATGGTGAGGAGTGACCATTCCAATGGTATAAAAATTTCTCAAAAACAAAAAAAAATTATTTTTCAATTCAATTATGTAAAATTCATTTTTTTTAACATCTTAGCTTTAGGCTATTTAATTCCCCCCCCCCCAAAAAAAAAATTGAATTTTTCAAATTTAAACCAAAATAGCTTCAAAGAAGATATTTAAATTATTTAAAATGTGTGTTTAATTTTTTTTTTTTTTTATTAATGGAAAAATGTCTGTTCAGATTGTGAGGTAAGGCAATCTTTAAACAAAGTAATTGAATAGTTAGTATGCGGAGAAAGTTTTGGATTCTAAAATGGAAGATATCCTATGGTGTTGTACAAAGATGCATTCCGACAAGTGGACAGTTTATATCAATAATATTGTTAATAATCCTGTTGAAGCCTGTAAACCGTGAATGATGTAGAACAGGTATTCGGTTGACTGCCTGTGAAAGAACAACAAAAGAAACTGATTACTTTAGAGAGCCAAATAATGTTGGACTGATGGGAATTTTGTTTGGGGTTTGTGATTAAAATTGCAGGTTGTATAGTTGGTTACTGTGAAAGAGCACAAAATTTTGAAATTAGTTCAATGCTTAGATTTTAGAATAATTGTTCAGGAGAAATAGATAAAGTAATTGATGTTGTCATTTTTTTTTTTTTTTTTCATATATGTGTCTCATGTGAAATCAGTATCATGGACTTGACACAATTACAATCAGATAATGGTGGTATGAGATGTTTGTCTTTTCTTTTTTTTTTTTTTGGTTTAGTCTTTTTTTGGTTTTATTTGTTTTTGTTTTTTGTTTTTTTTGCCTTTGTTGCTTTTCTTTGTCTTTTCTGTTTTGCTGAGAAAAGATATGAGACAAACATCTAAAAAAAAAATAAAATAAAAAAAAATAACCATTTTGTTCTACCACTTATCTGTTCCATCACTAAAAACAAATATTTTCCTCAGAACAAGATCATTTTTTTTTTCTTACATGTAGGGTAAATTCTAACATTGAATTTCTGTGTTCTTTCATTACTTGAAATCATGGCTAAAATTTCCCCAAAAAACAAGATGAGGATAGTGAAAATGACCAAGAATATGAACTAACTAACAATCGCTAAGAAACTTGGAATGTCAAGAAGTGACATTTTAGAAATCATCTCAAAGTCTCAAAGCATTGGAAGAGTTTTGAATTGACCAAACTATCATTGCCTTTAAAAACTGCAGCAGAATAACGTGGAGACTGATCAGGACAGCAAAAAGCTTGATTAAAGACTAATAGACAAGTGATGGATGAGTGTGACTTGTTCTATTTGATGTCAGTAGATAACTCTAAGTGCATCCTTCAAGAACATGGACTGAAGAGGCTCATTTTAACAAAGAAATCAACTTTAAACAAAAAGCATTTGAAGGCAACATTAACTTGGTCAAAGTGGTATGAACTGAGGGATGCAGATGCTTGTGATAAGATCACATTCATTGATAAAACAAAGATGGAGCTGTATTCTAATATGTGAATTTATCAAAAGGTCAACAGCAAAGTGAAATGACTCATATTACACAACAAAAACAGTGAAGTTTTAAAGCCCTGACTTAAATCATGGATCAAATTGATGTCATTATAATAATGTTAGAAATAGAGTAAAGATAAAAAAAAAAATCACTTGATTAAGGAGTTGTATCTGATCTGAAAAATATTTTCACAAAATTTTCTAATCAGTGGGCTTCCATATAATTTTGAATTTATAATGCAAATTTTTGTAAGTAGGATTGGTGGTGATTATGATTTTTTTTTATTTTTGAATGTGTTGACAAATAAGGACTGCTGGGAAAAATGTATTTTTTTGTTATATTTTTTGCAAAAAAGCAAGTAATATTTTTATAAAATCTAATAAATCCTGAACATAACTATATTTTTTTTCCATAAAAATGTCTGAAGCAGATACTGGATTTTTAAGAGATATTTTTAAAATGTCTTAATTTCTCTTTTGTCAGCATCCATCAAATTTGCTAATCGCTCTGGGTGGAAGTGAATTTGTTTATATTGTTGGTTTAAAAGTGTCTAAAACCTTTATTTAAGGTTCTTTCAAATAAAACCACAATTTACCTTAAAAGAAAACATTTAAATGATTTAAAATGTGGTTTTCACCTTTTTCTTTTCTTTTTTTGCAAGTCTATGTAGGTTTCTCTTAAACAAATTTTCAATAACTTAAAAGTCTTCTTGAAGTTAAATTTTGGTTTTATTTGAAAGGTAATGATCTGAAACTAATTCTAAAAAAATAAATAATTTTTATGTATTTAAATAAAGATTTTAGACGTTTTTAAAATATTAGCACAGTTATTCATCAACTCCTTGAACAGAATGTTTGGATCCTATGTCTTATTTTTCCTGTGGACTCTTATGAGTCTGCCCAAAATTGTTTGTGGGTCAAATGTGTCAGGAGCATTAAAATCCCATTAAAAGTGATACCTGCAACAGTGTTAAGAGTTGGAACCATTTTTATCTGAAAATCCATGTTCTGCTGATATTATTTCCAAAAACATATTCTGTAAAATCTTGTCCTGTTTCTGAGGACCAAACATGACAGATTTAAGCCTTAGACTACTGTTCAATCCCTGTTGCAGACGCTTGCTCAGGCACATTCGTGTTTGTTCAAAACTTACAGCCCACCTATGGTTTATATTGCAACTATGTTGAGTAGATCTTAGTTATAGTTTCTAAGAAAGAAACATGTTATCTGATGTGATCAACATTTTGAACAAGACCCGTATTCAGTTCTTGATAAAGACTGTGACAGTCAAAATTATTTGACCAAAACATAAATTTGAACAATTTATCCACAATTTTGGTTCTGGGGTACATCTTTTCAAATTGGGAAAATACAAGAAAAATGAAACACACAAGCAAACTTTATCATTTGAATTTAAATATAGCGTATACATGCATATATTATGGAATGGACTAAGTCCAACAATTGCTTTAATATATTTTCTGTTTATATATTATTTTTATAGATACAAATATTTAAGTAAATGCTCTGTTTATAATAAACAGTATTAACAACATTTACCGGCCTGAATGTCTGAAAAATTTCATAGAAAATATGTATCCTCTGACAGGAATTGAACCTGTATCCTACATAAAATCATCATATAGCCTGGTGTGCTATACCATTTAACTACAGAGGAAGCGTCTGGTTAGCAAGGTTGAATTACTGTTTTTAACCTACAAAATTCCCATGATTTCTCTAAAACACTCATATCTTCACAAAGCATATCTTAAGGTAAATAAATGACATCATATATTATGAAATGGACTAAGACGGACAATTATTTTAATATATTTTCATATATATATATATATATATATATATATATATATATGCATGTACATTTAAGTATATTTGAACAGCAATCTTTCCTATTTACAAGTAGTATGAAGCACTGATAGCTCTTTGTATTTTTTATTAGTTTGTAATGTCAAGACCAAGTTTATAAAGTATTGCCCAACCTCTAAGCATTTTCAGCTTTCATAAATATACCTAGCCATGTTTGTCTTCTTTTTGTTGAGACAAAATTAGGATTAATCTTGCACAAAGTAAGGTGGGTCCTGCCTAACAGAGAATCTTATAATGATTTAAGGCAAGGTTTTACAAGGTCAGATGCTCTTCTTGTTACCTAACTCAGAAACTCCCAGTAGTACATCAAGTGTTTTTATCTAGATACTATCTCTAGGAAGGTTGTTATTCAAGACTTGAAACCCCATCCTAGCCTTTATATATATATATATATTATATATATATATATATATAGAGAGAGAGAGAGAGAGAGACACACACACACACACACACACACACAAAAGTTGGCTGTTGGCCCTTTTGACAGGTTTGTTTCTCATCTTGTGGGTTGACATGCCACCCTCTTTACCAGCAAAAAAGCTAGTGGGGAACTGGTTTCGATGCCAACCACCCATCTATGTGACAATAGCAGGCCTCACCTAACTGAAAAGAAAGATTATATTTATTTTGCTGAAAATGTACTTAGATTTAAAACTATGTACTAAATCTTCCTTTGTCTTACTATTATTCTATGGTGCACACACACAAGGTATGATGCAAATTTTCTGTCCAATCCAGTTCCCAAAACTTGACTAAATGACCAATTATCAGATTTTAATAGAATTTAAAAAAAAATTAATTCTTGGTTAGGCCAAGAACTTTTCTGCATCCTCTTGTGCATGTATGTATTTGTGTATATAATCTTGTATTTGACAGCATATAATGACTTAAAAAAACAAACCCCAAACTGCATTTTATATGTGAAGTTGAGGCTTCCCATTTGCTAATTTGATTCTTAACTCTTTCTAGTTCATAATTTTATTTCAGTCTGAATTCATTATAATATTTACTGAAATGACATTGTTATTATTATGTTGGTGTTGCACATTGATGTAGTCAATGGAAATTCTGTTCTTGAGGCATGGTGTCAACAAGACTTCTCAAAACTCAAAAACATTTTTGTGAGAATCTTCTCAGAGTTTTCTGGAGATCTACAATCTTGATCTCAATTCCAATTCACTCTAAGTGCTTTTTCAGTTTTCTATGTGATGTTCCAATTGCTACAGGAATTAGTTCTACCTTCATGATCCATAGTTTCTTCAGCTCCCAAGCCAGGTTCTGGTATTTTTATATCTTTTCAGTTTCTTTGGAGTCCACTCTTGTATTATATGGCACAACAAAGTCACTAATTTGACACTTGCTATTCTTTTTATCTATAGGAATAAGGTCAGGTATTCATGCTTCAATGACATGATTTGACTGGACTGAGGCATCCAATAATATCTTGTGACTGTCATTTTCTACCACTTCTTCTAGCCAGTACCATGAAAGGGTGTGTGCAGAAGGTGTGACGGCACCGGGCATCCAACAAAAGAGTGAAATAAAAATTTAGTTCATATCTAATTTGAATAAAGTGTTTATTTCATGTTTCATCTGTTTTTACATATTTAAAATGTTATCCTTTCTTGCATTTCTCAGTACTAGGCCCTATAGCCCTTGCCCTCTACTTGAGTGTTAGGGGCATACAATCAAGGAGTTGGCCCCAGGCCCTGCTAAATATCTGCATGTCACTGTCTCTGGCTAATGTTCATACCACTTGTCTTTTACATTGAAGCCAAACTTTTGGCATACTTTCCAATGGATTCTCTTAACAGTTCAATCGTGTCATTGCTCACCTATGGTTTATATTGCAACTATGTTGACTCCATCTGTGCCAAATGGATACATTCAGTGAGGATGGGATTAACTGTCTCATCAGCTTGTCCACACATCCTGCATTTGCTTTCTTTTTGTGACCTGTTTATCATGGCCTTGATTGCATTGGTTCTGATGACCTTCCCTCGTGCTGCAAATATGAGTGACTGCTTCTCTTTATGAGACCATCTTTTACCCAAATGCACCTCTCAGTTCCAACAATTGTTTCTATCTGCTGAAAAGAACTAACCAGGTGTCTTTGCACCAATAACGAGCACAAATTTTACACTTCCAAATCCCCATCCACCCTATGTGCAGCTATCGGAAGCAATTTATGAGAAATTTTAAAATAAGTCTCAAGTCCTAAAACACCCAATGATACAAATTCTTCAACCCTCTACCTCTCTCCTTTCTTGGAGACTATTATTATTATTATTACTATAATTATTATCAGTTCTGTAAAATGAATTAATGTAATGAAATATTGGGAATGTTCATCAGTAGCAGCTGATACATCACACCTAAATGTACCTCAATATGCTCTTATCATTAACCAGCTGGTAACTACAGAAGAAAGAGAAACATCTGAAGAGGAATACCAGAAATGGTGAGAGACTTTTATGGGGAAAAATGACATTGAGTCTGTAGAAAAATATATCTGTTATATAAAGAAAAATGTAAGATGTTCAACACTGTAATTTCTTGCTTTATGTTCAGCTGTGCTGCTAACTTGCTTTTTATATACAGTGATATCTTCTTCTAAAGTTAATGTCTTATAATTTATTAATAGCTTACTTTAAACATTATATGCTTAAATACAGTAAAAGCTTTTTTTCTGAATATACCCTGTTGAAATAGGAGTGTCTAATAAACCATCAGTACAGTGTGTGTATATATCAGTCAGCTAAGTGACAAATTTTATATTTGTATTAATTCTCTCTCTCTTTCTCTCTCTCTCATATATATCATACATTGAGTGCTGGTGTTAATAAGATAGTGCTCAATGTAATATAACAGAGCTATAAATTATATATTAATAATATACATTTTTTTTCACCAGTAGCACATCTTTCATGATGCACAATGCAATCTTCAGGTGTTCATTGAATATGAACCATTACATAATTTAAATTTTGATATATATATATATATATATATATATATATATATATATATATATATATATATATATATATATATAATATAATATTTAAAAAAAAAATATGATTCCTTCACTACATAAGGGTTCTCATGTAAAAATACTAAAGAACTCCGGATTATTTACCTAACGTGTTCTTTCCTATTTTTCTGCATACCTGCATATATATATATATATATATATATATATATATATATATATATATATATATATACTGGACTATAGTAATAGTGGAGCAGTCCATATTATTTATGGCTTTTGTTTAAAAAAAAATAAAAATAAAATTGTAAGAAAAATAAAATTAAAAATAAGTATAAATAAATTATTTATACTTAGTTTTAATTTTATTTTTGATTGTGTTGTGCTACCAGTGAAATATATATATATATATATATATATATATATATATATATATATGAGGTGTATTTAGGTAGCAAGAATTCATCCAAACAAGTTTTATCAAATTCTACCAACAAGATCTGTCTATTCAACATTTATATTTTTTCTATTTACAAATGAGGTGCTGTACATTGGGACTGGTTATGAATAAATTTTCCAAATTTAATTTTTTTCTTTAAGTACTTTCGACTATCACTCTCATTGTCAAGAATAGGTGTTATCAGTATGGTAAGCAAGATTTATTTGACTAAATTCTGGTGTTTTAAGTTGCTGGAAATAGAATTGGAATCGGTTCAAAGTGATATCAGTTTGTGCGCATATCGATCAATACATCACAAACAATGAAAATACTATTAACATAAGATAAATTTTAATAGATAACACCAAAATATTATATAAAGTGATGTTCTCACACCAAACATCACTTAATAACAGAAAATATGCAAAATACCACTACCCTATCAAAGCATATATGGCAAATGAAAGACATAAACCACAAGATACCAAAAATTACATGGAGAATAAGAAAAAACAGCCCCAGCTTAGAACAACACCTTGAAATGATGTAACCTTTGCCTAGAAGAGAAAATAGTGATAATTACATTCCCAGAACAAGATAAATGCCTAAACAAAAGGTAAGAAATAATTTCAAAATGAAAGTATGAAAACAAATTCCTTTTACACTACCTACAATCATACCATGAACAAAAAGACTAAATTAAACTCGCATAACCTAATTATAAATTTTATTCCAAATGCCAAAACTGAAACAAAGAAAAATAAATGAAAAACAAAAATAAATAAATGAATGAATATATATATATATATGTATATATATATATACACACAATCTAAAGGGCATGATCACAAATACCCCTAGCCTATTTACGTACATAATTCCTCCAACAACCCAACCAGCATAAATAAGCAATCTAGATGTCATGACTCAGTATTAAACCTAAAGAAAAGAAACTTCAAACAGCCAGCATCCTCTTTCCTGAATCCTCTAGTGACCTATATACACAGCCTGCTAAATGAGTAGTAGCACTTGGTGTGAAAATCTCATTGAAGCATGACACTGAGAGTCACTATGTAGTGTTAATTCCAATATTCATACTGTCTATATCTAGAAATGCTCTATCTCTGCTATTCAGCATTCTTTTCCCATAATTATACCAAATTTTAAACTATATATATATATATCTATATATATATATATATATATATATATATATATATATATATATATATATATATAACTATGCAATTTTTTTTATTTTAAAAAGATTGATCAATCTGTCTGTCAAGTAAACTTCCAGAGATTTCAGGGATCTCTCAAATTTATGCCTTGAGGAAATAGTTTTTCTTACTTTCAGAAACAATCTTGTCCCGTAGGTTCCTCATGCTCTCTCTAAAGATATATTTGGCATGTATATAGATTTTTGGGGGTCTCACTTAGTTTTGTCTTTTTCTTTTTTTTTTTTTTTTTTTTAAAGGATAGTTCTTGTTTTCCAATTAAGTTTTGTCATTTCTGGTCGTGAAAAAAAAATTATTAATAACATTTATTACCCTTTACAAAAATTGCTGTTTACATATTCTTTTTCATCCATGCCTAAATGTATTCCTGTTTCCAAAGTCAAACATCAAATATGGGGTTATTGAAGGCAAATAAATAAAATAACACAATTATAGCCATAACAAAAATTGCTTATTACAGTCGGTGGAATGAGCATAAAAAAAACAAAAATGTCTTAAAAACATTGGTAATTGTTTGATTACTTGTGCATGACATACCTTCTATCTGATATGGTTAATGAGTTATGCTTTGATTGTACAGTTTGTTAGTGATCAACTATAGGACTTGAAAAATAACCACTAGCAATCTTTATATAAATCAGGCCGGCCCAAAATGGGAGTCACAAAATCTCCAGAGGGTCATGTAAAAATTTGGGTGGTTGCAAGTGCAGTTGGGAAATTATTGTTTTAATTTAAATTTTAGATTTAGCATCATTATTTGCTGGTTATTGCAATTTTTCCTGCAAAAAATAAAACTCTGCAATTATTCATTTAAAGTGTTCACATATTTAAAATTTGATATGATCTCTTTGATGTGGTGTAATGGTTAGGAACCTTGTCTTACGAGATTAGTTATGACTGATCAGTGAATTTGATCCTCTCTGGGTGCTTTCAGCCTTGTGTCACATTTAAGCTATATTTAGTAATTTGCTATTTAAAATTTGCTAAGAAATTTTGCTGTATTAAAATAATGTTGCATTTCCCATTTTAATTTTAATTTCATGATGGTGTAATAATTAAAATAACACATTTAAAGCCATAACAAAAATTGCTTATTACAGTCGGTGGAGTGAGCATAAAAAAACCAAAAATGTCTTAAAACTTATTTGACTAACTTTTGCATAATGGAGCTTCACATCTGATCTTATCTTTTTGCCGAAAGTGGTTTCATGATACAGAGCTGCCAGTATTCACAAAAAACTATCTTGTTAGAGTCTATATGGTGCCTCTCAGCAAACAAAGACTTTGCCACTTTGAGGACACATTTACAATTATTACAAGCAGACACAGGGGCAACTGCTGTGACCGGAACTGTCACATTGGCACAGCTGGAAAAAGTGATTCCTGTGGGCTACAGCAGCTGAACAGGCAGGTTAGAACCAAGAAGATTGTGGTTCCACCTGGTATTTCTGAGAAAGTGTAAAAGCATAAAAGCTGGTTTTACCCCAAGAAGAAGCCTCGGTGGCACAATTCTCAATAGAAAGGTTAAAATTATCAATTCAGGGGCTGTCACAAAAAAATTCATGAAATGAAGCCCATTCAGTACACTGGTAAAATAATGAAGTCTTGGGAATAGGAACTTCCAGTCTAATAAATGACTTGAAAGAAATATCAGATACTACAGTGTGATCCAATTTGCCAAGAGTATAGTTGCAATGCTCAACAAGAGGTAAGAGAAAAGGTAAGGAACATCTCAAGTAAGGAAGCATGTTGATTATTAGGAAAATGAGTAGGAAATTCCACTATTTGACTGAGCAACAGAAAAATTAAAAGTCTAAATACTGACAACATCAGTAACATTAGAATTATTAAACCACATGACATGCTTAATATTAAAATCACCAAACACAAAAATGTTTGCAGATGAATGTTGAGAGACAGAGCCATTATTATATGGTCAGATATTTTGTTTAATATGTTAAAGTCCTGAGAAGAAGGGGAAGCGATAAAGAAAAAAGAGATAGCTAACACATTGCAATAAAGAAAGTTGAAAGCCCATGAAAGAATCATCTGGAGATTCAAGAAATGATTTCCTTGCCATTGGAAGATTTTTCTGGATGTAAGGACCAAAGTATATTCTAGAATCTTTTCAACAAAGAGGAAGATAGCCTGGAACAATTCTTCTATTGGTAGAAATAGAAGAATTTAAATTAGTTTTGCAAATTGCTAAGACATCTGGAGACTGTTTCAAGAGAAAAGATTCTACACTAAAAAGCTACAGGGGAAAGCAGTGCATGACATATGTGGCGGGCTTTGGCAGGTGGATGGCAGAGTGTGATCTGGGGGAGTTGGCAGAAACACAAAATCTGTTGAGAGCCACAAGGGATAGGGGGAAGTAGAGGGCTATGATCGCCTATGTCCTGAATGGACATGGCATATAAAATGAATATATATTATATTATATTATATTTGAGTTATCTTTAAAATTATTGGTTGTTGCATTTGTTTTTATCCACTAAAAGTACAAGTTGGAATCTTATTAACCTGTTAATATTCAGGACTCAAAGGACAACTTCCCCAGAGTGTACATGCATTATGGACTCACTATCAACATGGCAAAAACCAAGGTGCTGCTCCAAACATGACTGGGACATCAACCACCACCTGGAGCCAAAATCACCATCAACAGACAACCTAGAGTATGTTGAACAATTTTCATACCTTGGCAATGTACTAACATCAAATGCATCCATTGAAAAATACATTGATAACCAAATTAAGGCCACCCATGAAGCATGTGGGAAGCTATTCAAAAGAGTCTTTGACAATCATGGGTTAACACAAACCACCAAGCTCATGGTCTACTGAGCTGTCGTAATCTCAACTCTCCTGTATGCCTGTGAGACCTGGGTACTCTACCAAAGAGACATCCACAAACTTGAACAATTCCAACAAATGAAACCTCATTAGATTCTATGGAACATGTGCCAGGACTGGATCATGAACAATGAAGTTCTTCTCTGTACGAAGATGGAGAGCCTAGAAACCATTATGACTTGCCACCAACTTTGATGGGCTAGACTCCTTGCCTGAATGCAAGACATTCACCTACCCAAACGAATCCTCCTCTTGGAGCTCACATCTGACATGAGACCATGTAGAGCACCATGTTGTTGATTTACGGATCAACTCAAAAACATCTTGCTGGAGTTTTTAAAAATAAAAAAAATGGTATTAATTATAGGTTTAAAAACTAATTTGGTGTTAATTGTAGGTTTCTAAAAAAAAAAAACACTACAATTTTTAGCTATAATGTAATAATGCCCACTGTCCCAAAAATGGGGCAGTAGGCATTATCAGATCAATTATAGGTAATCCAGCTTTAAATAAACTGTTGTTGATTCATTGCAGGTTCATTGACTTTCATCCTGTTATCACTTCTCAGTCTAAAATGGGGTGACAGTTTCTATCATCGTCAAAAGATTCAAACTGCATTTATCTGTATTTGGGCATTGAGGTAAGTCAATTTTGCATGTATCTTTTTTTGCTGTCAAGGAATTATGTACCTAGAAATGAATAAGCAGAAATTAGATTAAAAAAAAAAAAGAAATTTGAATCTTTACCCATTCTGTGGTTTTTGAAAATTTCTCAATATTAAAGATGAAGTTGATAATTTCAATTATAAAAAAAAGAAAAAAATTGCAAATTTGATATTGATCAATATCCAATTAGTTGGCTTGAAATTTTTTTCTTTTCTTTTTCCATTTCTTCTCTATTGTAATCCCTTTTTCTTTTTCCTTTTAAATAAAGTCTTTTGGTAATGGTTAGTAAGACTAACCTGGTTGACCATTACTACTGAGTAGTGAGTTCAATCATCAGAAAACTTTCGAGCAAAGCATTCAGCCTTGTCGGCAGAGGTGGTTAGGACCTCAAACTGATTGAACAGGGGAGGAATGGAGGGTTTACTATTGTTCAGAATGCTCTTGCAGAGGCGCCAATAATCTTTGGAGCCGAATTTGCTAGATGCAATACATTCCTTCATCTGAACAGCAAATAATGACTTAGCTTCGTTGAGGATACGCTTACACTCGTTACGGGCAGAGGTGAATAGACATCTATTGAAGTCAGACATATCACTATGAAAACGGTGGAAGAAGTGGTTCCTATGGGCAATGGCGGCTGAGCAAGCAGCTGTGAACCAAGGAGAGGAGCGCGGTTTGACCTTGAATTTCCTGGAGGGGATGAAAGCGTCGATTTCAGCTTTAACCCAGGAAGAGACCTCTGAAGCACAATCTTGAATGGGGAGCTTAAATACAGCATCCCAGGGGACATCGCGGAGGAAGTCACGAAAAGAGTCCCAGTCAGCCCGTTGGTAGCAGAATGTGGTTCTGGTGGTAGGAGGCTCCTTGCAGGGGGTGGGGGCTGAAGGAGATGCTAACAGACACTACAGCATGATCGGAGTTACTGTTAGGACAAAGCTGCGTGGCACTACAAGACTCAGGGATGGAGGTAAAACACAGGTCGAGGAGTGAGGCCTTACAGTCACGGTTGTAAGCAAAATGCGTGGGGAAATCAATTATCTGTGTGAGGGATTGAGAGACTGAAAAGTTGAGAGTATGAATGCCTGCGAGGTCGGTAGTAGCATTCTTAAGCCACTGGTTGTGATGGGCGTTAAAATTGCCAAACACAAATATGTGAGCGAACGGATGGAGAGAGAGGGCCCTATCTATGCTGTTAGAAATGACATCGAGTATTCCACAGTCCTGAGAGGATGGCGAGCGGTAGAGGAAGAAAAGATAGCTTTCAGCATTGAGAAGAGATAGCCGGAGACACAAGTATGAATGATCCGGCGATTCGAGAGAGCACTCTCTAGCCAGAGGGAGATGGTCCTTGATGTAGACACCCAGGCCATGCATGTGGGTTAGAGAGTCTTTTTTGAGGAGAGGAAGGTATCCAGGGATAGAGAGATCAGAGGAAGGGATAGAGGAGTCAAGATTGGTCTCACACAGGGCCAGTATATCCGGGCACTTAGCAATGAGGAAAGATTCAACACTGCAGAAGTTGGTTCTAATGCCATGGATGTTGGAGAAGGAGATATTTAAAGGTTTGGGTGATTTTTGGAAGGCTGGTTTAGGTTTATATTTCTGGTTTTTGTAATTCATGATGATAATTGGTGTTGGAAAAAGAGAAGGCCTGAGTTAAAGGAAGCCGACGGTTATCACCCATGACGCGGGCAGAGAGGGGGTTTGGCACAGCTTGAATTATAATTTGGCCTCAGGGTTGCCCACTGGAGATGACTGCAGGTACACCTATCCATGCGCGACATGGCACTACAGACACCCCGATATTATGCAACTGTTGATCAGAGCGGCCGCTCAAGACGCTATGCAAGAGTTAGGGCTCCTAACTACCAGTCGGAAACAGCAACCAGGGAACTGTCAACCGTGTACCCTCAGAATGAACAGGCAATGCCACAGACTGCACACATCACGGGAGAAACACAGCGACACCAGTACAGAGGCCAGAGAGAGAGAGAGAGAGATCCGGGAACCCCTTCCTAAACATGAAACAAGGTTTGAGCCTCTAATCGTGTCCAATAGAGGGGGGAGGAGTGTAGACCGGGCGGTAGGAAAGCCTACCTACTCCTATTACATATAACATATACAACCACGACAACAAGACAATAGAGGGGGATGTAGTTGGGATAGTCGCAGGGCTGATACTAGTTGAGAGTACTGGGGGATAGGAATGACATTGTATTGTACACATTCACAATAGTAAGTTTTAACTTAGTTAAAGTCCCATTGACCTATATTTAAAAAAAAAAAAATGTAATATTACGAGTTAGGTTAGAATAGTTAGTGCTAAAATAAGATATGTTAGGGGGTCCAAGAACGAGGCTTAAGAAAAAGCAAAAAACAAAAAAAATTAAAAAAAAAAATGAAAAATAAAAATTACATATACATACACAAGAAAGACAGAATCTAGGGTAGAGTGGGTTCATACTTAGTCGGACAGAGAAAATGTTCGCTTGACGACTACACGTTTCACAAGACACTAACGAAAATTTATGGCTTACCTATTCCATGCCAAGCAACAAGTTATAATGAACGCAGTGCTGGGGGGAGGGTGAGGGGGGTCAAGCGGCCATTCATCGACCCATCAAACCCCAACAGTGGGCTTGGCTAGCATGCTATTAATGGAGAATATTCAAATCATAAGCATGAAGAAACGATCAGAGTTCCATGTTGATTTAATATTTCAACCAAGCAAGCAGAGAAAAGGCCAACTAGGAATTGAAAATTAGTGACGAAATACAAGCAAATTCTCAAACATTGTCCATTCTTTAGACTCAAAAACGGATTTCTGAATCGGCGAAAATGTAATATTACCAGTTAGGTTAGAATAGTTAGTGCTAAAATAAGATATGTTAGGGGGTCCAAGAACGAGGCTTAAGAAAAAAAGCAAAAAATTATTATCCTTATATTATCCCTATATTATGGTTTATTATATATCATAATTTATTGTTAATAATTACTGTTTAATTTTTAATATTACTATTTTTAAGTATGATTATGTAAGCTGCCTTTAATTAAATGATATACACTACTCTAAAATAAAATAAAAACATAATTATAAATATATATATATCGTTTATGTTCATATGCTAATCCCAGTTATTTTAATTGCCAAATATAATTTTTTAAGGAAATTTTGAAAATTTTTTAAAAGTTTTTAAAGGGGTATAGTTTAAAAAAAAAAACAACTAAAATCTCAATATATATAATATTTAACTACACCAGCATTACAGTAAAAACATATTTTTTCAATTCAATTTATGTAATGGTCAGTTTAAACTCAGCACCTAACAATTGCTTTTTGCATGAAACTCAGAGTTGTGTGAATGGTGAGGAATAATATGTATATTTATAAATATATAATTAATAGCTCTTCTGTTGTATAACCCTTCTTATGGACAATTATTGCAGCATAAAATTTAAAAAAGTAAAGATAAAAAAAAAAACTTGCAGTCTAGAAGATGCCAGGATTACCATTTCATAGCGGACGTATCCTCTACAGGGTTAAATACACAAATGTAAAACAACAACCAACAGTAACGAACAATAAATGCCAATATACAAATTAACTAGATTTAATTATAACTAGACAATATATAAAAACATTAATGCAAGAGAATGTGTGAAAAAATGTGTAGTATACTTTTCTGTGTGTAAAGATGTATATGTTAGCTTCAGTCTTTTGCCTGAAATAATATAGGGTTTTCTGTTTTCTCTTGTTTTATATTTCTCTTTGTTCTTTCTACTTTCAGCTCAGTTCGTTTGCTTGAGCAGTGATAGCTTTTGATTTTATTCTCCTTTCTTCACTGTTAGGAATTTTGACCCCAAAAGCTGGTTGTTTACTCATGTCTTCTTATATTCAGCAATATAGAATTTGTTATTTGGATAGAAAGATTTGGTGCTGTACAAGTTGTATTTTTCACTGTTATGAGTATTGACCACAAAGTGTTTATTTGCTTCTTCATATATTCAGTAATGTAGAATTTATTATTAGGATCCTTCATCCACTTGAATGTGTCACACATGCATATATTAGGTGATTGTCATGCTTAGCAATTCACCTATCCATTTGATGTAAGCAGCATAATGTGTTGAGTTGAATTGGAATTTCTTTTCATGTGATTTCCTTTTGGTAACAAGTAAAAAGAGATGTTACATGAGACTTGGTTCCCAATTTATTTTATACTGGAAGTTTCTGTGAGTTGAGAATAGCTTTTCCTTCTCTTCTGTTTGGTGAATCCAGTCACATGATGGTTGGTCCAACTCCTTCAAGTTTCTTTGCCCCAACTAGTTTTGTACTGTGAGTTTGTTTGAGTTGGGGATGATAATCCTCTTCAGTTCGGTGAATCTAGTTGCATGACGGTTTCATGGTTGGTCTGACTCCCTCAAATTTCTTTGCCCCAAATAGTATTCTTCTAATATTTCCTCAACATTCGTACTTGGTTATGTGATTCTGTATGTGTTTGAGAATCTATTTTTATCTTTCATTTGGATCTGTTGCTGGGGTCAGCTTGTCTGATCAAATTGTTTTTGTAATTGGTGACTACTGTTACAGATTGAAAAAAGAGAGGGAGTTAATGTATCATATTATTAGAGAGGTTGAAAGAGAAATGGTTTATGGGTTTTAGTTGGACATAACATATTGAGCACTGTTTTATGAACACCAGCACTTTATGTGCAATTCATATATTTATAGGCATGGCTCCCTAAGAATGTTCAACCGCTCTCAACCAAGAAAGGGATGTTTGGTTAGATTTTAAGACGTGGGTCAAGCCGGGACCTTTTTGATGTTCCTTTGTGCCAATGTAAATACTCTGACTGCTAATGCTGAAAATCAAACATGAAAATGTGAATTCTGACAATAATAAATTTCCTATTGACAAAAAAAAAAAGAAAACTTTACAAAATACATTACTTAATTCTGTATTTGTCTCCCCTTGGCATACAGCATTATCATGGATTGTATTCATTAAGTAGATCAGCTCACTGTCAGTACAAAGGAATCATTTTACTGTCATTATAACCAGTCTTGTCAGGTATTTCAGCTTATAGTAAATCTGTTTCTGTGTCCAGAGCATATTAAAAAAAAAAAAAAAAAAAAAATTTAACTTGACCAGCATTTTTAGAAAGCACACCTCTCTAGTTCAGGTCTTGGCCTAGATAGTAGAGACTTAGATTTCATGGAAACAGGGCAAGTAATAACTGAGCAGGACTAAATAAGAACAAAGCCATGATGCTCCTCAATATAAACAGTGGAATGAGAACAATCTACCCCCATAGATTAAATAAAGTGTTCAGTTTGAAATTTCCTGAAGGTTACCCAGATAGACAGAAAACCTGATAATGGTCGGATGGCACAACAGCCAAAACATTGTGAGAACAACAACAACAACAACAACAAAGATGACATTATTGAATCAATTGTTAGGTCTATTGCTAGGAAAGTTGGATGAGACAATTTTTCTTGCCAGAATCTATCTTACATATTTATAAGCCTACCATTCATTCTTGCTTTGAATATTGCTACCATATCTAATCTGGTGCTTCTGCTATATATTTAGAGATTCTTGATAAAATCCAAAGAAGAATCTACAATATTATTGATTCTGACCTGGCATCTCAGCAATTTCCCATCACTGTGATGTAGCTTCCCTGTGCCTTTTATGTTTTCCTGGCAGCTTTTCAAATTAATTTTCCTCTTTGGTACCTAGACTTTATGAATTTAAGCGTACTACCAGATTGGTAGTAAAGTCTCATCATTTTACAGTTGGAATTGCTAGATGCAACCATAAGGTCTATGCTAATAGTTTCTTTTCTCACACTTCTTGCTTGTGGGATTCTCTTCCAGCTCCTTGCTTTCCAGTCAACATGGCATTAAAATTTTTGAAGAACAATAATGTTAAACATTATCTTCTGTCTTCTTAATTCCTGTTCTTTTGTTCTCTCTCCTTAATAATGTTTTTCTTTTTCTCATATTCTCTCATACTTAGTAATCCCTTGCATCTTAGTGGCTTTGTTGCCTTGCTTAGCTGAAATGATTTAAAAAACTATCTTAGTTGTCCAAATGTAAATGCTGATAATGCTAACTCTTCATCTCAAGAATTTAGACAGAAACAAATTTCATGTAATTAATTTTTTTTATTTAAATTCTGACGTTAACAGACATACCTTGCTTTTTGCGAACATGACTGTTTTCTGATGAAATGTTAGTGAGATGCATTTTGTAATTATAAAACTTTTGCATAGGTGAGCAGCAGCATGCATACCTAGAATTATATTCTTACCAATGCTGAGATGAGATAGCAGCATCTACCTAGCCTCCATTCCCATAAGTAATCATGTGCCTTAACATCTAGTGTTTAATTTCAGCTCTAAGTCCTTTTTTTTTTGTTTGCCCCTGATTTTTCTCATATTTTCAAAATCTAATGGTTACTATGACTGCTAAATGTCGAAATGCATCTCTTGCTTATGGTGAAAAGATGAAGAAATCTATTAACTTGGAGAGGAAACTCAAGATAATAGGGTCATTTTTGACAAAATATTTTTGCTTTAAAATGTACACATTGGAACATAATCCCCATAATAGTTACCATTTGTAACGATTTGGTGTAAAACTACAATTTTTCTTTCTTTTTTTTTTGTTAATGTCTGAACCATACAAAATCGTGTGCTTCGAAAAAGCAATAGAGGAGCATCTGTAATTATCGAAGCATTTGTTTTTCCTTTATCCGTGACAATGTTAATAGTATCAAGGCACAGAAATAACAGGTAAACTTTTTTTTCAAATGTTTTCTTTCACAAAACTAAATTTAATCTCAAATCCATGTTGTCTGCTGTTGTAGGCTTGGCTCTTACCTCTTTTTTCGCATAATGTCTGAAGGATATGACCATCGATTTGACAGAGTTCGGGATCATCCACTGAAATTTCTTCTTTATTGGACAATCCAAGGTAAGCTGCATTGTTTGCTGAAAGTTTCAATAAAAGCAAAAGAAGTAAGTATAAATTGTATCAGCCAGAACTATTTAAGTATTTAAGTAAAGCATGGGGTATATATAAACAGTTGGAAAATGATTTCCCACTTGAATTATCTCAAAAGCTGTTCATATTTCTTAAGCTTAAGCCATGTAAGGGCATAATAGAGGTACGCTTCCCTTCTCCACATCCTTTCACTTTTCATTCCTATCTGCTCTCGCTCCAAATCTTCTGTAACCCCCTTGCCTTGATCGATCCACTATCGTTCTCCACATCCTCTCCTTTACCACTCCTATCTGCTCTTCCTCCAAACCTTCTGTAACCCCTTGCGTGCTAGTGGCCTGCAGCCTTGCTTGGGGTGATAAGCTTAAAAAAAAAAAAAGTTATTGTTGTGTCAGTCTTTCAAGCAGACAGGCTTTGCATGTCTTGAAAATCAGTATTTAAAGTCCTGAGTTTACCTGGGTTTGAACACCAATTTCTGGTTCTGACATAGTGTCGCATTTAGCTCCTCCTCATTTCCTTAACCCGTCAACAGGGGTCTCTCTCTCCCGGGAGTATAAATACTGGCTGACCTTTCGCCTCTATCTCTCTTTTCTCTGCTTACGCGCATGTGCGAGCAACTATCTCGACTTTGGCCACGGGCCGCAACCTCGCACGTGAGGCGAGGTATATAAAACTTCTCTTAAAATTTCCAATATGTGAACTCCTATACACAACCAGCGTTTCCCATATTCTGGGAACACGCTAAAACAAAATTCACCCCGTACGGACATTCAACTCAACACACACACAACTTTCCATACAGACTGTAACATTTTATTCATGTCTTCCATGTATTTGTAATTCGTGTATTAATCTATTTGTTATTAATATATATTTGTTCGCATACATGTATATCGGTCTTGTTTTTTCTTTGGACTCCATTAAAGTCCAACATTCTTATGTAGCTGGACTGGCCAGCGGAAGTCATAACCTAGAGATAACTCATCTTCTCTTCTCACATTCACACACCGCATGGTTCACTACAATAGATATAAAACAAACTAGGAATATCTGTTAAGCCCTTGGTGAGTCTCTTCTGATGTTCAGTAAGTTGTTAGATGTCAAATTGAAACATGTAATTGTGTGTAATGTTTTGATGGGATAATAGCTTAGTGGTTCATGAATTTGGCTACATAGTAATTGTGAGTTCATTCCCAGGGCTGGGTAGTGTGTACTTGGACTCAGTGGAAACAGGGTGAGTAATAACTGAGCAATATTAAATAAGAACTAGACAAGACATCTCATGGTCAGCAACCTACTCCCATAGATTAAATAAAGGGTTCAGTTCAAAATTTCCTGAAGTTTACCCAGATCAATAAATGGCAGATGAAGGCTGGATGGCACAACAGCCAAAATGTTGTGATAAGAATGACAAAGATGAGGACAATAGTCTGCATGTAAATAATAACTCCTCATCCCAGAAAATGTTTGGAGTATATCATTGGTCATTTTCTAGGAAAGAAGATAGAAAGTCAAGAGATAATCAGTATAGAATTTATGTTATTTATACTGCCAGAGTATATGAACCACTTTGAATTCAAGCTCTGGGCCATTAATAACATATATGCTATACTGACTATTTCTCAATTTCTATCAGCCTTCCTTGAAAATGACCGACAATGATCATAAGTCCTTGGAACATTACACACAATTTTGGCAAGTTCTTATACAAATTTCCACTTGATATTGAACTTATTCAACATAAGGAGAAACTCCTCAAAAGTTTTAACACAGAGGTTTCTTCTTCTTTCTAGTCAATAAAACATAAGGATTGCTGTTAAATATACCATGTTATTTTCTGATAATATATTATTTTTTATAGATACAAATATTTAAGTAAATACTGTGTTTATAATAAACAGTATTAATTACATTTACCGGCCTGAATTTTTGAGAAATTTCATAGAAATATGTGTCCTCTGACAGGAATCAAATTTGTATCCTACATGGAACCGTCACATAACCTGTTATTATAAACAGAGCATTTACTTAAATATTTGTATCTGTAAAAAATAATGTATAAACAGAAAATATATTAAAATAATTGTCAGACTTAGTCCATTTCATAATACCAGTAATAAAGAAATAAGGAATGAAAATAAATGTCACTTGACAGATATGATCATAGATATGTCAACAGAAAGCAAAAGAATTTGTCATTGGAAACATTGTGATCAAAACAAGAAGAATGGGGTTAATTTGGAAAATAATGAAAAATGTAAATAGTAATAACCTTGCCAGTCTGTAATGTAAATTGCTGACAGTAATAACCTTGCCAGTCTGTAATGTAAATTGCTGACAGTAATAACCTTGCCAGTCTGTAATGTAAATTGCTGACAGTAATAACCTTGCCAATCTGTAATGTAAATTGCTGGTAGTAATAACCTTGCCAGTCTGTAATGTAAATTGCTGGTAGTAATAACCTTGCCAGTCTGTAATGTAAATTGCTGGTAGTAATAATCTTGCCAGCCTGTAATGTAAATTGCTGACAGTATTAACCTTGCCAATCTGTAACGTAAATTGTGGACAATAATAACTGTAACAGAGAATTGGGTCAGCCCGATAAGAAACTCCAAGTTAGTTGTATGTAGTGCTGTAAGCACCAGAATTTATGTCCTGTTCGACAATGGACTGTTGAGAGAAGATGTTATACTTAGAGTAGGTGACGCTGACTATTTGTATATGAATGACACTGGGCAGGTATTAGCCAATACTCAGTGTGGGTCTGGGATGTGGAGAGCTATAGTTGAGAGAGGTGATCTCAACATGTGGATGTGCGAAAACCAGACAAGATGAACACAATAATGTCAGTCTGTAATGTAAATTGCTGACAGTAATAACCTGTACAATAATTTACTTCCAATAAACTACCTGATATATTTTCACTTTCTTCAATCTGCACTTTGATAGGGGTGGTGCCAACAGCTTTCCAGCTGCACTGTAGTGAAGCATATATACCTGTAGTTGCTACCCTACTGTGTAATGCATTAGAGCTGCCTAGGATTACAATTTGACCAATTTTGAGTCCTCAATACATACAATTATTTCTTAATTTCATGCTATTCACCTTTTTAACTCACACCTCAGAAACTATATATTTTCTCAAATTATTTTTCTATGCTGTTTTAATTAAAAATAGGTAGTTCCACAAAATCACTAAAAAAATCAGCATACTGTGACAAAAATGTGCTCCAAATATAATGAAAACAGTTTTATTGTCAAAATCTTTGTTATTATTAAGAGGAAGGATAAAGTATTTTTTAAATATTTAATGAATGTTTTTTTACTCCTTTTTAAAATATTCAAAATTTTGATTAAAAAATTTATTTTTCTTGTGTCAACAGTTGTACTAACTCTTAGTATAGTAAATTTAACCTCTTTTTTGCAGTGACAGACACATTCATTTTGAAATTCTTGCATAAATCAAATAATTTTCAGATTTTAAAATTTTCAGTACTTATTCCCACATGAATGAAATTATTTTAAAAATTTTTTCATTAGAAAATCTCGGTAAAAATCTTCTTTTTTTTTCAAGTGTTTCAGCCCCTTACTTAATTTTATGATAACTTGAGAAATTCAACATAATTTTTAGTGATTATATTAGTTAAAAGCAGAATTCTTTGAAGAATTTAAATCACTGAATTATTTTTGCAAAATCAGACCCTGTCTTACTGAAAATCATATCTGAATCAAAAAATACAAAATGCAATAAAACTAAGAAATTATTATATTAGAGAAACTTTTAATTGTTTTTGTGAATAATATATATTATAGAAAATATTGTCTGAAGAAAAACATTTTTTCGATGGAAATGTTATTTTTACAAGCTTTGTCTTCATTTTTTACAATTTTAAATTTAATAATTTATAAGGTATTTTAAATCTTTTAAAATCCGATTTCAATGTGATAACTCTTAGGAAATATTGTTATTAAGAAAACTATATTTACTAATCATATATTGTAAAGCTTATTACAATCTGACGACCCTGAATATTTTTAAAAGAATTTTGATTTGTTTTTGTATGCGTGATGTACGTGCAGTATGGATGTACAAACCTATAATATTATGATTACAAGATCACATATTTTGAGCGTTGCACCCCCCCACTTTTACAGGCGGAAAAATATCCTCATAAACTTTATCGTATGCCCCACCATACTTAATTATGAACACATTCGGCTATCAATAAATTGATTAACACGTCAGAAAAACAAGACCCTGTGGTTAAGAAATGCTTGTATACAATATTTTATGCTATAAGTAAGTAATATTTGTTTCAAATTAGATTAATTTAACTTTAAATTTGCTAATTTTCCTCAAATAATGTTTCAGAAATATATATTTTATTTTTGCAAGATTTTTAAAACCAAGAATTAACTTTTATTTACAAGTGTGTCAAAATGACCATTTTTATTGATTTTACTGAAAAAAAAAAAAAAAATCGATTCCGATCAATATAACTTCCATCTGAAATACACCACAGAGTATTTTGCTTACTGTAAATAGTAAATTTTAAATCCTTTAGCTTTCAATTAAAACTAAAATGAAAGCTTCAAGAAAGCCTTTTCATTTTTAAAAGTTAATTTTAAATCTTACCGATACCAAATTAGTGGGGATACCTATTTAAAAATAGTCTAATCTATATTAACTGGTAATATTGCTGTAGAGTAAGTACCCATGGTTAAATGCAGAACTGCCCAAGAAACAGGATTGACAAAGATTGTAATAAACAATATCAAGAAAACAAAAGAACAGGGCAAAAATTAATATTGAGCAAGCAAACGATATATGCAAGACAAAGCAACAGTAGTATGGTAAAAAGTTCACAAACTAAGAATTGGTATTGACACAAGAGCGAATTTAGATAAACAAATATAGTGTTCTGGCTTCAAGACAAGACACACTGGGACTATCTTATTGGCTAGGAAGTAATTCCAACATGCATTTGTGATGTTCTGCCTATAAATTGGGGAGGGCATGGTATTTTGTAATCTTTACCGATTCTGATTGGAACCAACGAATGCATTGTCATATTCTTTAGCTCCTTTGCTATAAAAACACGTCCTCAATTTAATGATAAAAAACCCACAAATATTGCAATAGTCGGGTGGTAAAAGAAAAGAATTGGAAGTGTAAAAAAAAAAAATGAAGAGAAATGGCATACACTGGATGTTATATCTTGAACTGCTATGTAATATCACTTCTCCTATATGTTGGACAATTTCCTTACAGAAAAGGAGAGATGTATTTCCGCAGAAGGATGCTGAGAATATCATGGATGAAACATGTGAGCAACGAGTTTTTAAGGAATATGTGAACAAAAAGGACACTTGTTTTTAGAATCAGAAAGAGAGTTTAAATTCCTAGGACACATAATAAGGAAAGAAGGCTTGGAGAATTTGACACTGACTGGACATATTGAAAGCAAGAGGGGCAGAGAGAAACATTAAGTAACCTTCCTAAAGAGTTTGTGTAAATAGATGGTAGAAAAAACTGGGAGGGATAGTAAGGAGACAAACATAGCTTAGAGGTACAAAGGATAAGAAATAGTGGAGAGCTATGATTGCTCACATCCTGAAGGGACATGGTGCATAAAAGTACAGTGGATGATTTTTGACTTCCCCACGTATAGATGTGGACTCCGCCAGATGATGTATTGGCAAACATGGACATTTTTGCCTGCAAAAAAAACAAAAAAAACAGCATATCAAAAGGACAGTTTTTCCCATGACACCACTATTATTTTAACTACATTCACTCTTTGGCAGTGTTTATTGTTTTTAAAAAGCAATGATTAGAATTGGAATAAAACCTAAACATATAAGGAAAGTGAATTTATACATTTTTTTTTTTCATTCTTGAAAATTTACAACAAAAATATTAAACACTATTTATTACATCCTGAACCACGCTAATAGCATGGTAGTGAAATTTAGGATTTCTCAGTTTTCTGTGAACTGATTTTGATAAAACTTTCCCCAGCTGGTTTACACAATCTGGCAACATCATTGTTAGGTTTTCATTATTCTGTGTAGTGTCCTTTATTTCTTATTCCAGACTGAACAATTTGGGGGTGAATCATGCTAATAGTGTCTCTCCTCTCTAGGAACAATAGGATGTTGAAAAGGCCTCAATGATGAAGAAAAGTCATAAAAAAAAGTGCTAAAGGCACCTCTGTTTATGTCATTGTGGAGAAGTTAGGTTGTCATGTCGACACAGTTAGACAATTCCTTAGGGATCCTTCACTAAGGAAGAAACAATCTGATTGTGGAAGCACCAAGACTGACAGTTATGGATTTAAGGAATATTATCTGAAAGTCATAAACCTGGACAAACAAGCAAAGCCATTTCCATTGCCATTGGACTTCCTTGTGTACTGAAAACCACCAGAAATTGCATCCTCAGGACCATGGCCTCTGTGTGAACTCCGTTGAAACTGTCTCCTTTAATGTCCTGTCACAGGAATTTGAGGCTTGAATGGGCTCAGAAGTACATGACATTGGACATGTGTTCTGTTCACTGATGAGACCAGGGTGACTCTTGACAGACCTGACATTTGGGGAAAATGGTTGGGTCTGTTTCGGATATGAGCATCACCAACGTTTACCATGAAGTCTTTAAAGTGATTGTAGCCACCTACAGCAATCTCCTAAAGGAGATTTTGGATCCATGGCTAGATCACATACCTCTGTCACTTCTAAGGACTCTAGTATTCATGCATGACAACATTCTTTCCCACTCTGCCAGGGTTGCCTAAGCATTCCTAGGCTCTTATGGCATACAAGGTGAAAAGTTGATGGTGTGGCCACCTGCCTCTCTAGATCTCAACCCTATCAAAAATCCTTAGTCCATCATTAAAGAAGATGTTTATGCTGATGGATACCAATTTACGTCAAAAGATATCTTGTGGGCAAACATCAAAACTGCAGCAGGGGCAGTCAAACTTGCTATGATAAAAAGTTGACAGATTTCATGACTAATAGGGTTTTTAAAGTTATTTGTCAAAATGGTGTTCATGTGGCCAAATAATTCATTATGTCAATAAGTTATGTAATATTGTTTTGGTTTTCTGTTAAATATATGCACAATGTCTGCTTAATATGTATCATCATCCTATATTTTCTTCGAAAAATGTCTGGGTGGGCGATTTTCATTCAAGAGATACTCGTGTGGTTCACCCAAAAACTGTCAAATCTGAAATAAAAATATAAAGGATGTTACACAGAATAATGAAAACCTAACAATGGTGTTGCCATATAATACAAACCAGCTGGGAAAAGTTTGTTCAGAATCAATTCACAGAAAACCAAGAAATTTTCCCTACCAAGCTATTAGCCTGGTTTACTGGTTCAAGGTGTAGATTGTTTTTTACAGCATTCTAAAAACTAATGCAATGCAATATTTATCATTTATCAATGTATAAAGAAATAAATATGAAAACAATTTTTTTAATAAATTTATGAAGATTTACTAAATTATTTTAATATGTAAACCAACTATAAGGAAATCCTTATTATTTACCATTTTATAAAGTTTGAATCAATTAGCAATTAGCTGATGTTTTGCCATCCATCCCAATAAACAATCTAATAAATAAGTAGTGTTTATTATTTTTGTTGTTAATTCTCAAGAACAAAGAAAATGTATAAATTTCACTTTCATCATGATCAAGAATGCCGTGACCCATCAGGGTCATAGGAGCACTACATGTGACACTGTAACACTATTATGAAGGTGCTGGTAAATTGGAAAAAAAGGCTTTCAAAATAAACTAGAAAACAAGAAAGAAAAATTATGTTTTTCGATAGACTGAAAATATACTGATAATAAAGGGAAAGGATGTTTTTTTTTTCCTTTCTCTCCCACCTTGGTGTGCGGGTGTTGATGACGACTAGCCTAGAAGCCACCTGTACATGGTCAAGTTAATCTTAAGTGATGGTATTTTTCTTAAGTGCTCACTTGACCTGCACAGTAGAATAGGTTAGATTTTAACGACTTCAAGTATCCACAACGGCTAGGAACGAATCTCTAGGTAAAATTTGGTCAGTTGATAGGACTTGGAAAATGGCAATAGCATTGTGGTTATATTTTTCCTTCATCTGTCTAAGACACGATAAAATTTATTAAAAAGAATCGTCTCTTTTTGTCACATGTTGATCAAAAAGCTGGCGTGGAGAGGCGACAGGTAATGAACCCCAAATGCAGTCGACCACATAAGGATGCAATAAGAATTGCCCACTGATGGAAAATTTGGATGATAATTGAATATAGAAATTAAGGCTAAAACCATGCCTAGCCTCAGGCACAGATAGAATTTCAAGGAAGGCAGAGGAATCGCCTGCACTTTTCAGATGCACCCACACAAGATGGAAGGAGTTGGGCAGATCAATATTTTGCCACACCCACTCTTTGGAGGAAGGATCTCCCCAAATTTGGTCAGGCAATCAATTTCCCAAACACCTCATGCCCTGCGCTGGGTTTGCACAAAGGTCCATAAATATAGATGAGTGAAGCAAGAAGACAGTACAGGGCATTGGGAGAAGAAGGAACCAGACAGCCCAAATTGCTGTTTGTAAGAGAGACATGCACCAACTGGTTCAAGACATGCTTTGCAAAACCCTGTGCAGCATCTGCAGAAAGAACTTAGACTCCGCCTTGTTCCAGACTACCAAATACACCTGAATGGTCAGCCTGAAGAAATCACAGAGTGGAAGAAATCAGACTTCAGTCTTGTACCAGTTTACTGAGCATGGCTAGATATAGTGTCATGGGGTATTAAGGGAGAAGGTACTGAAAATCTGCATGCTCTTAATCTATTGAGTAGAATGTTCAATGTATGATCTTTTGATATAAAGTTGTGTTACACAGATGCCTCTTACTTTTTTTGGCGTCAACTTGCCAAATTTACTGGATCAGCAACATTGAGTATACAGCTCAGCATTTATCCACCCTGTGGTCTGAAACAAACACAATGTGGGGCAGGGTAGGAATTGAAGATTGAACTGCCATCTCCAAGGCTGGTCGTAAGGATTGACCACAGACTTGCCTGGTGACTGAGGACGGAATTGCGATGTCATACTGCAGCCACAGCTGAAGTGGCATTTCTTGGGTAAGACATCCTGATGGAACCCAACCCTCTTCAGGCTGGTTTGAATTCAGAATTTTCCTAGATCGGTTGCCACCCAAGTCTGTCCTGCTATTTACCTTTCTCAAGGATGTTAGCACGTAAGTGAATATATATAGTAGAATTCGAACATAGCTTTCTGATTCCTCAGTCTGAGTTGTTGTTCATTATTCCACTGTACTACCTAATATTCATATGTTTAGGTTTTATTACAATTCTCATCATTGCTTCTTAAAACAATAAACATTTCCAAAGAGTTCCTTGCTGCTATACCCATTAAATACAGATCAGTTATAGAAAGCCCTGAAATATTCCCAGCTAAGGATACACACACACTACATCTTCAGTACCTTGTAGACTCTGTCACATAGCATAACCACCATTATTCAATAAAAGAGCTAAACATTATCATCTATCTCTAATGTTTTGACACTTCAATTTAGTTATATCCAAGAGTTGGTTAATTGATAGTTTTTCTTATGTTTTATCAACTCTTTGTGGATTATTTAAAGCTGAAACATTTTGAATTGTAAGAATTTCTTTTTGTGTGTCAGTGAATATTGCATTAACAATCTTTTTAAAGTAAATGATTTTTCCAAATACAAGTTCTATTTAATCCATAGCTGGGGTACTTACATCCAAGGGAGAGAAATCATTAGTCACTGATAGATTTTGATTGGTACACATGATAGAAATGATCCACTTGAAATTTCTTCTTCTGCATGTTTTGTTCTTTCAGGACGTGGGCAATCATGACTCTCCACAACCTCCTATTCCTTGTAGCTCTTAGCTATGTTTGTCCCTTTTCTCTCATGCCCACTGTTTTGCCATCCAATTACATAAGCTCATCATGCAAGTGACCCATTGCTTTCTCCTGTCCCTCTTGCCTTCAATATGCTCCACGAGTGTCAAATTCTCCAAGCCCACCTTCCTCATTACATGCTTACAGGCTTATGAGCATATTACGCTGCAACACTAGTTCCCATATGATCACCAAAGTTAAGCAATGTTGAGCTTGGTCAGTACCTAGATGGGTGACTGCTTTGAAATATCAGGTGCTGAAAGCTTGGCAGTGCGGATAGTGTAATGGATAATAACTTAGAATTGGAAATCAGAGAGCCAAGTTCCAATTCCAGTTGGGTTCATTATATTCACTTATGTGCAAATACCCTTGGAAAAAATATTATGATTCCACCTCTTCTCCCCCTCCAGTTAAGTGTTAATTAGTAATACTTGTATCAATAAATTATTATCCCCCCCCCCCAATTCCTTCAGTCTAAAAGAAAATATTTTCTGGCTTTAACAAACCTGCAAAAGGTTGATAAGCTGTAAAAACACAGATCAATCAATCATTATACAGGGTGTCCCTCCAAAAATGGATATCATTTAAAATGTGAATATCTGAGTAACTACATATTGCAAGCAAATAAAATTAAATGTTGACCAATAAAAGATTTATCAAAATTCAAACAAGATATTCAAAGGGATGTAGATTTTATAACCGATTTTACAAAGCCACCTGTGACACTATACGCGTCAGGTTAGTAGTCCAGCTCCTGCCAAACATGCTGTAGCATGTCTTGCATAACATTCTCCAACATCTCAGTGCAGACTTATCTCAATCAACCAGGAAGATGGATCGGATGTGCCAGGGATAATGACAATGTAGTGTTGAAATGGCCACCGCATTCACCTAGTTTTGACACCTTGTGATTTTTTTCTATGGGTCTATGTGAAAGGACAGGTGTATATCCCCCTCTCTTCCTACAAGCCTAGAGGAACTTAAGCAGAGGATCACTGAGGTGAGCATTACGCAAGACATGCTACAGCATGTTTGACCAGAGCTGGACTATCAATTTGACGTGTGTCATGTCACAGGTGGTGCACATATTGAACATTTGTGAAGCTTTGGTTGTAAAATCTCCATCTGTTTGAATATCTTGTTCGAATTTTAATAAATCTTTTATTGTTCAACATGAAGCCTATTCAATTTCATTTGCCTGGGACGTGTATCAGGTCATCCCATAAGTTCTGTCTGAATTTTGAATAAAGAAAACAAGTGACCAAATGTTACATTTAATTACAGATTCAACCAACAATGTATTTTCCCTGATTATCTATGACTTCCTTCCATCTATTAACAAGCTTACTCATTCCATTACTGTAAAATTCTTTTGCCTTTGATTCAAAGAACTCACAAATGTCAGTTTTAACCTCTTCCTGTGTTACAAAAGCTGTTTCTTCCAAATGATTCTGTAAGCTACGAAACAAATGGTAGTCTGAAGGAGCAAGGTCGGGAGAATAAGGTGGATGAGGAATTTTCTCCCAACCAAGTTCTTCAATCTTTTGTGACGTGATTCTTGCTGTGTGTGGTCGCACATTGTCCTGATGAAACATCACCTGTTTTCAATTCACTAGAGCAGGTCTTTTTTTCCTCAAAGCTTGGTTCAAACGCTCTAATTGCTGACAGTATATTTGAGCATTAATTGTTGCATTAGGTGGTAAGAATTCAAAGTGGATTATTCCTTGGCAATCCCACCAGATTGAAAGAAGAACCTTTTGCCTATGAAGTTCCCTTCTTGGCTGTGGCTGAGGTCCTTCCCCTTTACCAAGCCACTGTCTACGATGCTTAACATTTCAATAAAAGATCCATTTTTAGTTGCCAGTCACAAGTCTATCCAAAAAAGGTGAAACAAGTTGGCGAGAATGAAGAGAAGAGATGTCAACTTGGGATTTGAGGTTGTTTTCAGACAATTCATGAGGCACCCATTTTCCAAGTTTAGGAACTTTTCCAAGTTGTTGAAGATGAGGATGAACAGAGAACCACTGCCAATTCCTCAACTGATAAAGCAGGATTTCCTTCAAGGGATGCTTTAAGAAGCTTTTCATCAAACTCAACTGGACGTCCGGTTCGATCTTCATCTTCAAGGGTGAAATCTCCACCTCTGAATTTTGCAAAACATCTTCTGCAAGTTCTTTCACTCACACATTCCTCTCCATAAACTGAGTGAATGTTTCTAGCCGCTTCGGCTGCTGAGTTTCCTTTCTTGAACTCATAAAGCATTATGTGCCTCAAATGATTCTTGGGTACTTCCATGTTAGCAGGGTTTTAATCAAACAAAATTTAATTTTATTGTTCTCTGAAATAAAATTTGATCAGTTTAAATGCATCTAAACATAAAAATAATGTTCAGCTCCATTAGACATTATAAAATACTCTTTAAATTTTGTTCATTTTCACAAAGTTAAAATTCAGACAGAACTTATGGGATGACCTCATCGTTACCCAGATCAGATATTCACATTGTAAATAATTTCAATTTTTTTTTTTTTTTTTTGGGATACCCTGTAAATCCAAGAAATTTCAGCTGTTCTTTCTGATTCTGAGCATATCCTTTTTGCTTCCATCTTCATTAAGACTTAGTTGTTGTTTTGTCCATGAAATTACCAGCATCCTTCTGTAGAACTACATTTCTGTTGGCTCCAGTTTTCTCTTCATCAGTCATAATGGAGGATTGATATTACATAACAGTTCAGCACTTGAAACTAAATTGCCATCATTGTTATGTTTTCTCTCTTCCCCCTTAACCGACTTCTAAGCTAAAGTGGGGTAGTAAATATATTCCTTCTGTTTGCAAGTCTTGATGTTAAGTGATATTTAACATGTACAGTATAATTATATTTTCTTTATGTTGATAATATTCTGCTGAGTTGATGAGTAGTTCCACATTACAAGAGGTTAAAACAAATTTGATATCTTAAACAATGACTTCTAGGGATCTTATTCATGTTATTGTGTGTACCTTTTTTGATTGTATCTAGAACTCCAATTAATATGGATATAATAGTAATTTTAACACGCTGGTTCACAAGATTAATTTCCCTTGTTGTTCTAACACTATATCTTAAATCCTGTTATAGTGAAAAGAGGAAAATACAAGTGCAAATGAAACTGATTAAAAAAAAAACAAAGTAAATCCATTTTGTGAAGGTAATTCTTCTCTTTGCCTTGAGTGTTTCAATAAAAGACATAAAATATGAATCCATTCAGCTTTTCCTAGAGGTGTATCAATATGAGGTTTTATATTTTTTTCTTTCATATCTTTTCAAGAAATCAGACATCAGAAATATGTTTTTATTTATTTATTAGGAATGTGATTTCTATTAGATTAGAATTTGTTTTTTTACTGGTTGTAGATAACATTTTTGTTTCCTAAGTAAATAAAATATACTTTTTAAAAATTTTATAATGTTTTGCCAATTTAATTTTGTTTACTCAATCTTTTAGTTTACATGAATGCATGGTACAGTTGTGTATGTAAAAAAAAAAAAAAATACAAAAGTAAAATGAAATAAATGACAAAAAAAAAAAATTTAATTCTTTGGAAAAAGAAAAATGTTGGTTCTGGTGTACCATGATCTCATAAGTAATGAATCATAGGATCCCATTCCCAATAATCCTCATAGAAAAGAAATTGGAAAATGACCCACTGAAGACTTGTGTAGGCCTTGTAGATATTCACTATGATACTCCAGTGAGTCGTGAGGTAGTCAACTTAAGGTATCACTTTTTTCCACCCCAACATCAATATCCTTATATTTACTTATTGTATTCTGTAACACATAGTTTAGCTGATGGCATTGCCATGTCTATGAAAGTTTTATTATTATTATTATTATTATTATTGACTACCATATTCTATTGAACAAAAATTAAAGGCAAAAAAGGGTTTGTATTATAAACAAGTACATGTCAGAAATCTTTACTCATTTAAAAAAAAAAAATCTCTGGCAAACATGGACAAACGTGCAATAAGACAATGTCAAAAGGACAGTTTTCCCCATAGCTTTGCTTTTTTAACTACCTTCACACTTTAACAATGTTTGTTTTAAAAAGCAATGATTAGAATTGAAATAAAACCTAAGCATATGATTATTTTATTTGTTCTTGAGAATTTACAACAAAAATATTAAACACTTTATTTATTCGTGTTATAATCTAAGCTAAACAAATCAATTAACCCAGCTTTTCTTTGTGTATTTTATTCCTGAAAAAGACTGCAGAATGGAATAACTGAAGTTTGTAAGAACAACAAAAGCAACACATTTGAATTTTCTTCTTGGGAAGGAGGAAATTTGCTTAAACGAACAGCTGCAAGATCTTTGGATACAGGATTGCATATTCAAATTTGTAAATATTTTATTAGCCACAATTTTTGTAGTTAAGTTTTTATCTTGTGATAGTTGTGATAATAGACTTGATGTTTCGGACAAGTATTTTCTGGCCAACTTCAGTTGCCCATTATATTCTTGATTATTGTCACTTTATCCCTGTGATGCATATTGTTTTACTTCCTGATACAGGGATTGAACTTGTAAATGCTAGATGACAGCAAGACTTTACACACTACCATCCCAAAGGAGATCAATGATGGGTTCCGAAAGCCTTTATATCAAATGTCAGGTAGCTTTGACAATTGGTTATCCCTGGGTTCATACAGACCTTTTTTTTTTTAATAGACATGTTGATAGCAACATCTTTAACAAAGATGAAAACAATGACACAATTAAGTCAAAGTATACTGAAAATTCTTCACCTTAAATCAAACAAAAAATTTCAACTCAAAATTGAATTAAGCCATTGTTTATATTTTTTTGTCCCCCCTCAATGTCACATGCCTTCCGTCTCATAGTCATGGAGGTTTCAGCAATTTGAGCAGAAGGGAGATAACTCTGATCAGTTGGAACAATTTTACTCATTTTCTAGGTTAGCAGTTTACTCGCCAAGACCAACAGTTGAAGAGCGAAATCCTCTCTGAAGCACCCTCCCCACTAGGCAGTACCCCTTTCCTTTGAGAGGGGGCTGGGTCTATTGCCTGAGGTGTCCCCAAGAAGAGAAGTGCCAAGGGGCTTGAGAATTTTTCAATGGCACTGCTGACAAACCCACATTAAACCGACCTTGTGTAACATTGCTTTGAGTGGGCATGTGTCTGAATAACCAGTTCTTTACTCACCAAAGGATCAAAAACTAAGAAAAGTTACTTAAACGTAGACTAGAGGATTATCCCTTATCTCCTACTCTTGCAAAGGTATAAATCCATCTCTTCTCCCTTCCCACCTTTGGATAAATAGCCAGTCAAACAGTCAGGTGAGGGTAAGTGGAGCCCCAGCAGCACAAAAAACAAGAGATGTTAAAGGGTGGATGCACTCTTCAAAGTCAACCCCCCAACTATGGGTTAAATAGCCTCACCAACCATCAATTGGTCATGCATAGTAAGTATGGCTACACCTCTGAATACATGCTCAATCAGGGAGGGGTTCCTCCAACAGGCCCTGGATTTGGTGAGGATCTCTATACAAGGTGGAGTACTGAAAAGATCTTTACTTGACAAAGGCAATCCAAAACAAATTCTGATGTTTAAGTCGTTGGTCAGGCCAAGAACGTTTCTGCACCCTCTTTGCTGGAATGCTGTAATAATTGTGGTTAAATTTGTGTAGTTAATATTTTTTTCTTTTTTCATTCAGTATTGAAATCTTCAATGTTGATATTTTGAGAAATATTGTGGCTTGCATTTTTCTTTAAATGCAAAAGATTAATTGTTAATTAGTCAATATTTTTGTTGTTGCTAGATGATTTCCTTACTTTATCAATGCTTGCAAATATCTTGTTACCCAAATACTTGCCATTAGGTCAACAATAAAAGATTTTGATTTTGCCAGGTGTCTGGGTATTTGTCACCCTGCTCCCCACGTTGATTTTAAATTTCAAGAAGGAAGATCAGCCTCTCAGTGTAACAGACTATTTTGGTTGGACGCTATGGACTGTTGGATTTTTGCTGGAAACAGTAGCAGATTGGCAGAAATTTCGATTTCGATCTGATACAACAAATAAGGTAAGAAGCTGAATTATTTTCTTTTTTTGTCCCTGTTATGTTGCAATTAAATCAATCAGGTTCAAATTCAATGTCTCCATCAAGAGGCCAGGTGTAATAATTAAAAATGACTGTTCTTACTTCCATTTAAGCTGCATGTAAGAGATTTACTTTCAATTGACAAAAGAAATTTATAAAGGCATCATCTAGAACAAAACATACAGTGTAACCCGGATATAAGAGAGTTGTCGGGACCGGAGAAGAAGTCTCTTATATCCGGGTTTGGTCTATTATATATACATTAACACAGGCTCTAATTTGGGACCAGAGACACTGTATATGTGTGTGTGATTAAATAATTTAGACATGGTGTGTTTACTTATTTTCAATAATAAAATCTTTTCTTAATCACATATAAGCTTTCTTGTTTCATGATTAAAGACAGCAAGAAAGGTACTGTGATTATATTTATTCATTTTTATTTTTCCCTGACTACTTTTGATATTTTCCAATATTATCATCAGGGTTTTGTCTTAGCCATCAATATCATCATCAATTGTATTATAATTATATTAATTATATGTTTAGACATATTAATGTATATTAATTATATATGTATTATAATTATATCAATTGTATTATATCATCATCAAGGTTTTGATGGCTAAGACAAAACCCTGATGATGATATTGACAATATTATTGTCATATAATTGATGATGATATAATACAATTGATATAATTATAATACATATATAATTAATATACATTAATATGTCTAAACATATAATTAATATAATTATAATACAATTGATGATGATATTGATGGCTAAGACAAAACCCTGATGATAATATTGGAAAATATCAAAAGTAGTCAGGGAAAAATAAAAATGAATAAATATAATCACAGTACCTTTCTTGCTGTCTTTAATCATGAAACAAGAAAGCTTATATGTGATTAAGAAAAGATTTTATTATTGAAAATAAGTAAACACACCATGTCTAAATTGTTTAATCGGACATGTTTAAATGATGATGTTGCAAAAATATATAAAATTTAAATATATGGTAGATAACCTTGCGATCAAGGCACTCTCTAGACATTTTTGTCATAGTGAATGGTTTTCTCTTTATATGAAGACAAAAGAGATTTTAGAAAACAATACATCAAGTGTTCGTTGCCCACTGTAATGAGATTGACCACAATTTCAACATAAAAATACTACTCTGATCAAAGAAAATATATCAGTGTTAAAAAAAAAAAAATGTATACACATTTTGAAGCTTTCTCAAATAATTCAGGCAACTAGAACCAACTATATCCAATTTAAATAATGCATATGAAGACAGTGTTTACCATAGATGCAGGCTCTTGAGATTGTTACATTTTCAAATTGATGTCCGTTATGATACATTGTTGACAACGCGATGCAATGGAAGTACAAGAAACCTATCAACATTTTGATAGGTTTCTTGTACTTCTGTGAACTTTTTTTCTATCACCTCTTCTTGCTTCACAAGGCTTGTTGATATATGTTGTCTTCCAGAACGGTTTTTGTGCATATAGTCTGAAGCTGATGGTACTGTACACTATCTCTAATTCGTGAGATTGTAAGCCGCATGGGTGAATCTGAATGAAACTCTTTGATACCACTTTTGAACTTCAACTGAACTTTTGTACTTCTAGTAATATTTCAGAATGAACTTTCTTTGTTCAAAGCTAGGCATGGATGACATTAGTAATACTAATGTATAAATCAGAAAAGAAAGCAAGTTGACTTGAGCTATACACTGTAAAAGTATGTATACATCTTTTTGAGACACCATGTATATAAAATCACCCCACGGTGACAGTTATGTTTTTAAATATCTAAACATCACCATCCCTCCCAAATATTTATTTGAACTCCTCACACTCACTGAAGTCCCATGGACCCTGCTGAGGATTGCAGGGCCAGTGCTCAAGAACACTAGGTGTTACTGCAGTAGTTTTTGTAGCAAGTTTTTATGGGATGAAATTTGCTAGCCCCATGGCTAGTTTTCTCAAAAAGTCTCTTCTAACTACTGACCAGGTTCAACACTTTAACTTTGGTGATCAAACTAGAACTGTCATTTCATGTGATTTGACCATAAATTTAATCTACCTCCTACCACCATTCTTATTTGACCAGCTTGTTATCTTCTCCCCAACTTATTTGAATTGGACTTACCATTTCCATATATACTGTCCCCACCCCATTCTCATCCATATTTTTAACTGTTTTCTTTTCTTTTCTTTTTTTAAAAGGGCAGATTCATTCGAACTGGACTTTGGAGTATTTCCAGACATCCCAATTACTTTGGTGAAATTCTTCTTTGGTTTGGTCTTTTCATTTCTGCTTCCAGTGTGATGAATGGCAAAGAATACCTGAGTGTCTTGTCTCCTGTTTGTGTTGCCTTCCTCATAATCAGAGTCTCTGGTATTCCCCTATTAGAGAATTCTGCTTTCAAGAGGTGGGGCACCAGTCCTGCATATGCAGAATATGTGCAGTCAACAGCTGTCCTTATCCCATTTATCTGGTAAATGAGGCTCAGGCAAATGCAAAGTTGTATTAGAAAAGGCTCATTTGAAATTCATTTCTTGGGAAAGAAATAGACCAACTTGGGGGAGTTCTTGAATTGAAAAAAAAAAAAAAAAAAATTTTTTTTTTCAACCTTTCAAAATTATTTTCATTTGAAAGAGGGATTTACTTGTGGCATATTCTGATGGTAAAATCTTTTCTTTTGTAAATCAAAATTAGTTTCTTACATCTAGCAAACTACAATTTCAGTCTGACGATTGTATTGCTGTGACCTGTTGGGTAAGATATTGGAGTAGTTTCCCTTTACTTTCTCCAGAGTTTTTTGTAATTCAGCTTTCATTCTGATCCCCAAACAAAGCTAGAGAGCCCTACCCCAAGGACACTTGTGCAAGAGAAAAAAAAGCAACAGACTTGGCTAGCTAAGTTCACTTTCTGCTGCACCTATTGAAGAGTTTAGTAAATGGATAAACATCATTTTTAATGGTCTTTTATTGCTTTGTTCTAGAAAGAGTATTTTATTTTCATTAGGTATGTGAAAATAATGTTTAAAACTAAAGCAAATTGTAAACAAAATAGCAGGTTTTCAAAATTATGCATTACTTGCAAGACATGTCGCCCCCCCCCCCACTTTTTAAAAAAATCATTCATGATTTCTCTTTGACATTTACAATTATCAACATTTTTAAGCAAAATAATTTTCAAGTTTGTTTGTTTGTCCAATAATTTTATAAAATTGCTGACTAGGATTTGTTTATTTTTTTTTCCTTTTTATACACGTTTTGTATTATAAAATTATCCCCTGAAAAATTTTAGCAGTATTATTTACTATTTAATAATAAAAAAAATTGAGAATAGCAAAATGAATTCCATGAGAATTTCCTAGTCTTACAAAAGCTGAAGTTTTTCTGTTGATATTTGCACTTCTGCAATGACTAAAAAATCGATTTACTTTTGAGAGTTGTCCTTGAAAATGTTAACATATGTTGTTTTATCCGATGGGAATAAAGCTTCAACTCAAGCCTTTGTATTAAAAAAAAAAAAAAGAAATTCACATGCCGCAGTAATGTCGCTTAAAGTAATCAGCCCCGACTTCTCTAAAATTAACTTTGGATTCTATTTTATTGTCATTTTGGTGAAATTTTATAATAAATTATTTTTTTCATATTACAAGAGTTCTTTGTTTTATTTTAGATTTATTTTCAGTTACCTTAAAAATATTTTCTGTTGCAACCCTATTTAACATAACTTTAAATGGAAGTAAATCTAAAGAGATCCTTTGCTTTGTTGTGAAATGAATTAAGATTAGAAAATAAAATTAGCGTATATTTCTATCAAATACAGTGGAACCTCAATTTAATGGACTAATAGGAGGGGGGGGTCGTCCATTAAAACTGTTTCTCTGTTAATTTGAAGCACTTTTTTTCAAGGCCTTAAGACATCCAGTACAGTACAAAATGATTGTAAATAAATGTAAATACAGTATATATGTATGTGTATTTTATTTTTAAGTTACTATATACCTTTAAATAATGTTTTAAAATCAAATCTAGAGTTTGTTGGTTCCGGAACTGTTAATTTGAGGTTTTACTGTATTTGGATATCACTTTGTTCCTTGAAAAGATTGTATTTGCATTATAAATAGAAAAAGAAAATACTGATTTCAATAAAACTGAAAGTGTAAATGTTTTAAAAAGGGACAAACAAGAAATTAATGATAAAAAAAAAAATCTTATCTTGGAATCGGATTTCACAATTGGTAAGAAATTTGAGTGAGTGAATTTGTTCCCTTATATAAGTCATTAACAACAAAAGAAAATCTTTTCTTTGAGAATTCGTATTAAAGCAATTTACTGGATTCCTGAGTTTGAATGTCAGTTTGAACTTTGAACTTTTATACAATCCTTTGACAAAACCAGAAAAGAGACTCATGATTAGTCCATAGCACACAATAGCCTTTAGTATTTATTAAAGATGGACTGTTTCAACTTGTTTAATCTTCTGGGCAGGGGCAGAGAAATTTAGTGTGTATGTACTGGGGGTGAGGGAAGAGAGCCCCAAGAAGAGAAGAAAAAAACAAAACAAAATCTATAAAGCAAATTGTGTTTATCAGTTGACACAACTGAGGTTTATTACAATACAGGTTATTTCTTTAAAAAGTTTCCATTGCAGATTTTAGGGTAGACAATTAGATCAGGGTATCCCCACTTCCATAGTCTTAAACACACTGTGTTATGGACAGATAAATATACTTTTGGCTTCACAAGTTGAATTGATTCCAGATATACAAGTTTTGAAAGTTTATTCAAGGTTTAAATATTTGCTTTCTTCGAGTGTGTCTCAAAATTAATTCCTGGCAATCCTGATCATTAGCTCTTTTGGAAGAATTCTCAACATTGCATTATTCTTTTAATCAGTAAGGTGTGTTATTTTACATATTTTTTTTTACAATAGGTTTTACCTCTGACTAACTAACCTGTTTTGAATTCATTAACAGTAGGTAAGAGCCATTTCAGTCATTGTAATTTTGGAGGAGATTCCTGCCACAGCTAATTGGTTAATTTATAATAAGCAATTTAAATCTACTTATGTCTGTTACTGAAGACCGTCTGTCAGGCATAAAGAAGGATGAAAAAAGGAGGCAGTAGGCAGCATTATAGACTGGGCAGGGTTAGGACAGAGAGTAGTCTTTGTATTCTTATGGGGATGGGAATTGGGGTTTTGGGTTCAAATCTCTCACAAGCTTTAGATTGTTTGAAAAATACCTAATTATTGCATTTAAATAAATATGCAAGGGACATCCTTGTTGCCATCCAGGGATGAGTATTATTATTATTATTATTATTTTCTACTTGTATAAACCAGAAAATTGTGTTTGAAATATAAAAACAACAAGAATAAAGAGAATGCTAGAGAGAGAGAGAAAAAAAAAAAAAAGCTAAAAATAGCAAAGATGCCCTACCACCAGCAAATTTCTAGTTTGACTTATAATTATGTATAATCATAATTATAATAGTCATGCCCATGTTATCTTGGCATGGATGCATTCAATCCAATGAGTAAAGCCAATGTGTGGTGAAAAAAAATAATATTCACAATTCATTGAATTTTTTTTCTTTTTTTTTTTCTTCAAAAATGGAAACCCCTTACACGTTATATGTTTAAGTTATACCATGTGAGCATGGTACTTTTTTTTTTACTTTTTTTTTTTTTTTTTACAAATGCAAGACTGCTTAAGAGAAAGGTGTGTTTGTTGTTTTTTTTTTTTTTTTTTTTGTTCTGGTTTGAAATCAGTTTTCCTCCTTTAATGTGAGGGTGAGGTAACAAGCATTGGCACTTGGGATGGAACCTCCAACTTGTTGGAAGCTGTTCTAACCAATGAGCAAATGTGAAGCCGATTGTATTTTTGTTTGTTTGTTGATGACTTAGTCAAAGAATAATAAAGGAACAATAGTTGTGGGAATGACAAGACTCATTGTCAATCATTCCTGTACTTGGAGAAACATTGGCTGGGTGGATGGGAGCTGCTGGAGACAAAGAATAGGAATTAAAGGCACAAAAAAAAAAAAAAAAAAAAAAAAAAAAAATACAGGCACACAACACAGAAACCAAAACAGGAGGAATTAAATGATTAAGGAAAAAAAAAAAACAAAAAAAAACCCAACACGACACCCATTCCTTCTTCAGCCCAATACAAAAAAGGATGCCAGGTGAAGGCACATTGAAGGAAAATTAATGACAAAATTTTGCTTGCAACAGAATGTGCTCTTTTGAGGATGATTGTTTTGTTTAGTTTAGTTTTTTTTTCTGACTGTGAGGCCAAGGTTGGTCTTGGTGAATGTGGCTGCCTCGATTTGGACTCTAGGAGAAAAAGCAGTTCAATATTTGGAGAGAGGAAGGACCTCCAGTGCTTTGGAATAAAGAGAGTGTGTGTGTGTGTGTGTGTGTGTGTGTGTTATTAGCAAAAGATGTTAAGATGCTGAGTGCATCTCTTGGGAGAAGCGAACATCAGCTCATCATGTCTGACATTCAAGATCTTGTCATTCGCTGAAAAGGAAAAAAGAAAAACTGTCACAAAATGTTTTAAATGTTATTCAATACAAAAACTAACAACTGCTTTTCATAAAGAGCAAAAGGAATTGTACAACTGAATTGGTAGGGAAAAAATGGTTTTGTCCATTAATTTCTTTTTAACTCATCATCCACTGTCCCTAAAATTGGAGGGTAGACATTAATGGGTTATAGGTTGGAATATATAATACCAGATTCTTATTTTAATTTTTACAATTAAGATGTGCAGAGACAAAAAAATAACAGACACAAGATAAAAAGTGAAGTTGTATGGCAGCTACCAACGGATTGATTTGTTTAATGGCATATCAAGTCTTTATGGATCATTTAATACCAAAATTTAATTTTTCTTGGGATCTTTGAAGTAATGCAATTGTATACTTTTAACTACAGATAAAATGTATTGCTGGTTACTTTGCTTTAAAAATATACTGTTGGTCCTTTTACTATAAATATGTGTTGTTGCCCCCCCCCCACTCTTTTTTTTTTTTGCATAAAAATATATTGCTGGTACTTTTTATACTTTCATAGTGATTTTTTGGGTGGGGGGTGGGGTGGGGGGTTTCACTACTTACCCATAGCTGGGATCCTAACAAGTGGTACCCCCTCAGATCAGCGTGGATTTGGGAACAACAACAATTAAGAGGTGGTTCTATGCTACTCAAGCTCTTCAATGTCTTGATTAAAGGCCTAGCAACTGAGCTAAATGGTAGAGACACCTTAATTTAACCATTCTTATGAAAACTCAAGGTCATTTTTCTAGGAATTTTACGTATAGATTTACTGAAATAATTTAAGAGGAATAAGTTGATTTCTGTTTTCATTTGAACACACGTTTTTGAAATTAGGGTTGAAATTCGCAGTAAAATAAAGTACATAAATTTCAAGGAATATAGCTTCTGCTTACTACAACTTGGCAGGAGGAGAAGATAAAGAGGAGGAGAAGATAAAGAGGAGGAGGAGAGGGAGGAGGAGGAGAGGGAGGAGGAGATAAAGAGGAGGAGAGGGAGGAGGAGAAGGAGGTAAAGAAAAAGTTTGCATTCTTCATAAATGGATAAAAAAAGAAAGATTAATTCTATAACCTTCATTTTTGGTTGCTTTCTTTTCATGTCTCTTTTACTTTCACGTTCCTACAAAAAAAAAAAAAAAAAAAAAAAAAATGCTTTCAGTAACAAAATGCAGTAATTTTCCAAAAACTTTATTCTTTAATAAAAAGCAGATCAAATCATACTGAAAATGACAAAAATATTCATTTTTAAAATTCACATTGAATTTATCATGAAAAAGCATTAAATTGCTAATTCTTCACCCAAATTTTTGCTATCTTCATGCAATTTTATTTGAAGTTTCGAGATGAAGTATTGTCATCATTTCATCTTTATTTAATTTATCCCCATCATTGTTATGATAACACTTTTGAGTTAATGTAATCTCTGACCTTCCTCAGTTGTATGTTGGTTCCACTTATTTTGATCATCATAATCAATCCCATGATCAGGTAGGGTTGGTGAGCACTTGATCAGTTCTATCCACACATCTGGGTTGAAAGCTGGAGAGGTATCCATTCATGTGTAGTGTGTTATAGGCAAATAGACCTCTCCAGGTAAAACCACAGCTGGAATATTTTTTTTTTAATTCATCCAAGACCCAAGTGTCACTCAAGGAAGAGGATTAATGAATGAAGTTGTTTTATGGATGCAAGAATGGATGTGGGGAAGGGGTTGTAAGATGGGAAATAATTTGTCACCCACAAAGCTGCATAAATGCTTTTGAACTCTGGAAAGAGATAATTGGGCAGTTCCAGACCAGATATGGCAGCAATAGTCCATCGGTTGTGATCTGGGGTGAGAAATGGATGGTTAACTTTAACGCCTCTAAAACAAAACTGCTCTCTATCAACCACCATAAGGATCCATTCCTGCATCCCATTAGAATGTCTGATGACCAACTTCTCGAGAGCTCCTCCCTGTGGCTGCTCGGTCTCACGCTGTCTGCTGATCTGAGATGGAACAAATACATCAAGTCAGTTGCATCAGCCACCACAAAGAAAGTTGGTTCTCTGTGCTGAGCCAGGAAATTTTTCTCCCCGGAATCGATCCTTCAAGTCTATAAATTGATCATTCACCCTTGCATGGAGTATTGCTGCCATATATGGTCTGGGGCCCCTGCTGTTTGCCTCGGGGTTCTTGATAAGATCCAGAGGTGGATAGGCAACGTGATTGGCCCTGATCTGTCATCTCGTCTGCAGTCGCTCTCTCACAGACGCGATGTTGCCTCGCTCTGCCTTTTTTACAAGTACTTCCACAGTAATTGCTCTGAGGAGTTGGTTCGCTTGTCCCTAGGCCTCGTGAATTTAAACGCCCCACCAGGCTGGCTTCCCGCTCCCACCCCTACACCGTGGAAACTGTTAGATGTAGACATCTTTTCTACTCCAATAGCTTCATGTCTCGCACATCTCGCCTATGGAACTCCCTTCCCTATTACTGTTTCCCTGACAAATACAATCTCCAACGGTTTAAGTGTAGCATCACTCGACATCTCCAGTTGCCGTGATCTATCCACTTCCCTTCTCCACATCCTTTCATTTTTCATTCCTATCTGCTCTCGCTCCAGATCTTTTGTGGCCCCCTTGCCTTGATCGACCCACTGTCTTTCTCTTTCTCCACATCCCCTCTCTTGCCACTCCTATCTGCTCTTCCTCCAACCCTTCTTTAACCCCTTGCGTGATCTGATCTGACTCTTGTTAAAATAGAGCATGGAATGTAGAGTTAGGTATTTTCTGGAGTGGTAAAAGTAGCTGACCATTTTCCTAGCGTCTTTAGCAATGGAAATATATACAAATTTCACTTGAGGCCTGGTGTGAACTTGCCGCATTAGATTATAGAATCATCCATATTTTCTACTCACCTCCCTAAAAAATACACTCTTCCATTAAAATCAGTTTTAACCAATCAACAACTCACATTGCGAAACTTGACTTTTTATTGGTTGAGATGACACCAAAATGTGTATCGATTGTCGAAAATTTTTTTTTTCGCCAAGCTCGCTGGAGCCTACTTTGACTTCCCAAAACAAATAAAAGTACAAATTTCAGTCCAATTCACCAGTCAGTAACTCAGCTTCAGAGAGATGCCACACAAATCCACGCGTGTCACTATTTTGACTTAAACTTTTTGCGCGTCAACTGCTGACTCAACCACCAGCATCATTCTCTCTCTAAATCCATTACAACTTTCTTAAAAAGTGTTCATTTGCACTACTAAATAGAAATTGTAATTTCAACAAAAGACAAACAAAAAATTGAACATTGCTGAACTGTAATTCATTAACATACGTAATTCACACTTCGTCAACTTTCATATAACCAAAACACAAGCTTTTTCCAATTGTATTAATTGTATATAAATGTTCGATATTTTCTAATTGAATTCACGACTGCCGTTGTTTCTTGTTCAATTTTGCCTTGAGATTTATTCAACTTGTATGTCTATGCTTTATATTGTTGTGATTAATATGAAGAACATGCTTTCAAACTCATCATCTTAAAACAAAAGACCTTCTGATCACACACTCATTTCATAGCAATCCCAACAAGATGTACAAAGCAAAGAGTTGCTTTGAGAGTGCAACCATTTGAGAGTGGTGACAATTTAAGATCAGCTCAGTGATGATGAAAAGTTACAAGATTTGAGGTATTGAAAGTTACAAGCCAGGTTTTCCTCCATTGAGCTGTTAAAGCTAGGTCAGATGAGAAATCAGCTGCCAGGCTCTGTGGTATCCTCTTCATTGATATTTGCTAACATTCTGATATGGTAATCCAAATTTCTAAATCATTATATTGGATATACTACAATATGTTTAACAAGAAGACTCACATCTCTCTGACCATAGCTCAATTAGGTCTCATTTAAATAAATACACATGGAGACCTATCAAACTATCCGTAACCTACTTGTTGATAATACAAATATAATAGCATCATCCCCACGTACAAAAAGGCTAAAAATAATGAAAGTATTATTAATAAAAAAGAAAAAAAAACATACATTCAGTAATATGAACTATGAACATAACCATAATGTGCTGGCTGAATTTGGAAAATAAAACATTCCTATAACTAAATACAGAGATAAAATAATCTATATATTCAGTTAAAAGTAAAATAAAATTCATCCTTGATAATGGCTAAAAGTATAGCTGAAAGTGCTTGGAAAACACTTTGCCAATTTTTATGTAATGAAAAGAAAAAAACTATATGAACACATGAGAAATTATATATAAAAACTCAACCACCATACGTCAGTCATTTTCAATGAAACTTGCATAAAAGAAGGATTGCTGCCCAAATACACTATATATATATATATATATATATATATATATAATAGTTCAGGTGGCTTAACAGTTAATGCTACTGAAAATGGAATTAGCAAACTAAGTTCAAACTTTTGTTGGAAGAGTTTGTATTCATTTTGCATTAATGCCCTTGGGAAAGGCATGAACCAAATAATTAGTTATCAGTATCAATGCACTTAATGAATTTTATAAGGATAAATTAAAAGAAATTATTCTAAAAATCAAATACTTACACATCGTAGCACCAAACATTAATAATCACAAATCTTCTAATCATTTTAACATACTTAGAAAATGTTTCCTCTTTTTTTTTTTTTTTATCATTTACAAATTTATGGCCATGACAGTGGGATGCACAATGGTTTCCATCTGATGATGATGAGGAAAAGAAATACCTTTTTTCTGATGAAGATAAACTGAAGTGTTTCTAAAGACTTATCAATAAAGAATAAATGTAGGATGGTGGGGTAATAAACTCACCTCCCATTTTCTGGTTTTGTCTGGGTCATCTTCATTCATTATTTTTTCCTTTTCTGCTCTTCTCTTTTCTTCTCGTCTTGCCTGAGCAGCTTCTTGGCGCTGTGCATGGGCTGCTTTTAAAAATGCTTCTTCTGCTTTTTGCCTGTTTCTTTCGGCTTTCTGCCGAGCCTAAAAAAAGTGAGGCTCTCAAGATAAGCATTAAGCTATGAACATATGCAAAGAAATGTCATCTATTCAGGAAACTGCTTATTGGGATTACATTAAACAAGTGATATACCCCCCACCCCCCAAAAAAAAACAAGCAATAGTATACGTTCATTGTTATTAAATTCATTATTACAATTATTGATCTGAAATTATTATTTTTATATTCATTTTAAATAAATTGCTCATTTGGATGATAATTTGATAACATTATCTATAATTATAAATAAACTTTCTTACATACTTTTTAGCTAGGTGTGCTTTAACTGTTTAGCCATGGAGGTCTCTACAGCAAAGCAACGCTCAATTAAACCTTATGAAAGGTACATAATTTGTTGGGACTTTTGATAGGTATATCTACTAACTTATATTTTTGTATCCAAAACCTAAACACAGTAATTCAAGTAAGTAATGGATTTTAATCCAACAATTTTATTATTATAAACATTATTTTAGTGAATAAATACATTTGAGTGGACATCCCCCCACCACCACGTTTTTGAAACAGTGAAATTAATATGAAATTTAATAAAACTTTCTACTGTTTAGGCTGGTGGAGATTAATTGCACTGTTTACAAAATGGGGATGTCTACTAACATGTGTATACAATTCTTTGATGGCAATTAAATACATACTAAAATAACAACTAAAAAAATAATAATTAAAATACTAAAAAAAATAAATAATAATTAAAATACTAAAAAAAATAAATAATAATTAAAATACTAAAAAAAATAAATAATAATTAAAATACTAAAAAAAATAAATAATAATTAAAATACTAAAAAAAATAAATAATAATTAAAATACTAAAAAAAATAAATAATAATTAAAATACTAAAAAAAATAAATAATAATTAAAATACTAAAAAAAATAAATAATAATTAAAATACTAAAAAAAATAAATAATAATTAAAATACTAAAAAAAATAAATAATAATTAAAATACTAAAAAAAATAAATAATAATTAAAATACTAAAAAAAATAAATAATAATTAAAATACTAAAAAAAATAAATAATAATTAAAATACTAAAAAAAATAAATAATAATTAAAATACTAAAAAAAATAAATAATAATTAAAATACTAAAAAAAATAAATAATAATTAAAATACTAAAAAAAATAAATAATAATTAAAATACTAAAAAAAATTTAATAATTAAAATACTAAAAAAAATAAATAATAATTAAAATACTAAAAAAATAAATAATAATTAAAATACTAAAAAAAATAAATAATAATTAAAATACTAAAAAAAATAAATAATAATTAAAATACTAAAAACAAATAAATAATTAAAATACTAAAAAAAAATAAATAATAATTAAAATACTAAAAAAAAATAAATAATAATTAAAATACTAAAAAAAAATAATAATTAAAATACTAAAAAATAAATAATAATTAAAATACTAAAAAATAAATAATAATTAAAATACTAAAAAATAAATAATAATTAAAATACTAAAAAAAAATAAATAATAATTAAAATACTAAAAAAAATAAATAATAATTAAAATACTAAAAAAAAATAAATAATAATTAAAATACTAAAAAAAAAATAATAATTAAAATACTAAAAAAAATAATAATTAAAATACTAAAAAAAATAATAATTAAAATACTAAAAAAAAAAAAATAATAATTAAAATACTAAAAAAAAAAATAATAATTAAAATACTAAAAAAAAAAAATAATTAAAATACTAAAAAAAAAATAATTAAAATACTAAAAAAAAAATAATAATTAAAATACTAAAAAAAAAAAAAATAATTAAAATACTAAAAAAAAAACTAATTAAAATACTAAAAAAAATAATAATTAAAATACTAAAAAAAATAATAATTAAAATACTAAAAAAAAAACAAATAATTAAAATACTAAAAAAAAAAAAAAATAATTAAAATACTAAAATAATAATAATAATAATAATTCTAAAATATGAGTTAAGAATGCCAAAGTTTTGTGCTGGGCACAATTTTCAGGCATTGTAAAATTATTAGGCATTGTAAAATTATTCCTTGATGATAATTCTAATTATGTGTGTGCACGCAGACACACATTTATTGAGCAATATTTTTACTTCACCAGAAGAATCCACAAAGTAGAGATGCGCAAATGTAATGAACACTTCTGCTTGATAAAGCAGAAATACCACATGTTTATACTATTAAAAGTAATATAAAAACAATAGTTTCATTTAATGGTTTTCACTTATGACATTGAAACAAGGGAGACTATCAGTTGTCATCATTACTTAATTTTACTTTTAATTTAATATTCACAAAGTACTGAATATAGATTGTTACGTGTTGATAATTGTAACAAAAGAAAAAGAATGATTGGCCAAAACACAGAGCGAAATCACAAACAATATTTAATTTCCTAAAAAACACAAAATAAAATATATACAAGATATACATTTAGCTATACAAAACTGAAAACACAGAGTACTGGCGAAGTGTTACAAGGGAGAAAGGGAGGAGGGTCAAGTGTCTTTACATTAAGGCTAGCAAAGTAATTTAGTTGCTATTACTGGAAATCCACAAATGTGTGTAAATAAAGATAAATTTTTAGTTTGGTCAATGAAAATTAGTCCAAAGTCTATTTACCAGATTTGTTCCATGAAATTCTCTTTTTGAGTTTTTGTTGGTCGGCAACTTTTCATAGAGATTCTTTCAGCTGGATATAATAATCCTCGAATCAAAAGCCAGAGTTGATACTGGCAGCAATTCCTTTAACAACTGACAACCCTTTACCCAAAATCCTATTTTATAGGGGCTAACACCTAATTTGCATTTTTCTAGATGTTTCTTGAATCATCTAGATTCTTCCAAACGTTCTATTTCAAATTTCTCTATTTTTGCCACTACTTCATGAGAGAAACCTTTTTTGTAACAGGTAGGACTCAGTAGAATCCCTTACTATAAATTTTAACCTTATTGCTACTTTCTTTTTATAGAAATACATCCTTGTAACAAGATAAAACTATGCAGAACAAAGTTTTTTAGATTTTACATGTACAATAAAATTGTAAAATTACTTTCAATATGTCTTTATTTTTGGATGACACGAGTAAACTAGTCAAATAACGAAGAAATAGTTATTTCTGTAAGCAATGACATCAGAGGTAGGATTTATTAAACAAATACTGTTTTTCACTCTAATGCTTACATATATAGTGACATGGCAAATACAAGAGGTATACCAAGGTACTTCCTTGGTATACCTCTTGTATTTGAGACAAAAAATTTTAGGACAAAAATTTCCACTGTATATTTAACATATGACCAGAGACACAACAAGTAAAAGTAAACCATTTCCTTACTTATTATTTTAGGCAAAATATTAACTTCAGAGGCAGGTGGAGAGGGTAAAAAGAGTATATTTTGACCAAAACACAGAAAAATCTGTCAGAGTCCATTCTTAGTGAATTTGGTGTAAAAAGGCAAAAGTCATTAACAGGGATATTAATGGCTCACCATCAGTGCTTAGAAAGGTAATCTGATATGATTTAACCACTGAACCTGGTGATATTATCTAGATTTCGTTTGAACAAATTTTGTGCAATGGAACTCAAAAAGAAAAGAATTTTCAGAGATGAGGAATTAAGTGTTATTGACAGAAAAGGGATATTCTATATTATATATATATATATATATATATATAAAATCACTTAATTTGAAACAATTACAATGTGAATATCAAAACAAGAAAATCTATGTAAGGGCAACACTTACATCTTTGCTGAGTTGCATTCGACTGACTTTGTCAATGCAATGAAATATCATCTGCATTAATGGCTTCATGCCTTCCATATCTGATGTGCTGGTACGACCCCTGCCAGGCACTGGAGAGAGAGAGAGAGAGAGGAGAAAAAGAAAGCTTTTTCAAGAGTATACAGTAGGTACCTTCAATAATTCACTGAAAAAAAAAAGAAAAAGAAAAGAAAAGAAAAAAAAAAAAGAAGCCTAGCATGATGAAAAAGGCCACAAACTTACTAAAAACAATGTTTTATTGTCAAAATGTTAATCATTAACAGGAAAGAACAAAGTATTTTTAATTACCCTTCACTTTTTTTTACTTGTTCTAAATTATTGTTTAAAGCTTTTTTTTTTAAAGCATTAGCAGGTTAACAGAACTGGTAATGAAAATTTTTGTGACTTCTTTTCTGGTAAAACAACACATTAATTTGGAAAATATTGCAAAAATCAAATAATTGTCAGATTTTAATGAAACTTTCAGGATTTAGTCAGAAATTAATGAATTTGTTTTTGAAATTATAATTCTTAGAAAATAGAAGAATTATATTATATTTGTTTTTTCATGAAATTAAGTGGAGGTGAGGCACCTCCACTTAATTTCATGAAATTTTTAGAAATTAAAATTTGGCTTCTAATTTTTTTTTTCAGTTAAAAGCAAGACTTCTTGAAGAATGTCAATCATACATTCTTTTTCTCAAACTTTTACCAAATTCCCTAAAATCTGCTCCAAATCGTAAAATAAAATCTGCAATAAAACTATTTAATTATTGAATTAGATAAGCTTCTAATTGCTTTTATAAATAATAGACATAGTCTGAAGAAAAAAAACTTTTTTTGATGAATAATAAATTTTTTGTACAAGAATTGTTTTACCCCCCCCCCCCCAACTTCATCCTTATTAAGTGAAGACTATATTTACTAAGTAAAAATTGAAAGCTTAATACAAAGATTTTAAAAATAACTTAAAATTTTTTTTAATGTATAAACGTGCTGGTTTTGAAAGTATAGGTGACCATACATGACATTATCAGACAATAAGATCAATCATGATAGAGAATTTAAAGTCAACATTCCTAAAATTAGATTAGAGAATATTTACAAGAGTTTAAAAATTATTACCGAGTACTTAAAAAATATATATAAAAAGCGTTCATTTGTCATTTTCTTAAATTATGTTTTAACAGATAAGGTCTTCTTGGAACAATAATAAAAGTGTCAACACCTCGTAAATCACTTGACGAGTGATTTATGAAATGTTGACGAGCACTTAATCATGCTACTGTTTATTTTAAAAATCCATTTCTCTGTTATTTTCAACTTAAAGTAAATAATATTTGTTTCAAATCAGATTAATTATACTTTAAATCAGCTAATATTTCTCAAATAAAGTTTCAGAAAAGCATATTTTATTTTTGGAAGATTTTTTAAAACCGAGAATTAACTTTTGTTTACAAATGTGTTAAAATGACCAATTTTGTGAAATCAACCAAAAAGTTTAGATTCCAATCAATATAATTTTCATTTGAAATACACCAGAGAATTTGGTTACTGAAAATAGTAAATTTAATCATTTAGCTTTCAATTAAAGCTAAAAAGAAACCTTCAAGAATGCTTTTTCATTTTTAAAAATTAATTTTAAACCTTAGGTATTGAAAATTAGTGGAGGTACCTAGCATACAGTCACTTATTCGTGGCTGTCAAGCACAGTATATAATACTAGAATTTTTTTGAAACATGCTGATGTTTGTTGAAATCCTTTTATTAAATAAGTATTTGTTATTTTAATCATTAAAAAATTATTTATTGTACTAAGCTACTCACCATAGTAAAAACTGTATTTTGTTACCTCTTACCTGTTGGCAGTTCTCACCAAAATTTTGTTTCAATCAGTCAATGTATGGCTATTTTAGAAGGTGTAACAGATGGACTGACAGAAGTCATAGAATTATATATATATATATATATATATATATATATATATATATATAGTGTAACCCAGATATAAGAGAGTTGTCGGGACCGGAGAAGAAGTCTCTTATATCCGGGTTTGGTCTATTTTGTTTTATTAACACAGGCTCTAATTTGGGACCAGAGAAAATCTCTCTTATATTCGGGTTTCTCTTATATCCGGGTTACACTGTATATAGAAGATGGTTATTAGGGGAATGTTTTCTGGTTAAAGAAGAAGGATGGGAAGTAGAACAACAACCTTCTAATTATCAATTCATGAAAATGCCGAGTACTAGCAGGGCTACACGGTGTTGCCTGTATATTATATCAAAATAGCACCAGTAATGTACAAATTCATGATGAACAATAACAACAACAATATTCATATTTACAGATTGCGACATCTATCAGAGAGATGAAGTTTAAATTTTTATTATTGCATTATTCCAAAATTTTAACACATCAACGGATAGCTATTAATGTCAACAACTGAGCACAAATAGTTATTAATTAAAAAAAATAATCAGTAATTAATGTATAATAATATCCATAACTACATGTACAAGAATGTTGTTTTTGATAAAAGTTAAAACATAACCATAAATATGTAAAAAATGTGTACACAATTTTTTCCGCAATATAGCTATTTGTGTTGTTATAATGCTTATTACCTAAACAATAATAATACTGAATAATTTTTTTTTTTTTAAACATTAAAGTATATCTCCCTAGTAGCTATCGTGATTTGTTAAACCCAATATCATTTATTATAACAATATTTACTACAATTTGACTTTTCTTAAATTTAAATAAATTTATAAAAGAATCACTAACTCTGTTTTAAATCTTTTGTGAATATATGTGTTTGGCTTAAACACCAAAACTACAATATTTAGACCCTTAAGACCATATATATTCCGAGTTGTCATTTTCCATGGAAGGTTTTGGTAATTTATTTCTGTATATATAGGCCAAGATATTTGTAAATTAAAACATTTTTCATTTTAATTCAATAATTTTTCATTTTTAAAAACACATTTTTATGCTTAAGATTGTAATTAGATAAAAACTGGAAACATGTTTTTTCAAAGAAAGATGGCTTCTCAAGAATATTTATAATTTTAAAACAAACTTTTTATTAAATAAAATGATTGTGTATTCTTTTAATCTCTTCATTTTCAATTTAACTGTTTTTTTTTTACCACTTTTTATTTAAGACAGCAATAGAATGACATAGGGTTTATGTATGTAAATAAATAGACACTTCTTTAGGGTTTTTAGATTTCTGTTTTTATATAAAATAAATAATTTAGTAATAATAATTTTAAAAGATCATCCTTTATTAAACTAAATGTATAGAATATTCTACAATTCATTCAATTATTAATTTTGTTGCTGTTTGTTTAAAAAATAATTGAATGACATTGGATTTAAATTTGAAATGCTAAAAATATTGGACATAATAATTTGCATGTATCTTTGCTTATACAAAGAGTACAGAAATAAAGTGTTCATCAAAACCTTTCTTGGAACGTGTGCCGAATATATGGTTTTACATGTCTTAATATTGTAATTTGAGAATTTAAACAGGGCATATAGATAAATGCCTTTTACTAGAGAATAGATTAATGGCTATACCCAAGATCAATTTCTGTTGATTGTAAGAATTATTGTAGCTTTTGCAATGCAATGAATGAAATGTATATGGAGACAAATATGACCAAGTAGATCTGTTTTGTGGCTACAGCAAGTCAAGTGATTACACTCCCATTCAATTACTACAAAACTAGTCTTCAGTCAAATACATTCCTTTGGTAATGAGTAAGTTCCACTCAGCTTCTCCAAAACTATTACTTTGTGGAACAAACTTCTGAGAGGATGCTTACCTAACCATTACAATCTTGACCTTTCTAAGTCTGGAGTCAGCATGTTATCTGTCCTACATATCTTCAGGATATGGACTTCCTGGTTTTCTGTCTCTTACAACAGTTTCACTTAGTAACCCTTTACATTGAATGGCCTTTGTATTGGATAAACAAAAGTATATATATATATATATTATAAATTAATAGATTTAAAATATGGTTTTACCGCTACACAGTGATAACCATGTTTCAGAAATGGAAGCTAAAGCCCCTGAATTTAATTTAGTTATTAAACCAAAGACATTAGTTCCATTTCCTCATCAAGCGAATTTTGGAGTAACTTACTTTTTAAAATTTACAGTAGTTAACGGCACTGGAAAGATTCATAATTGAGGGTTTCCAAGGTTACCGATAAATCCATTCATCTAGACAAAGGGTGGTAGAGGGTTCAATTTTTAATTTTCGTTGTATCAGTTAATAGTTACATTTGAAAGCGGGGTTATGTTTAGGGATGGGTAGGGATGTATCTTTTAACAAATTCTGACATCCGCTAAATTCATGTCATCTGGGTTTTTTCTAACGGCAAAAATTCTTATGGTATTTTTTCTATTTGTATATTTAAAGATTTTGAGGGACTGTTTAGGCTAGAATATGTTTTATCCACCTTTCTAAAAAATTATTTTTAATATTTAATATACTATACTTCTTATTAAAACCAAGTAAATGTATTAGAATTACTTACAGTATTTAAAATTATTTATTCTTATCGAGTATAAGTAAATATTATTTTATTTTATTTTATGTAAACTTTATGACCATGACGGCAAAGGTGGTTAAATTATTTCACTAATTCAGTAAACTTTTATTTATAAATTTAGTAATATAAATTTCCTCATGTATGTACAAAGGACATTTAATGTTCAGTAAATTTAAATTTACATTGAGCACTATTGTGTAAAAATAAAAATATCTATAAGAACACCGGATTTTATATCTTACTGTTCTTTCCTTTTTATTTATATATACATATATATACATATATATACATTATATATATATATATATAGACTTACAAGTAGAATCTTTTCTATTTGGAAGTTCCTCATTAATAAAAAAGGCACACATACACATAAATATCAATAGAAGCTGATATCACACGGCTCTACTAGTTTTTGATGGCAAATGTAACTTAAGACTATAAAGATAACAATAGAGAATCAATGAAAGAACAAAGGCTATAAAAATGAAGTGTTTACATGTATTTCATGATTGAAAGAAACCTCAGAAAAATGGAATGCAGGTGAAAGAAAATCTACAGAAAGAAGAAAATGGAGTAAACACATACCATTGAAGCAAAATATTAACACGGGTTTAGAGTTGGGCATTTTTTGAGGAGTTGTTTCTCTGCAATGGAAAAAGTCAATATATAAATATCACTTGCAAAAGGAATTGAAAAACATACTTTTATAAAGCGTTTCATAGCACTATAAAAAAGTATTAGAATCAGTATGGAAAACACGGGTCAATAGATAGTGATCATGGGAGGAGGTATTATTCTGAGACTATGCAATTTATGAATTTAGCATGGTTGTTAGTTCAATAGTGTAATACAAAAGAAAAGCTTTTTTTCCCTTTTTTTTTAAATGAATAGTTTTTAAAAAATTGCTATAATTTTAGAGCATAACTGACTAATAATTTTGCTCAAAGTTTACCATTCTGTAATTCTGACTAATAATTAAAAAGTGATGGCTCATACGTAAATTAGGTGATGTTTATTTTTAGTTTCCAAAAATAAAAGTCCAACGGTGACAGGCTTTGTATATTTAAGAATGCTCTAAAAAATATTTCAGTACACAGTAAAAAAAATTTCTCAATTTTGTCACAAAAGGTCTAGGCACTGTTACGTATACAGGGTGCGATGAATAAATTGTCTAAATTACGAAAAAATGAAAATAACACTCATTTTAAGATATATTTACCAAAATTACACAAAACTATCTTTAAATAATAAAGAGTAAATTTATTCAATAAAATCACCATTGGCTTCAACCACGGCCTCCAGATGACTTTGGAATCTCTAACATCTTTTCTGGACAGTCTCCTTGTTTAAATTGGTGAATGCTGTCATAATCCTTGCCTTCAATTCATCTTTGGTGTTACAAGGAGTTTTGTTGGTCTCTCACTCAACTGCACCCCACACATAATAATCAAGGGGGTTGCAGTCTGGGGAGTTAAGTGGACAGATGTAATGGGTAATGTGGTCACAGAAATTGTCTGACATCCATGACTGTTCTCCTGCTTGTGTGGCATGGTGCAGAGTCCTCTTGCCAGACAGGGTCTTCCAGCAGCCACCCTCTTGACCAGGGCAGCACTACCTCCTCAAGGCACTTGATGAAGGCCTCTGTGTTGAGTCTGAGGCCCTGTGGGACGGAGACATAATGTCACCATCACTAGTGATTTCTCCAAACACATTTGTAATCACTATTAGACTCCTCCAACTCATTCCAAGTCCTCTGCACTGTCAAACACTCTGAAATGTTTGTACTGGAGCTTTTGGCATGAATGCCAAGCAGTACAACATACCATTTACAAATTTCTGGAAGAGTGGATTGTGTCATGATGCTCTTTTTCTCACAGATGGTGCCCAACTGACCCTACCGTACTGTATAGTTGACAAAATCAAAAACAAACAGCACACATAAAAAATAAAGTGGTGATAATTTATCCATCGCACCCTGTATATCATATTCTGAGTTCTACTATTTTGCAATTTCTGAAAGGATTTATTGAATTTGTTTTTTTTTTTTGTTCAATTCACCCCAGAATGGCAATGAGGCCACTAAGATGCAAGGGGCTACTGGGAGTAAAAAGAAAATGAGAAGACTTTAGAAAGAACCAGAAACCCAATCCTAAACAGAAAACAAGGGATAAACAGAAAACAAGGGATAAACAGAAAACAAGGGATAAACAGAAAACAAGGGATAAACAGAAAACAAGGGATAAACAGAAAACAAGGGATAAACAGAAAACAAGGGATAAACAGAAAACAAGGGATAAACAGAAAACAAGGGATAAACAGAAAACAAGGGATAAACAGAAAACAAGGGATAAACAGAAAACAAGGGATAAACAGAAAACAAGGGATAAACAGAAAACAAGGGATAAACAGAAAACAAGGGATAAACAGAAAACAAGGGATAAACAGAAAACAAGGGATAAACAGAAAACAAGGGATAAACAGAAAACAAGGGATAAACAGAAAACAAGGGATAAACAGAAAACAAGGGATAAACAGAAAACAAGGGATAAACAGAAAACAAGGGATAAACAGAAAACAAGGGATAAACAGAAAACAAGGGATAAACAGAAAACAAGGGATAAACAGAAAACAAGGGATAAACAGAAAACAAGGGATAAACAGAAAACAAGGGATAAACAGAAAACAAGGGATAAACAGAAAACAAGGGATAAACAGAAAACAAGGGATAAACAGAAAACAAGGGATAAACAGAAAACAAGGGATAAACAGAAAACAAGGGATAAACAGAAAACAAGGGATAAACAGAAAACAAGGGATAAACAGAAAACAAGGGATAAACAGAAAACAAGGGATAAACAGAAAACAAGGGATAAACAGAAAACAAGGGATAAACAGAAAACAAGGGATAAACAGAAAACAAGGGATAAACAGAAAACAAGGGATAAACAGAAAACAAGGGATAAACAGAAAACAAGGGATAAACAGAAAACAAGGGATAAACAGAAAACAAGGGATAAACAGAAAACAAGGGATAAACAGAAAACAAGGGATAAACAGAAAACAAGGGATAAACAGAAAACAAGGGATAAACAGAAAACAAGGGATAAACAGAAAACAAGGGATAAACAGAAAACAAGGGATAAACAGAAAACAAGGGATAAACAGAAAACAAGGGATAAACAGAAAACAAGGGATAAACAGAAAACAAGGGATAAACAGAAAACAAGGGATAAACAGAAAACAAGGGATAAACAGAAAACAAGGGATAAACAGAAAACAAGGGATAAACAGAAAACAAGGGATAAACAGAAAACAAGGGATAAACAGAAAACAAGGGATAAACAGAAAACAAGGGATAAACAGAAAACAAGGGATAAACAGAAAACAAGGGATAAACAGAAAACAAGGGATAAACAGAAAACAAGGGATAAACAGAAAACAAGGGATAAACAGAAAACAAGGGATAAACAGAAAACAAGGGATAAACAGAAAACAAGGGATAAACAGAAAACAAGGGATAAACAGAAAACAAGGGATAAACAGAAAACAAGGGATAAACAGAAAACAAGGGATAAACAGAAAACAAGGGATAAACCTCTACTCCTGTTCAAAAGGCTGAGGAGGAATGTGAATCAGACAAAAACACTCATTCTCTTAAATTTAATTTGTTTTTTTAAATTTAACTGTTGCATTTTTAAAAATTCAATAATTTAAAGAAATTGCAAAAATATTTTTCAAATTACTGATGTAATTTTTGTAAAGGTAATTAAAAAAGAAAAACAAGTTTTGTTATATACTATTTGAATTTTTCTTTTTCATTGAATGCATCACAAGATTTGTCTTCATGTTATTGATATTAAAACACAGAAACAAAAATGTTTGGTGTTACTTTTTCTTAAAAATTTTTTTTTTTAATTCCCAAGGATTAGAAAATTTTTATACAACATGCATTTATTTCTTTTCTTATATACTAAAGGATGATGCACAAAGAATTTGACAAAACACAAGAAAACAACAAAGCTTTCTCTAATTAATTGAAAAAATGTTTAAATTGTCATCTATGAAATTGAAAAATATGTTAATTGGAGATAGAATCTTTTGACAAAATCTTCAAACTTCCAACAGAATTTCTTAGACTAGGGAGTAAACCCCAGTTGATGTTTCAGTTTTATTATATGGTCAGTTTTAGACAATCTGATGCACCAAGTGCCATTACAAGCTGGGAAATTTTTATAAATTACTGTGGAAAGTGGTTAATACATGAGGAAATTGTAATACAAGTTTAAGAAAAAAAACTAAAAAATTTTGAACTACTTGTTAAAAAAAATAAAATTATTGCAGATCCTTTAGGTCAGAAAGAAATTGTAGCAAAATCCACAAATTTTTCATTTTATAAGATAATTAATTTTTCCAGATTAATCCAGTTTATTTTTAAAATATAGTAATTTTTCTATATGGTTAAAATTTGCTATGAGGGGCCAGAATCAGAGAGAGCGCTTGGAGATATAAACAGTGTGGACATAGAAATCAACACTCTATATCTATTTGATAAGAATACAGATTTAAGGTATGAGGTATTAAAGGTTAAAGGGATAGAACATATATGAATAAAAAGTGGACACCCAGCATCGATATTCTATTACATGCTTAAACACAACCTTCAGGCCATGGCCTGAAGGTTGTGTTTAAGCAAGAAACAGACTGTCACCACTGGATGTTGACCTCAATGTCAAAAAACACACACACACACACATATATATAATGTCACCCGTTTAACAAAATCTAGGATAGCGCAAATTTCAAATTTGAAGTCTATGATTAGTATTTATTTTGTAGAGTATAAATATGATATCTAGTAAGAACTCAAGAAGATTATCAAAAAACCCTCTGAAACGGATGAGTGTTACAAGAAGTCTTGGAGTTGGTCATTAGATAAGTTATATATATATATATATATGATAGATAAATAGATATAGATATGAATACATGAATACTTATTTTTGGTTTCAATAAAGTTTGAATATTAAAATAAATAAAAGAATTCAAAATATTAATTTATTGGAATACCAATGTCTTGGTGTTTAATATATCTTAAATTTTGAACAGATTTGTTATTAAAATACTGGGCATTTGGGTAAGAAATTGAATGCTAATTTCTGAAAAATTAGTGTGTCACGACTTAAATACTCTCAAGTGCCAAACTGGAAGTCAAAATGTCTGGGACATATATTGGATATGTTCAAATGATTCTGATTAATACAAGTGTAGATTTCATCGGATTTCAAGAAAAAAAAAGAATCTTACTCTTGACTTTTAGGTCCTGAGAACATGTCAGAAAAGTGAATGTATTCCACAAATCCTTCGTATTTTGTAAGAATATGGCAAACCTGAAATAACAATGAGTCATTAGAAATATGCAACATATGTACACACACACACTATATATATATATATATATATATATGAATAAAGACAGAAGGAAAACTTAGTTAACATGTTTCGTCCTCTGAGGAACTTTATCAATGCAACACTCAGAGGATGAAATGCATTGGTTAAGATAAGTTTTGTCTTTAGTCATATTACCCTTTTACAGATATACTCTATCTGAAAAAAATATATATATATATATATATACACACACACACACAAAATATGAATACAAACTGGATATTGTAATTAAATGCAAAAACATTGAAATTTCACATATGTTAGTGATAATATATTTAAGAAAATAGTGGAGAAACTACCTCCATCTAACCAACAAAAATGACACTGGATATAAAATAATTAAAAACGATGGTGATTCTAACAGTTAAGTGAGCTCTTGATTTTATTAACTGACCAAATATGGCCGACTGCAGTCAGGATCATAGTCATAATTTTTTTTTAACAGCTTATGAAGCCAAAACTTATTTCGGATTATAAGAATTATTTTTTTTTGCAGGAGAATTTAAAATTTTGGGAGAATAACAATGATTTTTCCAGATACAAGACCTATTCACACCTTCCCAAGGTTATTTGCATATAAATGAATGTTTTTTGATTGCTCATTCTGAGCCACGATACATATATAGATATGAATACATGAATACTTATTTTTGGTAGACATCCACTTGAGAGGATATCAAAGTCATAATATTATAACCAATATAAGAAATTTAACTATTTTAGATACAGGCCAAGGTATCTGCATTGGTCATTATGTTAAAGATTTACAAAGTTACCCTTTTATCAAGGACAGCTGCTGTGGCTTCTCCAATTTCACTAAGCAATTGGTAGGTTGATGGTAATTCAAATTTTTCAGGACTTTTTTTTTCTAGACAAAACTGGCTCTGCAAAGAAAAAATTAGGCATCAATATTAAAAAAATAATTAAAAAAGCTGTAAAATTCATTTTTTTTTTTTTTAGTATAACATTACAATGAGGACTGTATCAGAGAAATTCCCAAGCCCTACTGTTTAAAAGATTGAAAAACCAAAAACTATTTCATTTCTGAAAATTATTTTCATCAAGTTAAATATTAGTTTTTTAATCATTTCACCCCAAGCAAGGTGATAAAGCCATTAAGACATAAGGGGTTACTGAGTGTGAAAGAATCTGAGAAAAATCATTATTAAGGAGAGAAAACAATAAAAGAACAGGAATTAAGAACATAGACGATAATGGTTGATATTGCATTTAAATTTTTGAAGAGTAAAAAGGTGACTGGAAAACAAGAAACTGGAAGAGAGTTCCACAAGTGAGAAGTGTGAAAGAAGAAACTGTTAGCATAGAACTTATCATGACAACTAGTAATTTCAACAGTAATATGATGAGACCTAGCAGCCAATTTAGTTTGGTTTGGTTTACAGCATATCAACTTCAACGGGTTATTTAATGTTGACAAGATTTTTAGAATAGATTCATATGAATAGAATATATATTCTTTGTCACGAAACTGTAGATCCAGTTTCATTGATATACTTTTGTAAAGAGGGTTGTTGTCAAGAGTCTTTCATTGATATATTCTTTTCAGATACACAATTTGTAGAGAAATTAATTTTGACATTCTCATTGGTTTTATAATTTTTGGTAGAGTCTTACAGTTTTGAGAAATGATATTACATCATCCACTTTTACTTTCTTGAACAGCCCATACCTATTGTTTATTTCATATCTGAGTAGTCGGTTAATATATGTTTAACAGTATATGCTGTTTTACATGTTTGGCATACTGATTGATCTTTGTTTAGTAAGTATGAGCGGGTTATTCTCATATGGCCAATGAGTATGTGGACCAGTACCACTTCTTCCTTACAAAATTTTCTGGGAGCTGACTTCCGCATGTGTCCGCCAGAATCTTCCAAGAGAAATCCATATAGATTGATGGATCACATATGAATAAATCTATTGCAGAGTAGCTGCCAGCAAATGGATTTATGTAAGTCAGAGTTTTATCATTATAAATACATAAATCATTGTTGTTTATAATTGACTCTAAAGTCCATCCCTGTTGGTTTGTGTCTTTGCAGCTCCAAATGGTGATGTGACAGTTAAAGTCCACTAGTATCATAAAGGGTGTAGGGAGTTGCTTTATAATTTCAAGAATTCTGGCTTCATTTACTCATTCATTAGGTGGGATATATACTGAGCAAATGTTTTTTGGCCTATGTAGGATCACTTTAACAGCAGTTGCCTGTAAAATAGTTGTCAAATTAATTTTACTTTGGGGTACATCATTCCTAAGATAGATGTACCGCCAGATGCACGAAGCCCGTTGTCATGTGTATGGTTGTATTGCTAGTATTCTTTTATATTCACTTTGTCACTTTGCTTAAGGAATGTTTCCTGAAGGCAAATATTTGCCTTTATTCCATGACAATTTCATTGAATTATCTTATGCATGGCTGTTTAAACATTTTTGGCCTTTAGCTTATATGGGTTTGATTTCTTTTCCCCCCTAGTTTTTCATTTTTCTAGTTTGTCAAATCAGTTTTGCGCAGGAATTTAGTTGTTGTGGATTTCCTGGCTTTTGTTTGGCTGATTCTGTTCTTTTGGGAGATAAACTATTCAGCCTGTCTTTCCTGGGTTTTGGTGTTTTAAATAATAGTTTCAGACTATTATTTTTTAGTGGCAGTGTATTTTTGGCTCAGACCTTCTGAGGCTGACCTTTGCCAAATGACAGACAAAATAGGGATGTTGATTTTGATTGGCTGAATTGAATGTGGGAATGTTAAAGAGATAGAAAGTTATTTTGTGGAGCTAAGTTTTACATGACGAAGAATGCAGACGTTAATTTTGTATGTGGAAACGGCTCCCAAGTGGAGTGGGATAGCAACCCCACTGGCTAGTTAAAAAAGGTACATGTCAATGTGTTTAATAAAATAGATAAGTTTAAAATCCCTTTTGTTGAAGTTCTCATTTTACTTCTGAACCAAAAACTAGTGATCACCAAGCCAAGAGAAGACAACTTTATTATGATCGCCTGAACAAGGGGAATATACAACAGGTGTACGGATAGAAGATTCCTGTGACCTTTGCTTAGGAGATTTGGTATTTTTGGTAGGAGTGGTTTGCGTTTGAGCTGTTGTTTTTCTTTATTTATTATTTCAGTTTTTGTTTTCATTGTCCTTTTTTTTGTGATTCAGTCTGTACCATTTCCTTGGAATATATACTTTTTAGGTAAGTTTAAAATTTGGGCCAATCATTTACTCCCAAGTGTATGAGCTTCACAATGAGGGCTCTGTATTTGTTAGGGTGACTGACATCATTTGTAGTTTTATTTTCTCTTATTTTTGTGCTGGAAGGGCCTTTCATGTACTACTTGCCTTGCTTATGAAAATGAGATGCTTTGTTTATATTTTACTGTGACAATTTCCCTTTCCTTTTCCAGAAATCGCATGTTCTTGGGTATGCTGGATTGCTTTCCTGACAGCATATCTTATTTCATTGTGGCATTCTTTTTCAGAATGGTCGGAACCCCTTTGGCCACATTTTTCACATGTTGGGTGACACCTGCAGCTATCACCAAATTTTTGGCACCTCAAGCATCTTAGTGAAACAGGGATATATTATTCCACTGGTTCAATATTATACCCTATTTTTATTTTGGGGAGGGATTTCAGGTGTGCCAAAAGTAAGGTCATGTGTCAGTTATAATTGTCTCCCCATTTCTTTTAATTGAGAGTCTATGGTAATCACTGACCCCTTGGCTTCCTAAGGCAGGTGTAATTTCCTCAGGCGTGGGCCAGAGACAACCCTTTACTTCTAATAACTCCCTTAGAAGTATTCAGTCTTGCATGAGGGAAGGTTTTAATTTTGATATTATTAAAGGTCTTCATCTTTATTATATTTTCTGCATGTTTCCTATTTTCCATCTCAACCAACAAATTGCCATCTGTCGACTTCCTGTTTTACGATTAATCCTACTGGATAGTACCTTTTCAAAGAAGAAAGGGGAAAGTTTTGCCAGCAGATTTTCTTCTGGGGACATGAGCCCAAAAAACCTTGAAAATTCCGTATTAATTTCTTTTTCAAAATCAGAAAGACATTTTTATTTTTATTTTTCATAATTTTTTTATGTATTTCATTGGGATGAGTCAAGGAGGAAACCCAGTTGTCTTGACAGGTCAGTGCTACACAAGCTAGTATACTTGTATTCAAGAGAGACTCTGAGCACCCATTAAACCATTTGTTGCACTTCCTAACTAAGTGTACCAACTGATATGTTCACAGCTATATCTAAGCCTAAACCTCTCTAAATCAACAGATCCTTAGCCATCGCTTTCTGATGCCTATAAATTGGATGGAGATGGTATTTATTCCTGTGTATATTTGGGGTATTGTATTTAGTTATAAAGTACTCAATAAATCTATATAGTTATAGATGCTAAGGTTTGTTATGATGAGCTTAATGATCAGATCGGGCATCTCCAACCGCCCATCTAGTCTAAGTAAGGACCGAAGTGGTGTGTTGGTAACCGCGACTTCTGAAGCCCTCAACCATCAGGATCCACCAGACATTACAGGTGGTCTCATTTGGTGTGTGTGAGTGTGGGGAGTCTTACCCTCTGCAGACATGCAGCTGGCATATTCTGAAGGCTCAGCTGACAGGGCATGCTAATTTATTATTGCATTTAAATTCTTTGTTGGAGTGTCAAAGAAGAAAGTTCATCAGAAAAGTTACCATAATATTGTAGTCATTATTTTTTCCTCTTGGAGAATTTGACACTTGCAGAACATATTGAAGGTAAAAAGGGCAGAAGGAGACTGAGTAACTTTTTCTTTTTTTAATTATTTCACTCAAAGAAAGGCAATAAAGCCACTAAGACATAAGGGGGCTACCAAGAATCTGAGAGAAAACATTAAAGTGAGAGGATAATAAAAGAACAGGATTTAAGGAGACAGAAGATGACAATTAACATTGCATTTAAATTTTTGAAAATCAAAATTGACTGGAAAGCAAGAACCTGGAAGACAATGAAAAATATGAGAGAAGAAACTTAGCATACAACTTATGGTTACATCTAACAATTTCGACTGTAAAATGATGAAACCTAGCTACCAGATTAGTACTTATAGCTTAGAAAAAGGGATTAACATGACCTAATAACTGCTTAATCTTCTGAATATACTCTTGTTTGCCTTGATTGACCAGATTAGTGTGCAGATTTGAACACACTGGTCAAAGCATTTTCATTTTTTAGTCATTAAATGTTGTCATGCTGGATGAGCAAGTCATTATACAGTTCCAATGCTGTAGCATGTTTTGAATTCAGAGTTGTCCTTCTTCTAGACTGGTTGACAAACACGGTTTTAGAGCCTATTTAACCTATAGCTTGGGGGAGAAGGGATAGATTTACTCCTTTCCCAATTTTATTTGTGCAAAATTGAACACAACAACTTCGGTCAGAGTTTGAACTCTGCATGCTGATAACTGCTATGTTACTGCTGCCATATCTGGGTTAGAGCTACCCAGTCTTCAGTTTCCTATCCAAAAACGCGGCCTTGTGGGTGATGAGCTGTGTTTCCATCTTATAACCCCTTTTTCCACAACTCTAACCCTCCCAGCTAAGACACACCATGCTGTGTACACTGATGTGAACCATCCTTATTCTCTTTGTATTTCTTTACTAAGGAGTAAAGTTCCACCTAGATAGCTTCTTCCCAAGAACTGTTTCTCTCTGGAACAGAATCCTAGGAGGATGCTTTCTTGATCACTACAATTTTAAACTCTTCGAATCGAGGGTTAACTGTTATCTTAATATGCATAAACTGCACACTTTACTCTTACTGCTCACACAACAAGCACCTTCAGTATTTACCTTGAGTGGCTCTTGGGCCTTTTATAGTGTGAATTTTAGTAACAAAAAATAAAAAGACTTGTTCTAAATCAAAATAGTATTCTGAAAATAATACAAGTATTTTGTTTTTTTGATACTGAATATTAAGTAACTTTGGTGTTTATACACTTACCAAATCATACATATCTCTATGTAATTTAGCACAAATTTTCTTTTGGGCAACACAAAGCACAAATTTATCCATGGCATTTGGTTCCATGTCAACTGTTACAACCTAGAGAGAGAGAAAAAAAAAAATTTTCAAAGCAAAACAAATATATTTTATAATTAGTTTTGTATTTGCATAACATACATAGCCCTCCCCCCCATATTTACATAAGTAACATGTCAGCCCTCTGTATAAATAAAATTTATTGCCTGTGGGCCTGTCCATTTTTAGCACCATTGATTGAACCCTAGATTCCTGAAGTAACCAAGCATTAAGGACAGTGACAAGGCCAAACATAAAAACATTTTAAGTACTTCAATCTAAAATCTATAGTAGTTCCACCCACACTTAAAAAAAAGAAAAAGAAAAGAAAATCAAATTGCGATGGTTATACTCCAATTAACTTTAGCCATCAACTAAATCCGTGTGTGTATATATACATACCATCATATGAATCTTAAATCACTTTTATAATCATTCATTATGCTCTTGTAATGTTTGGTGATTTTGTGAAGAAATTAAGTAAACTGAGAATAGATAGTAGCAAGTTCATAGAAATATACAATTCCGTCTACTCTGAGCTTAGATGCCAGAGTTAACAATGACAACAACTGCTTCGAGTTTAGAGGTGATGCAAAGCAGGCATATTAATGCTAACCACTGCATGCGCGTTGAACTCCCAAACTGGTAGGGTGTTCCAAATCTGAATATAAAGATGAGAATTTGTTTGTATCTAAGTTTCTAACTTGAATATTTCTAAGTAGGAGATTGCTTCACTTTGAGTAGCAGAATTATTCTTGAAAAATGTGCAACTAAAAATACAATATTTATTAACCAACTGTAGTAGATAAACACATTGTTGTACCCCTAGAAAAACAATAATAAAATCACATTTTTTGAGTATGGAATTTAAAAAAAACAAAAAAAAAACGATGAAAATAACCTTAATTAAATCAATAAGACTAATGAAATGGATTCATTGAAAGAAAGAGTAATATTATTATTAAAGGTTAAAATCACTTACAATCTGGTCAGAAGCTGGTTTAAATGCCCGTGCAATTGTATTGACAAGATCCTGTCGTTTAATGAACTTCAACTCTACAAGCATCCCTTCTACACTGACTCGACCACTGCACCACAGAGCATACACATTCTCAGACTCTTTTATCAACATTCCTGATTGTGCATCCTTTGTAGCACCATCATCACCTGAAAAATAAGCCAGAATTCAAAAAGAGTTCATATTTGGCAGAAATTACTACTATTCTTTGTTTAATCATTTTTATTTCTGGGAGAAAATTTGCAGTTCATTATTTAGGATTATTGGATTTTCAAATATACAACAAAAGATAATTTTGTATATGTACATTTTTTTTTAATTTTTTTAAATTATGTGCAATTACTTTGAAATTTTTTCAAACAATCTTCAGGTACATAACACTGGACTTCCTTCAAAACTTCATTAACCTCTTCTCTAAACTTGGACTATCTTTTGTTCCCTAAAATAATCCCTTACGGGTTCTATAATATTTATGTTAGGGTTATGAGGTAGGCCAATCCAAGATTATTATCCCTTTTGAATAGTGTTAAAAAAAGAAAAATGTGGCCTATGATTTCTGCAAAATACAATGTGTGTTTTTTTTCCCCCTCTTAAAATGGCTTAATATTAAAACTTACCAACAATGAAGAAATTTGAATAGAGTAATTCTTTATGTCCATTCAGCCATGCTTGGGCTAACTTATGGTTTTTGGTTTTTCCAGCAAGGAAATTGAGAAAGTAGGCACACAAACCAGCCAGCATAAGCATTTCCATGTAGAAACTATCCCAATTGGTATGCAAGTGATATGGGATCTACAAGAAAGAAATTAGAAAATGCCATTTATTTTAGCAAATAATGGGCCGGAAATAAACACCATGGACATTTTAAGCCAAGAAATTATACATCCCACCCAAGAACAGTTTCATTATCCTTGTCTTCAGCCCAATGTTTTGCTTCTGACTTTCCTCAGGTATTTTCAGAAATCTTCTGGCAGTGTTGAAACTAGACTCCATGAAAAATTATATCATAAAACCCAGACATTTCAGAAATTCAGATAAAGAAAAATCAAATAAAAGCATATTTAAATATTTTTTTTTTTACTGGAAATATTTATTGTCAATGCTATCATAAAGTATTAGGTTGATGCAAAGTTTGCAGAATCATCTTTTTGTGTATGTTAGGGAAATCTTAGAAATGCCTTTTATGTTTACTGTTTATGTCACAGGCAGTCTCCCTTTTATTCTTTATTTTTGATTTCTCTTAATCCAGGATCAAATATACAAGTCTTACAGGACAAAAATCAGAATAAATAGTTTTAATCCTAGTTTTATTACAAGAAAAGTTTCTTTAATTTTTATTTATTTATTTTTTTTTTTAAGTAGATGTGAATCCACCAACTTATTTAAGTAATGCATTGAAATAAAACAGGTTTATAGTTTATTTTGTTTTATGGCATATCAACATATTAATGGGTTATTTAATGCTGTCAAGATTTTTAAGATAGGTTCATATTAATAGAATATGTATTCTTTGTAAGAAATCAGTTTGTAGCTCAGGTTTCATTGACATATTTTTGTAAAGAGGGATTTTGTCGAGAGTCAAAACATTGCATTGCTGATGTTTTCACTATAAAAATCCTTTTTTATACTTTCATAGTGTTTTGTTTGTGGGTTAATTATTTGCCCATAGCTGGGACCCTAACAGGTGCTACCACCCCAAGTTAGGGTGGACCTAGGAACAATAGCAATTAATAGGTGGTTGTACACTCCTCAAAACCTCCCAATCAGAGGCTTTGCTGCTGGATGTAGTTTATAGTCATACCCAGGAGAAGAAGCAGGTGAATCCACCAACTTATTTAAGTAATGCATTGAAATAGAACAGAGCCTTTTCTGGGAAAGGAAACAGCAATTTTGCTGCAACACAAGGCCTGCAAATGTGACACAGCAAATAATGGATGGTCTTTTACACATGGCATATTCTTCAGACCTGACAGCTTCACGCACAATCACGTAATTTCATTTCTTGTAACACTTCTTGTCTAGTCAGTGATTGCAATGGGAGGAAATCCTAACGGCTAATGCAATTTGTCTGAAAACTAGTTTCACTGCAACCGTCAAATCAAATCTTCACTTTATCGAATGGTTAATTTCACCAGAAAATCAAAGGGAGATAACTTTTATATTTGAATAGTAATTAAAAAAAAAAAAAAATCATGTATCATTTAAAAACCTTGTTTTTTTATCACAATGAATACTTTTTCTCCATCACTAGTCTTCATTCACATAATGTTGCTTAATATTTTGTTTTTATTCAAGAAATATTTAAAAACAATTAAAAAATGATAAAATACAAACCCATTCAAATGCTATATACAAAATACACGTGTAAATAAATAAAAAATTTAAAAAAGTCTCCTGTATTAATTCATATTTTTCTTTTTTTTTTATGGTATCCCCTAATGTATGTTCCCACAGAACGATCTTGTGCTATGCGAAGGTAGACCGAGACAGCCTTCAATGTTACAGGATGGAAGCTCCACTCCCAACCTTCTTCTAGCATGCTGCCTCCAAAACTGCTGCTCTTGTCAACTAAATGAATCCTTTCTGGAATGGAGAGTTTTATACCCCACCAAAAACCAGTCAACCCTGGTTCACTCCTGAATACATTGCAGCAATAACTCAGCAAAACCATTACTTCAATATCTATCACAAGGAGTGATGTGGTTCGGCCTTCACTGCATTCAGAACTGCCCACAATAACTGCATAAATATTGTAGAAAGCACCAAGTGCAGTGACGCACGGGCAGTCCAGACCAAGGTTGAAAAGAAACAAATTGAACCCCATGAATTCTGGAAGATCACCAACCAAATTATGAACACAGGTAAAGTGGCTGTGTCCAACAATTATAAATGGCCCTGAGGTCAAATCTTCCTTGACAGACAAGGCAAACCTATTTGCCTCTATCTCACCATTAGATAACAAAGACCATACCCTCCCCAAGTTTCCATGCCTCACTGAGCACATTCTCATTAATATTACAATTACTGCATGAGAAATCTCTAGACTTATGACAGGCACTGACCCTAAAAAAGCCACAGGCCCAGACAAAATTCCAGTGGTTGTTCTAAAGAATATCAACCTGGAATTATTCCCAATCTTAGCAAAGTTATTCAACTGCTGCTTGAAGGAGAAATCCTTCAAGCTTGATGAAGGTGTCAAGTGTATGCCTGTTTTTCAAGAATGCAGGCATGTGATCTTCCCCTTCTCTGTACAGACTCATCAATCTCCTTTGTATCATCAGTAAGCTTTTTGAGGCCATAATCAATAGGAATGTCTCTGAGCATCTCGGAAAAAACCTCTTCAGTGATGACCCACTGCTGATGTCCTAATGACACTCACAGAATCAGTAAGGCTCTTAATGACAAACAAACCTTCAGGACCATAGCATTAGATATTTCAAAGGCCTTCAACAAGGTGTGGCACAAAGGTTTACAACACAAACACTCCAGTTATGGAATCACTGGAAGGATAATAAAATCCTTCCTAACAAGTAGGTCCTTGAAGATAGTTATTAATGGCCAGACTTCTGGAACCTGTTATCATTTACCTTTACAAGAGCCAGATCAGGCCAGAAATGGAGTCCTGTTATCTTTGGGCAGGAGCTGCCCAGACCTCACTCTCCAACCTTGATAGAGTCCAAAAGTTCCTCTGAGCCCTTGTGAGTGACAAATTATTCTCCACCTTTCAACCTCTCTCCCACAGGCAGGATATGCAAGCCTCTTTCCATGGAAAGTGCTTGGATGAACTTGAACCTTGTGCAAATTAATTGAAACAACCACTTTAATTTCCTTTCTTTCAACATATGGTTAGTTTTAGATCCACTGGAGTGACAGGGTGTAATTGATTTCTATTTTTTCCTCAGATTAGGTCATTTGCAGTGGTGTGTGCAGTAATATGAATCTATTTTTGGAGTGTATGATGAAATTTGTTTGGCCATGAAAAATATTGCGTCATCCATGATTGCATCAGCTTTTTATCATGCCCAGACACTATTGTCTTGACTGTCGATTAGTTGTCCAATGGCCATTATCTGCAATGGACATTACTCCAAGGAAGTGTACAAAAATTGTAACACTGCAAGAACACACTGGCAAGCCTTACAGAGAGATTGTGGAGTGTATGACGAAAGAGAAGCTTGTGATGGCCATTATAGATGTGTGGTACCGTGACCCCAAAATCAATGAGGACTGTATCAAAGAGCTTCTAAAAAAATAAAGGTAGACATACAAAGTACTAACATGTGCACTGGGTCAGGTTTCATTGAAAAAATATGAAAAAAAGCAAATAATGGAATTATTCGTTTTAATTAATTTGCACAAAGGTGTACATTCCCTGGTCCCACCAAGTCAAACCTTCAGGGCAAGAACATGCTATTCCACTTACATAGTGGCAAACTGCCAACATTTCTTCCATACCCCATCCATGAGAAGTAAGTTCCACAGCCCTGTGGAACCGACTCCCAACAGGATGTTTCCTTGATCACTACAATCGTAATCTGTTCAAGGCTCAGGGTAAATTATCTCCCATTCCTATACACACAAATGCTCTACTGACGTAATGCTCTACCTTGAGTGGCCTTTGAGCCTTGCAAAGGGTGAACCTTACCGTAAAAAAGAAAAAAAAAGTTTTTTTTATATATATATATATATATATATATATATATATATATATATTAATCGTTTTTATTTATATAATTTAATTAATCAGTTTTTTAATTATATAATTTTTATCTAATCATTTTTTTTTTTATTTATATTTTATATTCGTTGCTCGAAATAAAAAAGATAATCAATTTCCTGGTTTTAACTCATCTTGGAATAATCCGCTTAAACAAACTAACCGACTTGCCAAACATTTATTATCATAAATATGCAACAATAAAATTAACAAGAGACATTTATAAAACGATACATAATTTAAGAAAATCACTAGATATAACAGTTATCTCCCTTTAATTTTCTAAGTTTTGATTTTCTGGTGACATGAACCATTTGACAAAGTGAAAATTTGATATAACAATTTTGGTGAAGCCAGTTTTCGGACAAATGACATTCACAATGTCTTTCACAATTTAACAATTAATTTCCACATGAGCTTGCTTTAAACATGACACCCACCATTCATGCATTAAAGGTGACATTAAATTTTTTTTTCCAGTGTTATTTTCATCCAAACACCAATTTTTTTTCTCTTTTGTCTCATGTTGCCAACAATCACAGATATCCTCCATTTTATGAAAGTTCACTTTATACAATTTAAATTTTTATAAAGGACCCATATTTGTAGCAGTTTCTTCTGCTATCTGAAATGGTGTAAAGTGAAGAAGCAATTACTATTAATTTATATGGCGAACATTTTTGAATATTCCTGGACTCCCACCCTCAAAATTATATGCTGAGGTTTGTTGCCACCTGAGGAAGGCATGAAATACAAAGAGCTTGACTACTTAGCCTTGTGTATCTTTCTATCATACAGTAGGTACTAAAAAACATTTTGAAAACCTGTCCTAAATCTATGAATACCTTTCAAAATATAAAATCATATTTCTTCAAAAAGTGAAGCACTGCCAATCATATTGAAAATCTGATGCTAGGAGGAGGAGGCCAGGGAACGCTTAAATATTTTCCTTTATATATTAAATGGTAATTCCTTCTTCACTTTAAACCATTTGAATTTATAAGAGGATTTTATAAGAATGCTCTATTTTGTTCAAATAGCAGGAGAAACTTGTATTGAAGCCCTTGTTAACCATTTTGAGTAACAGATTTCATAGTAATTCATTAACCCTACTAAAGTGGAACCATTTGGGTTTTGTGATGTTGTGTGGAGTTTGGCAATTTATATTATAGGGTTCACACAGGAGTTTTTACAGCAGTAATATTGTTTTCTTAACCTATTAATGACCATTGTAAATACTGGTATTAATTATAGGTTTCTAGCTATAAACCATTAATGACCACTGTTCAAAGCCTTCAAATTCTTCACCGTTCCAAAAATGGGATTCTGGATATTAATTGTTTAAGAGCATAAATTTAACTTTCCTTTCTAAGAATATCATTGTGGACATGAATTTATATGGAACTGTTTTGTATGTATGTTAGTGAACATGTGATTAAATAAGTACAACCCACTGAATCTAATAATTGGTTTGGTAATGAGAAAAAAAAAATATTGTAACAAGTAATAATTCTAACGAGGATTGAGAGAAAAACAGAAAGAAAAAAAAAGATTACTTAAACTGATATACAATATAAACAGTAGAAAACATGTGCACTTAAGTATTAAGTAATTGTAATGAAGATGAAAACGTGGTCTCTTTGACATACAACTGAAGAAGATTGTGTGAAACATCATGGTAATCACATTGACAACAGAAGAAAGTTCAATTGTCTGAACATAGCATGGAATATATTGGGTTGATCTAAAAGTTTAATTGGTTTATTAAGTAAATTTTCTACTAACTGAACAAACTTTTTGACTAACCTAATATGTTTTTCTAAAAATAGATGTAAATTTTTTTGAAAATTTCCACAAGAACCAGACAATTTATTTAAGTGAATAGTGCTGTTGCAAGTGGGTTTTGATTTTTAGTAATGAAAAAGATTTGCTGAAATGTCAAGAGCATTAAGAATCTACTTACATTAGAAATGGTGAGGCCAGGAGCAGGCTCTTGAGATTTGCCTTTGCCAAAATTTTTATCTTTATCTTCAAAGCCTTCAAATTCTTCACCATCCCGTAAATAATAATTTTCATCATCTTCAGTCTGAAAAAAAGATAAAGAACTTAATTGATGTAATTCTTCAAGGTACTTGCAATAACAACTAAAGAATGAAAACAATGCCAGCTGCTGTTTTTGGTTAATGGTTGTGCCCCCCCCCCCCCCAAAAAAAACAAAACAGAATAATGTATACAGTTGTCCCTCCACTTCTCAATCAGCAATTAACCACAGAAACAAACGATAAGTTTTGCTTAATGTCCCTAAAGTGAGTAGTGAGGCCATCGGTTTGGCTAAGCTAAAGAGAGCTGTAAGTGGTTTCCATTAAGTGAAAAGTAAGATTTTTAACAAAAAAAAAAAAATTTAGATGCTGAAGTTGCTAAGATCAATGCTAATAAAAAATATTTATTACTGTATATTGTTATAATTTTTATTTTATTATTACTTATTGTTATTAATTTCTTCTGGCTAATGAGACTTAGAGTAAGAACAAATATTCTATCCATCACATAACTTAATACAGTATATTGTTATCTAATATTGTGATTAACTTATAAATTGGAATTTATTAAAGGCATCTATGTATAGGAAGGCACGGTCGAGTAATGGATAGTGGCTCAGATTGAGGAATTGGAGAACCGAGTTCGAATTTCAGTCGAGTCCATCATTACACTCACTTATGTGCTAATACCCTTGGGAAAGGTATAAATCATCTTCTCTCCCAGCTATGGGTAAATTGCAGGACAGATTGGGTTCTATAGCCTTGGATGGCAACTGGTCAACCACAGAAAGAAATGGCAACCTACCGTGGGAAGAAATCTGCTTCGTCTGTCATATATTGAAAGATACATGATTGCCTAAGTGTGTATCACGCATGGCACATAAGTGACTGATGTATAGGAAAAAACCGAGCATATATAGGGGTTAGTACTATAAACATTTTCAGGTGTCTGCTGAGGGACTTTGAATATATCCCTAGTAGATAAGGGCATGCTACTATAGATTGAGAAGCCAAGAGTGAAAGAAGCAATCAGACAAGAAAAACACCATTAATTCATACTGATCTTCTCTTACTATATTTCTTATCAGGCATAACAGATTAGGCAATATAAGATTCTGAATTCTATCAATTGGATATACAATAAGACTTTATAGTCAGAGACAAACAATATGAAATCAGAGCAAGTATTTTATATAGATTAACTTGGTTGGCTTTATTTAGGACTTGTGATTTTTCTATCACCTTAGCATTCAACATTTCATCAATGGCCATATCTATTTGATCTCAGTGCTTCAAAAGGGTATGATACAAGTTCTTCTTAATTGGCTACCATTATCAATTCTCATTTTCACCGTATCAGTTTTACTGAGATCTTTATCAGTAGCCATAAATAAATATTTTCTAATAATTTTTGGATGGGAGCCCTAAATTCACTGGGTACCTGGCAAATTACTTAGCTACCTCAAAACTATCTGCTCTTTTTAACACGGTTGTTCTGTCTAACTTATTCCTAATTCTAACTAAACATAAAATGTCTGTCTGAAGCTTTAATGTGGTGTTGAATGTTATCTGTGTTATATTCACTATAAAGAAATCTTCTTCTAAAGACATGTATGTATCATTGATGCGTAAAGCCCCTAAATTGTAGTAGGTGTGCCATTTTCCGGCAGCCAATCACAACCTAGAATAATATTTCTGTTTAAATTTTGATCACATAGAATCTGTATTTTGCTGCTAGTTGACTGACTCAAAAATTTATAGTTGTATACCTGTCGACATTCAATTATGTCCTGTTAGCTGTTTATAAGTTTGTCTATCTTCAAGAGCAGGCTTATTCTTTATAGTCAAACACCCACCTGTGCATAATTGAAGTCCCTGTACCTGTATCTATCAGTGCTCTATAGCTTACACCATCAATGCTAACGGTAATTGTACAAAGATTTCCTATAGCATTTATTTTTAGTGCTGGCAATCCTCCTGTCTGTTCTGTGAATTTCTTAAAGACGGATCGTATATAATTTCCCTGAACCCTACAGTGTCTCTGCAAGTGCTCTTTATGACTACATCTCCAACAAGTGATTGGTGCATGATCCAAAATGATTTGTCTAGGTGGACGGTCCAAAGCTATTCAACTAGGCAGATTATTTTTCCTATGGCTATCTTTTTGCAGTTGTGCTTGACCGGTTCGATAATCCCTTATAGTCTGCCTCTTACTCTGATTTTAATCTTCTGCCTATGGTGATCAATAGGTCCAATCATAAATGTCTTGTTAAATAGAGAGATTACCTTAAATTTGTATTCTTTTATACTCCCCACTTCTAATAGACTGTAACACTTCTGTAGTATCTATGGTTTCTGCATAGCATTGGTCTATCAGTGCACTCAACTCACCCCAAGTTGCACCTGAGCTTGTTTCAAGGAAATGTCCAACAAAGTTCACTGCCTTCCTTCCAGTATTTCGGCAGCCAAAAAATATTTTTCTCCTCAATACTTGGTACATTTTCTTCTGCTCATTGAACCTTGTGGTATTCAAGAAAGAAAGATGGCTGGTAATGGATCCTTTCTGAGATCCACACCTAACATTCTAATTTCATTAACATGAGGGAGTGCATTTGCAAACATCTGGGGGTCCACGATGGAAAGAAGAGAGAAAAACTACAAGAAATCAAATCCGTACTAAGGGATTTTTTCTTTTCTTTGATTGCTTTCTCACATCTGGGGTCATCAAATCAACGATTGATGTTAGTCACAGTGCCAATATTTCAGCCCTATTGTGTTGCAGCTCAGACTAAACACCAGGTTTGTTGACAGGGTGCAGTTTCTTTCAGTCAAATGCTTGTGGCTTAAAAATTACCCTTTGCCCAGATTGTTACCCACGAGTGAAAAACAAAACAATTTCTAGTAGTAAACCAGATTTTATTCTTAGGTAGCACTTTACTACTATAAGCAAGTGAAGACAGGTTGAGTTGTAAGTGAAGGGGAGGGGCGCAGTTCAGTGGCTGTCATCTATGTCTTTCTGCATAGCCCATGTCGTTCCTTCTGTTTTCCTTTGCACGAGATGGCCACTTTTATAGACAACAGTTTTCTTCGTCTTGTCATCTTCGTTTAAAAAGTAATTAATCTTCCTTCCTTCACTTTCTCTCAGTATGAGCACCTTGCTCTTGTACTCTGAAGTTGACTCCAATTACTGATAGTCATCGGTCAAAAGTAAATGTTCCATATCGAGTTGTGCATCAGATCACGCTGTTTTTAAATTTGACAAGACCTCCGCTTGACCCATATTTGACAAGACCTCCGCTTGACCCATATTTCCCTGAACCCTACAGTGTCCTCATTATGAGGATATGTAGGATAGATAACAGTTGATCCTAAGAGGTTAAGATTGTAGTGATTAGGGAAGTATTCACTTGAGAGTCCCTTCCACATTGCAACAGTTCCAGGGAAGAAGCTGAGTGGAACTTCCTCCTCACCAATGCAATATGAAGAGAACAAGGATGTTTTAACTCTGTGTATATGTTATGGTGGGTCCTAGATGTGAAGGTCTGAATTGGTGGAATCAAGGAATGTAGCTCACCCATAAATCTGCCACAAAAATAGCAGTAGAAGAGCAAGAGGCTAGCAACATTCCATCAGTGGAAAACAATTCATCACTCACAAGGCTGTGCAAATGCTTTTGAACTCGATCAAGGCCGGAAAGTGAGGATTGGGCAGCTCTGGCCCAGATGTGGCAGCAATATACCATTTTTGATCCGATCTGACTCTTATAGAGATAAAACCTGGCAGGAGGAGTCAAGTACTCTTTAGAACAGACTATTTTTTAAGCACCTTTAGTAATGGATCACATCAGTTCCACTTGATGTCTGGTGTGAGCTCGAGTCCCAATAGATGTGCCAGGCAAGGAGCGTCATTGAGAGTACAACTGTTTATGACTGGGTCTGCTCTGTGATGGCAAAACATCACTAACTTTGCTTTGGAGGTATTGAATGTTACAAAACTAGTTCCTTCCTCGTTGAGCTTTGCAAGCAAGGTCAGAATAGAGGTCAGATGCCAGGTTCTGGTCATCTAGATTTTGAGCGGTTCTCCCATAAACTGTGGTATCGTCTACATATATTTATACTAATGATTTGAGAATGTTCTTAGGCAGATTGTTTATATATAGCAAAAAGAGAGTAGGTCAGAGGTGAGAGAGAGAGAGAGAGAGAGACCTTTGGAGCTTGCCTAAAAACTTACAAATCTTTTGAATTGTTGTTGAAATATAGAAATCTAACCTCAACTGTGGCATCATCATCATCAGCTGCGTCAGGGATCCAGCGTTGAGACTGCTGGGATTGTTGTTGTTGCTGCTGCTGCTGCTGTTGCTGCGATTGCTGCTGCTGATCACTTTGCGAAAATGATGATGGTTGGTCTTGGCCGGAATCAGTGTCAAGTTGATCTTCTGTTGAAAGGAAAGAAGAAAAGCATAAAAATTGCTGTATATTTTATTAAAAGACACCTTATACGGTTGGGGAAGCTATCAAGACAATTATCCCAGTTGGCTGTGCATTAAATATACTTAAAGCAGGACATGTAACCTAAGAATTGTCTTTTTTGAATTTTATGTCAAACCGTTTTTTTATTTTTATTTTTATTCTTTTATTGATTTTAAATTAGGCCATAAGACAGTGATTAGCGTTTCAGCAGAGCTCGCTCTATATCTAGCAGACAGTTTTAAAAAAAAAATTATCCTTGGTTTTTGGTATATACAATCTAAAACTTGTTTATGGCATTTGATATTGGCAATGTCATTGGAATCTCTTACCAAAGAGAGATTCAGATAACCATAAAAATGAAAGGCTGATCTGGAAAAGAATAAAAAACAATTTATCATATTTTGATTTCATTTACATAAATCAAAAAGCACCAAGCAATGACAGAGAACAACCTAATCAAGACTATAACAAAAAGGTTTGCTTTGTGGCTAAAACAGTTGCACATTTCAAAATGGATGCTAAGTGAGAAGTTTTAACTGACAGCTATTTCAGACATAGTACACTTGTAATATGTTTGTGTCAATCAGCTTCAGATAGCTTTAATGATACTTTTGCAGTATGTGTCATATTTCTCATTTGTTTCTAAATTTTTATACAGTACACAAGAGTACTGAACAGTAAATGAAATATGAAAAGAAAAAAAAAAAAAAAGAAACCCATTAGTTCTATATTCCATACATTACTTATTTATTTTTCACTTTATTTACTCATTTATTTTGATTCATTTTAAAAAAAGAGAAAACAAAGATGATGTTCACTACCAGCCAGCTGGATATTTTTTTTTATCTTATGAGATTTTATAAATATGATGGGAGTGAGGTGTTAAACAGGTAAGTCATTAAGTGAGTAGTGGCTGTACTGTAGATTCTAGAATGTAACAAGGTTTAAACAATGACTATTAGCTATTAATAACTAGCGAAGCCACCCTACAGGTCAGTAGTAAGCTAATCTTTACACTATGCTGTTTTTTTTCTTCTTCTTTGATCAGCAATTTCCCCAATCCCCAGTATATTTTGAATTTGGTCTCAGTGGAAGATATGAACAGCATAGGGTGTGTGTGTGTGTGGGGGGGGGGCATGTATTTGATAGATGGACAGACAACAATTGTGTAAAAAAAAACTCATCTCTACAGTTGAAATTTTGAAGAAATTTACCTTCATCAAATTCTTCAAACTCAGCAAATTCATTGTCTTCTAAATGAGCATCATACTGATTGCATTTGACACAGTGCACCAGTAGGGTGAGGAGGCCAAGTGCAAATAGCAAGTCACGTACACACAGCTCCATTTCCTGAGACACGGAGACAAAAAAACAAATGTAAGATTTACATGGCATATATCTCATACACAAAATTCCTTTTGCATTGACAAATAAATATGTGACTTGGGCAAATATAGATGGCAATCAAAAGAGAAAAACAAATCAAGTAGATTACTTTTAAAAAACTAGGTTCAAATTTAATTTAATTGATTGATTCGTTTCTTACAACTTATCAATCCTTTGCAGGTCATATAAAGCCAGAAAATATTTTTAGATTGTAAGAATTTGTTGTTTTTTCTTTTTTTTTTATAATGGTTTTGTGATACAAGTCTTATTAATTAACCCATAGCTGAAGGGAGAAGAGGTGGATTCATACCTTTTTTAAGTGTATTTGTGTCTAAGTAAATATAACGAACCCAACAGGAATTGGAAGTTGGTTCTCTGATTAACAATTCCAGACAGTTATCCAGTACACCACCTACACATCCAAGTTTATGGCACCTGGTATTCCCAAATGGTCGCCCATCTAGATACTGACCAGATTCAACATTGCTTAACTATAGTGATCGTACGGGAACCGGTATTTCAACATGATGTAGTTGTAAGCCAGTTTCAGTTTTAACTCATAGGAATATTAATAATCCTTTTGAACTGATAAATTGTAGGGAGAGAATACACTTACCCCGCCGGGTGAAGCAAGCACGTACCTATTTGGTGTGTAAATCCAACATGTTCAAAGTTGCAAGGGAGTGACGATATCACACACGGTCACAAGGATTGGCTATGTGCAATCATCCCACTATACATGCGTGATGCTGCTCTTTTTAATACTATTGGTCATTTGCATGTGTGATTGGAAATAATAATAAATAGTGGATTGCACAGTCAGATGAGGAGCAATCTCATAGGGCGTGAAGTGTTTGTTTGGGCCAGAGTGCATAGAAATTTCGCTGCAAGAGTTGAACCCTGTTGATTAGTTGTGTAACCAGTGCATTTACGTCTCTGGCTTTTGACCACTGACACCCCAACCAGACTGTGATTTAATTTCATAAATAAATATGTAACTTGGACACACTTAGATGACAAAGAAAAGAGGAAAAAAAATCAAGTAGATTACATGTTAAAAACTAGGTTCCGTTTTATCTCTGGTGCATGTGAATATTATCATACTTCCTTTACGAAACTTTATTTCTATAACATTATATGCAAATATACTAAGACTTAATATAAATATATCCGTATATACACAGGGAAACAGTAATACAAAATGACATTTTCCCCCCTAATGACCACTCAGATCAGGGAAAAAGTAACTGAAAAAACAAAAGTTCCATATTTAGGATGGTGGGAAATAATTTGTAAACTAATTCTCTGATGAAATGCAAGAGTGACAAGCTTTAATAATATCATTTAAATTAAAATTCCTCTAACTCTGAATGAATAATTTTGCTTAATTTTGGGTGTTTATGTTAATAAGAACATGTAGCTGGAGTAATGGTTAGTTGCTTGGAAAAGAAATTGGTGAATCAAGTTTGAATTCCAGGATAGTCTGTTACAACTACTTTCATTTTATCACTTTAAATGTTATTTTTTAGTGGATACCCATATTTGAGTAGATGCCATTTATTTATTAAACAGTATATTTGATTTTGTCTATTGGCCTGAATAATCAAGAAATCTTATTAAAGAAAAATATGGACTCTCCAGCAGGATTAAAATCCCTTGGCAGGATAAACTGTTGTTAGATTTGATATACTTTTATAAGGTACTATTCAACTTTTTTTTTTTTTGATAGATGATACACTCTGTCTAAAGCATGTCTGATATAATGATGGTTTCTCTCACCAAATGTGCGTAGGTTTGAATCCTGCCAGAGAGCACATATTTTTCTTTAATAAGATTTCTCAAAAATTAAAGCTGGTAGATGAAAATAAATATACTGTTTAATAAATAAACAGAGTGTCTACTCAAATATGAGTATCCACGGAAAATAATGTTCAAGTAATAAAATCTGTCAGATTAATAAATAAAAAATCCTTGCAAATACCCATCTCTTCTAGCCTTCAGCTATGGGTTAATCAGTAGGGGCGATGGGACTATTTGTCCTTGGTTGGTAACCAATATAACAGAAAGAAAACTGAATCCCCAAACTCCGGTAGATGGAACTCATTAGTGTAGTCATATAAGAGAAGGAAAAGCCTGATAAAAAAAAAAAAAGTCAAAACTTCCTTGGATCAAAGAGATTGGGTGTTGGGCTAATCGCCACCACCTTGTGGAACAATTACAGAAACTTCATCAAGATGCTGTATGTACTATGAAGGACCAGACAGTGCATATGTTAATGATAAAACTGAATTTAATCATTTTTATGAAATGATTATAAAGTCTGAACTATTATTGTATTATATAATACAAATATTACTTTCCTTATTTCTTCTTATATGAAATGAAGAATGATAAATGCTATGTAATAAAGCTTAGAAAATGCTAGACAAGCAAGTCCAACATTAAAAGTGCTTTAGATTAGGTTAATCCTTGTGGCTTTAAGGTGTGCTTTTGTGATTTAAAATCTGGCATTGACCCTGGATTACCTGATAATCTCTTTATTTATATATATTTAAATAATTGGAAAAAACTTGAAAATATAACTTGTTTATGGGTGATGTAATAAATAAAATTTTATAAAATCTTTTAGTTTGAAAAACAAAAAAAAATTTGAAATTTGAAGACAAATTGTTCAGGTGGAATTTATTTTGACAGTTTGAAGGAAGCAAGGCCATTATTTTTCAAATTATCAAAACTTGAAACGAGAAGCAAAATAAAATATGCATATCTCTTCCGATGTTGAAATAACTTACAGGTGGATATGAGGGGGATGCTGAAAAATGGCTATTCCATGGAACTTGGAGAGAAAATAATGACATAATCAAGATGTTGAGGTTCCATACTAAAAGTTTCGGAAGGAAATTAACTTCTACACTCTTTGAACAATTTATTACACAAATTTCTTGGAAATATTTTGATCACTTGGCAGAGCTTTTGTTTTTCTTTCTCAAGTAAATTGACATTTGATAAACATGGCAAAGGGGTTGCAGGATTCTCATCTTCAGTTTCTCTTCTACCAAAAGATGACAAGAGTCAATCGGAGAATGCATGAATAAATTAAAAAAAAAAAAAAAGTCCATTTTCTTATCTAATTGCAAAACTCTTCAGCAAGTAAAAAAAATGTGGAAGAAAAAAAAAAAAAAAAAAAAAAATTATTTTTTACCAAGCTGTTCAACCATGTTCAAATATCAAAATAAACTGAGTCATGTTATCAGGTAGCAAAATAATCCATTTAAAAAATTTTTTTTTTTAAAATGAAAAGTTTAAAATTTACCAGAAGGAAAGTAAACTTTACATTCAAATAGTTGACTGTTAGAAAAACATATTTACATACCAATATAGTAAATAAGTAAAGAATAGATTTGTTAAAGAATTTGTGACTGAAACAAATCAGTTACGCAAGTGTTGCTGGGGTTTTGTTATCAGGCCTGTTGTAGTTTCTCTATCAGTGCAAATAGTGTTTATACAGAAATTAAAGATGGAATTTTGAATGTTGATTTTGAAGCCACCCCCACAACCGCCAATTTGGGATTGTATGCAAACTAAGCTCACCTTACAAAATAACTTGGCACATTGCTTTGGAAACGTGCACGGATACTAAAAATAAACGAAAAAAGAAACCATTTGGAGTAAAATAAAGAATTATTTACAGCCAACATAAAAAATACCTTACAATTTTGCTAAGTCTCATCTTATTGAATGTTATTTAAAAAAAAAAAGGTATCAGCAAAGATAAAATAGATTTTATGGTTATTTTAAATTCTGTTCATTAATATCTGCTTGTGTGCTGATCTTGGCGAACTTTAACCCTTCCACTGTTATGGCCATACTTAAAAATAATAAAGCATCACTTGAAATTGAAGCTAGCCTTTTGAAAATAGCATAATTGCTCCCTGAATTTAAAAACAAGTTTCTTAATTCCATGAAAGCACCCCCAAGGTATATCAAACATTAATGCATTATAGAAACAAAAAAGTAGTCATCAAAACCCTCATATGTACAGAGGCATCTTAATTGCATTCATTATAGTGAAAGTACTAATAAACTTTGTATTAACTATGCTCTCACTGTTCAATGAAAGTCAACTCTTCTCTTTAGTTTTCATTTTGGTAAGGGGTATAATGATGGTATATATGTTATGAAACAAATCCTGGAAAGTGCATACCACTCCAATAGAAAATTGTATACCTGCTTTGTTGACGTCACAGCAGCATATTATCACATCAGTAGTGGCTTTCTCTTCTTGGCCATTACAAACCGCCTTCCACGAGGTGACTCAACTGAACATCTTGATCTGATAGATGAACTAAATCAGTTCATAAAATTGTACATGTCCAATATGGAATCATTTCAAAATGAGAGTCCCAACCTACTTTTTGTAACAATAGGGGTCAGTTGAGGTCTTGTTAAATTGAAAACAGTAGGACGTGTCACAAAAATGCATAAGGAACATTTACTTTCGAGTGATGTCTATCAGTAAGTGGAATCAACTTCAAAGTACAGAGCAAGAGGCTCAGACAGAGAGAAAGTCACGGAAGGAAGAAAATTACGTTAGATGAAGATGACAAGACAAAGAAAATTGTTATCTATAAAACTAACCCTCCCACGAAAAGGCACACAGAAAGGACAAAGCAGGCCACAGAGAATGGACAGGGTAGACAGCCGCTGGACTGTGCATCTCCCCCCTCACCTACGCATCATTTCCACTTCACTCGCTTATAGCAGCAGGTTACAAGTCCAAAATAAAATCTGGTTTACAGCTAGAAATTGTTTTGTTTTTCACTTGTGGGTAATGATCTGGTCAAATGGTAATTCTTAAGCCACAAGCAGTTGACCGAAAGGAACGGCACCATAACAGTAAGCCTGGTATCTGGTCCGAGTTGCAATGCAACATTTTCCTAAACTATACATTGCGCATATACAAGCACAGACTTGAAGAGACGGGCACTGATCTATTAAGAATTCAATAACATATTCCAAACAAATTTCCTAATACAAAACAGAATTCTTGCTAGACGCTTGACCAATGTACTGATGAGGATATAGGTATTCATAGTTGGGATAAGAATAATCTTGAAAACAAAACAAAATAAAAAAAATAAGAAATTTAAAAATTTATGATGTGGAATTACTAAAAACCAAAGACTTCAAATACATCAGTGTATGGGTCAGTCATAATGAATTTAGTATTGGAGAAAAGAAAATCGAACATAAAATAGGTGAGGCTGGAGGTAGTTTCACCAAACACTGCAAATTGCTACAAAATCAAAACATTAACCTAAAAACCATGGCTTTCAGTGAATAAAGACTGTAACACTTAGTGAGGATCATCCTTCTTTGAACCTCATGGACTGGCACTACAGAATCACAAAGAAAGAACTGTATCAGATAACAGAAACCACATCACTTGAGATTGCAGTTACTGAACAGCAGCAACAGCTAGAATGAATATCACATGAAACTTGAAGATAAAATAATGGCATAATGTTGACATTCCAAACTATTTCAAACAAAAGTTTAGGAAGAAAGCATCCCATCAATACTGGAAAGGTTGGTCACACTTACTAAACTTAGGAAACCTAGTTTCCTGAAAAAATGTTTTAAGAGAAAGATTTTATAAATTTCAATCGACAAGGCAAATTGTTGAGTCAATGAATGCCAAATGTTTTCTCTATAGAAATGGTTCATTACCACTTGTCAAAAATTAAAAGTACAAGATTTTATAATCTAAACACAATCAGATAATGACCATTGTATGTAAAGCTATCAGCCAATTTTTATCAAGTAATTGAAATAACCTGCTTTTTTGCATGTCTTGATGGCTAGCAAGATAACTAACATCTGTTAAATCTTGTTTGAACTCTTGACATGTGTGCTTATCATTTGAGTTGGTAAGACTAATATTTCTATCCTTGTTGGTTTCTGTGGCCTTCTTTATTGTCTGAAATTTAAAAATTTGTCCAGACTAATATTCTCATGTCTCTTACATCAATTAAAATGTCATAAAATCAACAAAAATAAGATGACTGCTGAAAAATTTAATTTATTCATAGGCAGGCCTATTTGTAGGTTTGAATAAAATTTCAATGAGATAATGTTGGATTGCCTTTTGTGCAGACTACAAGAAGGTAAAGTAGTGTGTGCAGTGGGAAGAGTGTCAGAATTGTCCTATTGCTGTAGATACAAAATAAGCATTCCAATTTTCTGCACTTTTTGTGGAAAATAAGGAAGACGATAAGTGAGGGAGAGTTTTATTTGAAATCAAAGATAGCAACGTTTCTTTACTCTCACATTTCATAACTTTTTAAAGAACCTAATTCAAGACAAATTCGTAGAGAAACAAATTAAGAAAAAAAAGTAATATATATATATATTTCTTTTGTTTATTATTTAGTTTAAACATCAGATCTAAATTTTTAAGTCATTTTTTTCCTGCATTTTAGAACGTATCCTGAACAATCTGCAGTACATTTTTAATTTTAACAGATTTTAAAAAGTATTAATTAGTCTGTAGGTAATCAAGGATCTTTTTCTTTTTAATCAAAATCACTAAGCAGCAATAACACGTGAGGATTTTTTCGCAACAAATTACTCAGTACCTATTTCGACTAACCGTATTACTTCGCTAATTAATATAAGTGACAGATGGCTATATTTGTTGATTATTGATATAATTTGTTTAAATAATGCACCGACTATTGTTTGCGTCACGTGGTAATAACTGCAAGTCAAAATAAAATGATTCGCTAAAATAGGCAACGAAGTAAACGTTTTAAAGTTCTCTGGAAATAGAGGCCTTGCAAGAAAAAAGTATTTTTTATTTTTAATGAATGGGTGAGAACAAAAACGACTAATGATTTAGCTACGTTATTCCTAACATGAAACGAAAATAAATGGATTCACTGTCGTGCAGTAAAGTTCAAATCAGCAAAAAGGTCACAAAAGTGGAGCACCGACGGAACGAAATTGAACTCTAACCGACTTTGAAGAGCTTGATTAAATTAAAAAAACAAAACAAAAAAAAAAACAAAAAAAAAACACTGCCCTATGGTAAGCACTCTTTAATTAAAATAAAATTAATACAAATCTCACAAAGAAAAGTTTACGACTGTTTAAACGATACAGGTTATTTCTTTTCCTTCTCTAAGTAAACAATAACTCAGTTCACCAGACGATATGCAAATAATTAATAAACGGAAAACAGACACTAATTTCGCATTATTTATTTTTCTACTACTATAGTTCATATTGCGAATTAAACTTCCTTTCGTGAACATTTTGACAGGATTTAAAAATGTTATTACATTCATACGTTTTCAAAGCGCATACAAAAAAAAACAAACCCTCTCTAAAACTTTCAGAAATCCATAAATAATTACTAAACGAAATCGTACAGAAACCACGTGATCAAACACTTCCTACGTTACACACCCAACAATCAGTATGAGGATCGAATTCTTGCTCAGTCGGTTTAAATTGGCTTCAAAGATTTATTGTAAAATTCAGGAATGTGTTATTTTATCTATTTTCTTTATGTGATTATAAAGAATATTATTGATATATGATTTTTAAAACATCGTTTCCATACGAAAATGTCAGCTGATTTCTGCGTGAAAAACAGACACAAAACCGAAAAAAAAACTGTTTACTTTTTGTTAAGATATTCTTAATGTGCATAAAAAAGACAAAAAAATTTCAAAAATGGAAAAAAAACCCAACTGAAATGGATTTTTTAACGATTAAAACAAACAAAACAAAAAAAAACTAATATTAGTTTCGTTCGCAAAGGAAATTTAATAGCATTTTTATACACGTTGAACAGGAAAAATAAATGAAACCCCTAAAGAAAAAATAATTTAATTTTTAGTGTATTGGTAATTTAATCGGAATCCTGTCGTTTAAGGATAAAAAAAAAGTAAAACAGGACTTAAAATCTGACTGATTTCCATTTGTTGAGTTTGAGTATTTAAAATTAAGATACAAATTTATTAACAAAAATATTACTTCACATAGATCCCAATTAAGTCTTATTTTATAATAATGGCAAATCGAGTGATAAGTAATCAATATTTTAAATAATTAATTTAATAGACTTCAGCTGTGTGGAGTGTTTTTAAAAGACCGGATTCAATGTGGAGGAAAAAATAGAAAATAACGACAAATATTTATCACTCTCCATACAGTATGGACATATAAATATATGATTAATACGATAATTTTAAATTTCTAAAGATTGTTCATAATATTATAATAAATACACTTGGTTTAATTAAAATAAATTGCTTTTTACCTTGATGAATTTGCCCGTTTCTATGCTAGCAGGATGGCCGTCCCAACCTCTCTAATCGTATTTAATTTCTAACATAGGAGAGCGTAACACAGGCCGATATCATTTATCTCCCTTGAAACTGGTTGGATTTTTCAGTCTCAAGCATTTTCTCAAAAATTATCATTGATGATTTTTAAAAATAATGACTTTATGATATTACATTAAAAATATGCATACTGTGATTTTGGAAATTTAAAAAAATCCTGAAATATTATTGTCAATGATTTTTAAATACAGGTTCTTTAACGTTAGCGAATATTATTAATGGCAATTAATAAATTTTATGCTTTTGATATTATTTGTGGAAGGTTGAGGGGGTGAAAGTTTGGCCTTATAAAAATATTCAACTCACACACAAAAAAAGGCAAAGAAGAAAGCAGATAAAATGTAAATCTAAAATTCTTATATTCTAGAAATTGTAAAATTTCTTTTTTTGTTTCATTTAAGTCCTGTCTTTTATGAAGGCAAGATTTGTATGACAGGAAACAGATGCGACACAAGAAAATTTCTTACCACTTCAACTCATCATTTTATGTGAACTAGCTACTTGCTATATTTTCTTTTTTGGTGTGCATACATAGTATTAAACACAAGAAAAAGCATGAATATGTAGATATTTGCAACAAAAGAATGTGCATTACTTGAAAGGTATAAAATTTCTAATAACTTAAAAACCATACATTCTTAAAAGCTAAAACTTTGTTGATTAATAATTTGATATATGTTTTACATTTAAAACATATCACATTATTAATCTGCAAAGTTTCAGCTTTTAAGCATGTGTTGTTATAAAATGTAATTTTAAGTTGGTAACCACTTTGTAAGGATATCATATCTTATTGATAATTTTCAATAAAAAGAAATTTTTTACTTTGTCTGAAACTGATTAGTTAATAGAATATGTTCTAATAATATGCTTGCTATAAGTTGAATCTGTCTAATTTGTTCATTTTATCAAATCTTAATTTATACAGATTTTTAAAGTTTTTCTTTACAAACGCTGCATATTGGCTGTTATACGAGGGTCATTCAATAAATAAGGTGAATTTTTCAGTATAAGGACTTCTAATACAGATAGAAGCTTACTTTTTTTTTTCAACGTAGTCTCCCAGCACTGTCACACACTTTTCCCATCTGTGCACAAGCTTCCATATTCCCTCAGTGTAAAAATCTTTGGACTGATGTCTCAGCCAGTCGCTCACAACACTTTTGACTTCATCATCACTTTTAAACTTCGTGCCTCTCGTGAACGCTTTCAAGGGACCAAACAGGTGAGAGTCTGAAGAGGCAAGGTCTGGGCTGTAAGGGGGATGAGGGAGCAGTTCTCAGCCCTGCTCGTTGATGGTCTGTACCGGCAGCTGACCTTCGAGTAGTCAAGGTCATCATGGACAGTTTTGTGTGCTCTCCCAACAGATAAGTTCAAAGTCCTTGCAATGTCATCCACTGTCACCCTTCTGTCAGACAGAATGAGGTCATTGACTGATTCGATCACATCAGGAGACCTCACTTCTGTAGGCCTCCCAGGCCTGTCTTCATCCTCAACACTGCTCCGTCCTTCTTTAAACAATTTAGCCCACTGGTAGACATTTTTTTGGCTGAAACATGTGGCACCATACACAGTTGACATTCTCCTATGAATTTCAACTGATTTGCACCCTTCAGCAACCAAAAACTTGATAACTAACCGCTGTTCAATCCTGGAGCATGCTTCTTGGTTGGCCATCTTTGTTAATCGCCAAAACTCTCAAAGTTTTTTTTTAATCTGCAAAAGAAATTAAATCCATGTGAAATAGAAGTCCTTATACCGAAAAATTCACCTTATTTATTGAATGACCCTCGTATAATGATATTGTAGGGGTCATCGCTCTGTAAGGGTCACTGGATCGCCCTAACTAATTTATATTATGCAAATTACCACAAAATATGAAACAACAAGAAGAAACACATTCAACATGAAAAGTTGCACAAGTAAATGGAATTTATTTATGCCTAACAACAATTGTAGAAAACAGGAATTCAGTTGTGTTTGAAACACTGAAATTTACTTGTCCTTGGAATTTTAAGTGTGGTAAATGTTTTTGTTGATAAACTGTGAAGTGTATTA
>OZ038490.1:75467624-75542624 GCA_964036315.1 Acanthosepion esculentum
AACACAGGTTAAGTGAAGGATCAGACGTTACATGTGGTAGCATTATTACACCTTCCTTCCTTCCTTCCTTCCTTCCTCCCTCCCTTCCTCCCTCCCTCCCTCTACTGTGCCTCATTCTTGGTGACTGCATGGGGTGAGTCTCAGGGAAAGAGAACAGATGAAATTGTGGCTAGTGGTTTCAATCTGTGATCTTCCCTGACTTGTGATAATCATCGCAGGTTAAGTGAAGGATCAGACATTACCCATGGGAGTCTTATTACTCCTTCCTCTTTTTCTTTCTTCCTTCCTTCCTTCCTTTACTCTATTGTGTCTCCTTCTTGGTGACTGCATGGGGTGAGTCTCAGGGAAAGAGAACAGATAAAGTTGTGGCTAGTGTTTTCAATCTGAAATCTTACCCGATATAGCAACAATGCTAAGGAGAAGCTTATGAAGCTTTATTTAACTAATTCAGCTTTAGTGTTGAAAATGCTTATTTCATTATAGTGGATGGTTACAAGTGAGAGGGGAGATGGGATGTTCTTATTGTATTACCACACCTGATTTGTGATAATCAACATAGATGAGGTGAAGGATCTGTGTTTGGTTCTCATTCAACCATTCGCATCACTGCCCTAAGTACTGTATAAATTTTGTTCAACTATATAAATTCTCATTGGTTGTCAATATAAACCATATAAAAATTGAAGAAAACGTTAAATTCAGTTACTGCATATTTAAAAATGTCACTGTATATTACACAGCAGTGATGATTTTGTTTTCATAGAATTGCTCAAAATTAGAGATTCATTTTATACATGAGAATAAAATATATAGTAGTTAAACTTGTGATAGTCTAAAGTTATAAACAACAAACTATACTTAACCGTTTGTACAAGCAATAAAGAGCTGAAGAACCTTTAAACTATTCTTCTAAAGTTTTTCTAACACTGTACAAAAGATGGTGCTGGGAAGTTTTGCATCGACCTAACTGCCATCAGGCCTTATACCTTAGTTAAGTATTGCTTTGTCTTCAACCGAGACATCTTCGTCCTGTGAATTCCAAACACCTTTCCATTGCATTATGTGTTCCCCGGCATATTTATGACACTGACTATAGGGATTAGGCAGTTGTCATTACTCATAAATAGGCGTTTGAGTCCACAGTCATAGCAGAATTAACATTCAGAGTTACTTCCCTTGAACCAGAAAATCGAGTTCTTTATTAAAAAAGATATCGCGAATATAGTTGTAGCCTTTTTTTATAATTCGGAATAGAGTGAAAGTATAATTTGATCGTTTTATTAATCCCCCGAATCGACTTTAGAGTAAGCTTGTATTAAAAAAATTAATAAAATAATAAAAAAAATATATTGGCCTTTCCTCTTCTTAATAATAACAAACGTTTTTTGACGTAAATCTTTGTTTTTATTAAATTTTAGGGCTTTTTTCAATTTTTCATCATGCTGTTTTTTCAGTGAGCAAATGAGGGTGCCTTTTAGCAAATTTTAACTTCATTTTTTCCTGTGACAGACACATTATTTAGGAAATTCTTGCAAAAATCAAATAATTTTCGGATTTTAATCAAATTTTAAGAATTATTGATAAATGAATGAAATTATTTTGGAATTTTTTTTAATTAGAAAATCTTGGTAAAAATATTTTTTACACTTACCTTAATTTGATCAAAACTTGAGAAATTCAACGTGATATTTTTAGTGACTAAAACTGAAAGCAAAATTCTTTGAAGAATTTAATCACTGAATTTTGACGACCCCGACCATTTTAAAAAGAATTTCAATTTTTGTATATGTATATACGTGCAGATTTTCTAAGTATTGGCTGTACAAACCTAACATTATCATTTAAAGGTCACGTGTTTTTTTCCCCACTTACGGCCCCCCCCCCCATCATATAAAATTTATCGTCTGCTTCACCATATTTAACGATGAACACGTTCGGCAGTCATTCGGCTGTCAAAAAATTGATTAAGACGTCATAAAAACATGACACTGTTGTTAAGAAATGCTTGCATACAACATTTTTTGCTATAAGTAAGTAATATTTGTTTCAAATGAGAATAATTTAAATTTAAATTTGCTAATTTTCCTCAAATAACTTTTCAAAAATATATATTTTACGTTTGCAAGATTTTAAACTGGGAATTAACTTTTGTTTACAAATGTGTCAAAATGGCCGTTTTCATCGATTTTACTGAAAAAAAAAGATTCCGATCAATATAATTTCTGTTTGAAATACACCATAGATTATTTTTCTTAATAGAAATAGTAAATATTAAATCCTTTAGGTTTCAATTAAAGCTAAAATGAAAGCTTCAAAAAAGCTTTTTATTTTTAAAAATTCATTTTAAACCTCACGTATACCGAATTAGTGAAGGTACCTAAATAAATACTAATATTTTTTTTTATTCATCAAGTTATATAAAAATGTCTGTGAACAATAAAATTTAAATAAAAGACGAGAAACTAGTGTAATTATAGATTAAAAAATGCATTTTCCAGGCATTTCTTTCATTTGTTCTCCCCACATCGTCATCTTCGGCTCCGGCTCTGCAAAGGGCAGAGTCTCGTCTTGGGAAACAGCTATCCGACTCCGTTTTATGCGGGGTCTACGGGGAATTTTGTCCGAGCCTACGGGCTCGGATACCCCACATTAAATTCGGCCTTGTGCCACATCCGACCGCGTGGGGCGGTTGATAGATATCCTACAGTTGGAGATTCATTGTGGAATTCACTTGACTCTCTTCTAGCAGTTGACCAGTTCTACGCGCCGCTGGCGAATCTTATATGTATTGTTCTTGTCCTAAGTATTATCGTTCATTACCAACCTTCGTTTGATTATTCTATTCAGTAACCTTCCCTAGGTTACAACAATCTACTAAGCCAAACATTTTTTTAATTTTAAATTTTAGGCGAAACCTCACACACTCAATATTTTGAGCGTGTATCTCCATATTCATTGGGTGTTCAAGTCTTCCATTTAAATTCTACAAAAAGTCTACGTTTTATTTCATGCAGTTTGGGAACTAGCGAAAGTAGCTCGTCGGAGCACTTACCGTGAAAGCTTTTATAGAAAAGACAGAGGGAAACGACGGCACGTCTGTGAGAGAGCGACTGTAAACGAGATGCCTGATCAGGGTCAATCACATCCGTCTCTGGATTTTGTCGAGGACCTTGAAACGAACAGCGAGGTCTCCAGACCATATATGACAGCAGTATTCCATGCAAGGGCGAATGGTTGATTGATAGATTTGAAGGATAGACCCAGGCGTGATAAAACTTTCTGGCGCGACACAGAGAACCAACTTTCCTTGCGGTAGATGAAGCTATTGATTCAATATATTTGTTCCATCTCAGGTCAGCTGACAGTGCAGTCGCAGAGAAGTGCTCTCGTGGAGTTGAGACATTCTAATAGGAGACAGGAAGGGTTCTCTGTGGTGGGTAATAGAGAGCAGTTTTGTTTTTGAGGCATTAAATTTAACCAGCTATTTCTTGCCCCAGTCAACAACAGATTGGAGGTCCGTTTCGAGACCAACGGCCAGGTTAGTTTTGTTAGCGATATCAGATTTGCAATTGGGACAGGAGTAAATAGTAGTGTCGTCTGCATAGATGCCTATTTGGGAACTGATGACATCGGGAAGATCGTTAATGAAGATCAGAAACAGTGTAGGGCCCAGGATAGACCCTTGAGGAACACCTGAGTTCGTAAGAAAGGAACTGGAAGAGAACCCGTTAAGGAAAACCTTCATTACACGGTTTGACAGGAATGATTGTATTAAGTCAAATAATCATCCTGAAATTCCGTATCCCTGAAGCTCACGAAGAAGGCCGGCATGCCAAACCCTATCAAATGCCTTAGAGATATCTAGAACCACGATACGAGCTTCTCCGTTATTGTGAAATGCTTGGTAAACAAATTCAGTCATGGCTGTGAGAACATCAGCTGTAGATCGGGCAAAGCGGAAACCATATTGCTTGTCAGAAAGCAGATCATGGGATGTAAAGTGCTTAACCACTTCGGAGTTGATTAAAGCTTCAAAGACTTTGCTGAAGAGTGGTAGAAGATTGATAGGGCGGTAGTTAGATGGGTCAGAAGGGCCTCCAGAGTTCTTAAAGACATGTACAACAGATGAGGACTTCCAACAGGCTGGAAAGCAAGAATCGTTGAGGCAGTAGTTATAAAGTTTGGAGAGGACAGGAGTCAGTTCAGGAGCACATTTTTTTCTGAACTACGGCTGGTATCCCGTCCCCACCGCTAGCCTTATGGGAGTCTAATTTAGAGACGATGCCCAATACCATTGATGGGGTTATGTGCAACTCGTTCAATAGACCCTCAGTTCTAGGGAGGAAATCGGGTGTGGGCACACCGGATGAGTCGATCGTTGAATTGGATGAGAATTTCCTAGCAAAGCACTCAGCCTTACCAGCTGAGGAAGTTAGGACCTTAAATTGGTTGAATACGGGAGTCATTGTGGGTTTTATGATGTTTAGTACACTTTTGCAGAGACGCTAAGAATCTTTGGAACAGATTTTGCGAGATGGAATACGTTGTTTCATTCTTTCAGCAAATAGTGACTTTACTTTATTCAGGACACGATTGCACTCATTACGGCCTCAGACAAAGAGACGTCTGTTGCAATGTGACATGTCGCTACGTTACAGTCGGAAGAAGTGATTCCTATGGACAATGGCAGCTAAGCAAGCAGCAGAGAACCAAGGGCATAAGCGCGATTCCCTTGCGGGTTGAAAGCCTCGATTACAGCTTTTGCCCAGGTGGGGACATCGGAAGCGCATTTTTGAATGGGGAGATTAATGACCACATTTCAGGGGACATCGTGAAGGAAATCACGGAACGAGTCCCAGTTTGCTCGTTGATAACAGAAAGATCTTCTGTTGGTATGAGCTTCTTTGGTGTGGGTGGAGTAGAAAGAGATGTTGACAGACACTACAGTATGACCAGAGTTGCCAAGGGGGCAGAGCTGTGTGGCACGACAAGACTCGGGGATGGAGGTGAAACAGAGATCGAGAAGAGAAGCCTTACAGTCCTGGTTATTGTGGAAACGTGTGGGAAAGTCAACCATTTGTGATTGAGTAATTGAAAAGTTAAGGGTTTGTATGCCAGCAAGTTCAGTTATATAGAGTTTTTAAGCCACTTGGTATAGTGGGCGTTTAAGTAACCGAACGCGAATATATGGGCAAAAGGATGAAGAGAGATAGCCTTGTCTATATTGTTGGAAATGCTATCGAGTACACCACAGTCTTGGGAGGATGAAGAGCGATAGAGGAAGAAGAGGTAGCTTACAGCATTGAGGTGAGATAGACGGAGACACATGTATGAATGGTCTGGAGATGAGAGAGAGAGAGAGAGAGAGAGAGAGAGAGAGAGAGAGAGAGAGAGAGAGAGAGAGAGAGAGAGAGAGAGAGAGAGAGAGAGAGAGAGAGAGAGAGAGAGAGAGAGAGAGAGAGAGAGAGAGAGAGAGAGAGAGAGAGAGAGAGAGAGAGAGAGAGAGAGAGAGAGAGAGAGAGAGAGAGAGAGAGAGAGAGAGAGAGAGAGAGAGAGAGAGAGAGAGGAGAGAGAGAGAGAGAGAGAGAGAGAGAGAGAGAGAGAGAGAGAGAGAGAGAGAGAGAGAGAGAGGAGAGAGAGAGAGAGAGAGAGAGAGAGAGAGAGAGAGAGAGAGAGAGAGAGAGAGAGAGAGAGAGAGGGTCGTTGACGTAAACTCCCAGGCCATGCATATGAATTTGAGAGTCTTTTCTAAGGAGAGGAAGTTAACCGAGGACCGAGAAGTCAGGGGAGGGGATAAACGAGCTGAGGTTGGTCTTGCAGAGAGCCGGTATATGAGGAGACCTCTCAATGAGTAACGATTCCACACTGCAGAAGTTGGTTCGAATGCCAGGATGTTGAAAAGGGAAATGTAATGGTTTTTTTTTAGAGCTGGTTTAGGTTTACTTTTTTGATCGTTTGATCATGTTGGGTAATTTTGGTAGTGAAATGAGAAGGCCTGAAATAGAAGTAGCAGACGGTCATCGCATGTGACATAGGCAGAAAGTAGCTGGTGCAGCCTGCAACATAATGGTGGTCTTACGGTTGCCCACCGGAGGTGCGTGCAGGCACTTCCTTCTATGCGCGACATACCACTACGGGCAACCCGAAATTTATACAACTGTTGATCAGAGCGGCCGCTCAAGACGCTACGCAAGAGAGTTAGGGTTCCTAACTACCAGTCGGGAATAGCAACCAGAAAAACTGTCAACCAGGTACCCTCAGAATAAAGAGGCGATGCCACTGACTGCACACATCTCAAGAGAATCACGACTGTACTACTAAGGAGGCCAGAGAGAAGGAAAAGAAACGTTCCGGGAACCCCTTCCTAAACACATGCAGAACCTATTGAAAAAGTTTTTACACACTTCATACCCACAAACACACATACTATCCTACCTACTCATATCACACACACACACAAACACACACACACACACACACACACACACACACACACACACACACACACACGCACGCACACACACACACACACACACACACACACACACACACACACACACACACAACAAGAAGTCCAAGAACAACGTGCAGGGCGCTCAGTGTTGAAACTGAAATATAAAGTTTTAACATGCACTTCTTGAGTGCAAAGAGCTCCCCCTCTGAGAGACCGGGAAGTCATAACGTCCACTTTTTGCATGAGTCTGCGAGAAAAATATAATCAAAGAACTAATCCAAACTTTTCGAAAACAGTGAGGACTAAATTCACTTCAATTAATATCAATAAATAAAAATAAACAAAAGAAAAAAAAACATTTCATAAAGAAGTGGTATAAACAAAGACAAGAAGAGGTAAATTAAATTAGTACTGAAATTCGAAGACAAAAATACAATGGAGACAGGCAACGATATTCATGTTTCCAGCAAGGCTACTGGGAAGAAAATAAAGAAGTCTTCTAGTCTGGCAACATTATTACTTCAAATGTTAAATCATACATAATATTTCAACAAATTTAAGAGAATATTGTAGCTTGAAACCCCTACCAAGATGCAGTTTAAATCATACATAATATCTCAAATAATTTAAGAGAATATTGTACCTTGAAACCCCTGCCGAGATACAGCTTAAAATGACACACAATACACCAAGCAATTTAAGTGCATATTGTATCTTGAAACTCCTACCATGATGCAGCTTAAATCATACGTAATGTTTGAAGTAATGTAAGAGAATATTGTAGCTGTAAACGCCTGCCGAGATACAGCTTAAGTGTTACACAATACACCAACCAATTTAAGCGCATATTTTATCTTGAAAGCCCTACCACGATGCAAGTTAAATCATATATAATATCTCAACGAATTTAAGACAATATTGTTTGTTGAAATACCTGCCGAGATACTGCTTAAATGATACACAATACACCAACCAATTGAAGTGCATATTGCATCTTGAAACCCCTAACAAGATGCAGCATAAATCATACATAATATCTCAACTAATTGAAGAGAATATTGTAGCTTGAAACCCCTCCCAAGATTCAGCTTAAATGATACACAATACACCAACAACTTTAAGTGCATATTGTATCTTGAAACCTTTACCAAGATGCAGGTTAAATCATGCATAATACAGGGGGCCGACACTATTTTTAGGACCCTTTGAAAAGTGTGCTTAAAGGTGTTTTTTGCTGCCGAGAGCTTATGTGCTGATGAGTAAGTAGTTCAGCAGTAAGTGTCTATTAATGGTATGAACATTGATTGATGAGTTTGTCTTTGGTTTCATGTTTTCTTTATTTTTACTTCAACTTAGGCGACACTATTTTTCGGACATGACACAAATTCCGTGTTTGTTAATGATTTAGTCGTCGAACGTCTACAATATGCAAATTCTCTGCAGTTAAATTGTACCCTGACCATTACATTTGAGTATCTTTACCATTCACTGCGAAAACGTATTAAAATCCCGAAGAAGAATGCATTCAAAAGAAGTCATCAGTTTGGTCCAAAAGAAGAGAGAAGACGGGCTCAGTATCCGAAAGATCGCCGCTGAGATGAAGCTACCGAAGTCAACAGTTGAATACATGCTAAGTACAGACTATGAGCGGAAGAAGAAGAAGAGAGGACGAAAAAAAAAAAAATTTCCAAGAGAACAGAAAGAAGAATGAAGAGGAGTGTTACGAGGTTGTTATCATCTGGAGAAAAGGTGACAGCGAAGAAAGTAAAGGAGAAGTGTGAACTTGACGTCAGTGTTCGAACTGTATATTATATCTTGAAACCCCTACCAAGATGCAGCCTAAATAATGCATAATATCTCAACTAATTTAAGAGAATATTGTAGCTTGAAACCCCTGCCGAGATACAGGTTAAATGACACACAATACAGCAAGCAATTGAAATGCATATTGTATCTTGAAACTCCTACCAAGATAGAGCTTAAATCATACATAATATGCATAATATTTGAACTAATTTAAGAGAATATTGTACCTTGAAACACCTGCCGAGATATTGTACCTTGAAACACCTGCCGAGATATTGTACCTTGAAACACCTGCCGAGATACTGCGAAAATGATACAAAAATGAGATAGAGTTTAAATTATACACAATACACCAACCAATTTAAGTGCATATTGTATCTTGATACCCCTACCAAGCTGCAGCTAAAATCGTACATAATGTTTGAACTAATTTAAGTGTATATTGTAACTTGAAACCCCTGCCGAGATACAACTTAAATGATACACAATGCACCAACCAATTTAAGTGCATATTGTATCTTGAAACTTCTACCAAGTTGCAGCTTAAATCCTATATAATACACGAAGAAAATTAAAGCATATTGTACCTTGAACCATTGCCGATTGTAGTGCCAAATTTCATTAAATTTAGACACGGTGTTTTTTCTGTTTTATGCCACTTTTAAAGTAAATTCAGCATGCTTTTAAATGTTCCGTATATATGAACAAACATTTGCTTAATATATTCCAATCATTATATGTGTGGAAAAATAAAAAACATTCATAATACATTATTACACGATTATTAAATAAATTTATAATATCCATACCATATATTTATACAATTTCCTACACTACAATGAAACTGTTTTTACAAAGAAATATCTCGGATATTTGACATGTACTTGAGAGTGAAACTTTTTATTATAAACAAATATCTAGGATGTTTAGCAACTACTTGATAAGTGTGTATGTAGGTGTGCCATTCTAAGCAATCTGTATGCCTGGAAAATTGTGTTGCATGACTTGAGTGTAAATACAAGTTTGCCGTCGTTATGTATTTTGAAATAAATGTGAAGATACAACTATGTATATTAAAAATATTATTATTTTGAAAAAATTACCTAGAAAAAAAATTAAACAAAATGCATGAGAAGGAGGCATCCATACTTTATATTATTTTAATAAATATTGATTTCTGTTTTTTTCTTTTAATGACCTTCACCTTTGAAAATTATATGGTAAATACTAAAAATGGATATAAATTGCTATCCTGTAGCTATTATTATCTGAATGGAAAGGCTTTTAGTGTGATATCTGTTTGCAATTCCATTCTAAAATAAAAGTAAACTGCAGGGCAATACTTGCATTAAAGAGATATTTCAAATTAAAACTTGGTTTTATATGTCATTCTGATATTCTTAATTTATTGTTCATTCATAAAATTTGTTGTTGGAAAGTTTAACATCTCATTGAATTTCCAGTTGAATTTCATTAATAAAATAATGTAAAGCAGCGTATTTTTTCACAAATTTCTTATTGCTTTTGATCTAAGTAATATTGTATAATGTTATTATAATGATTATTATAATAACTATTGCTCTTGGGGTTTCTAAGGCCAAATTTTAAAAAAAGTTCTTTCCCTGAAATTATTCTACCAAAAAACAAAACAAAACAAAAACGAAAAAAAAAACAAAACAAAGCAAACAACAAAAAAACAAAAACAAAAAACAACAAAACAAACAACAAAACAAACAAAAAACAAAAACAAAACAAAAACACAACAATCAGATGGATAGGTCTTTATGCAAACAAAATCTAATTTTTGATCAGGCGAAAGAAGTCATTTTTCATCCAACCTGACAAGTGCAGTGGGTGCGTAAAGTTGGTTTATACTAAGTTCTTATCCAAGCTAATATTCAGGTTTGATTTCTTAAGAACCCCATCGACCTATCTAATATGTCAAAACTAATTAACTTTCTTAATTTCTTAATTAGTTCTTTTTTCCAATTTAATTCCAAAAATCATTTAACGCAATCAATCTTCCTTGATTTCAAGATAAATTTGATTCTGAAAGAATTGTGATTAATTTGTCACTGTATTCATACAGGACACCACACCCTAAAATGATAAAAAAATCAATATTTTACAATTCAACAAATGTTGTGGGTAGAGGAAAGACTAATGAATACTAATCAACAGCATATATTTTTTATGAGTTGACTATTTTCTCTCAGTAAATTTTTACTGTCTTTATATAGCAATTATATCATCTGAACTATTTCTATTTTATCTTTTTCTCATTCTGTACGCGGAGAGTTGAGTTCCAATTCCTATTGGCTTTGTTATATTCACTTACACACAAATGCCTTTGGGAAATGTACTAAGCCACCTCACTTCCCTTCAGCTATGGGTTAATGAGTAAGATTTGTATCACTAAACTATTATTATCTCCCCTCCTCCGCCATAAAAAATCTTACAATTTAAGAATATTTTCTGGTATTAAATAACCTGCTGATAAGCCGTAGAGCTTAATTTGCAGTGTAACACCCACGCTCAGTTCGCATTAAAAATTTCTAGAATACTTACATTTATGTGTAATTACACATGCTCCATTGGAATCTGGCTTGATAAATTTGATAAAATCTACCGTTTTGGAGTTATTAACAGTGAAAGTTCGGATCCATTTGCGTCGCGAGTAGCCATTACGGGCGTTGTTTGCATACATGCACCATTGTGTGAGCGTGTCTACGTAAATAGTTCTCGTGCGCAGTAATTGAGACAAATTTAGACAAGAAAGATCAGTTCCGCGTTTAGTTTTCCGTAGTCTTCCGCGTTTAGCTTTCCACAGCGAATGTATGCAAACAACGCGAGCAATGGATGCCGCCAACGAATGCGATTGAATCCCAAATTTCACTGTTGATAACTCCAAAACGATAGATTTTATCAAGCCAGATTCGAATGGAGCATGTACAGTTACACATTTAACTTAAAATTAAATTTTAAATGCAAATTGAACGCGGGTGCTACACTGAAAATTAACCGCCGTAGAAAACGAATCAATCACTTGTATCCTTGGACTTTAACACTATTTCAGAGAAGTTAAACAATCGAATATAAGGAGAGCTCGTTGGAGATTTCATGGTACACTGAGCACCAATTATATATTATTATTTTCCGAAACGTGTGGCTGATTTTACATAAGCCTTCAAATAATCGATGTTTGCTTCAGCTCTGAAAATGAACTGTTGGGCTCTCATATATCGGAACAGATAGAAAAATTTATACAAAATTTTATTTTTGACATTGATTTGAAATATTCTTAAATATTCAATATATTCACATTTCATTGTTTGTTTCTGATTTAATTGTAAGCTAAAAATTTATGAGGAAATCCCAACAGATGAAACCTCAATCTTCTTCATGGTTCACAACAGCATGCTCTGTCGCTATAACCCACAGGAACCACTATTTCCGACTATACCAGCGCGACAGCTCCCATCACAACAGACGCTTATTTATTGGTACTCGTAATAAATGTAAACGAGTCCTCGAATGAGCTAAGCCTCTGTTTTCTGAGAGAATGATGCACCGTATTGAATCTAATAACTTTGGCACTCGTGATTATTGTCGGCTCCGTAATAGTGTATTAAATAAATGAAAGTTCTCAATTCCTTCTCTCTTTAAGGTTTTAATCAGTTTAAGGTGTTAACATCTTCTGCTGATAAAGCTGAACGTTTCGTTTGAAAACTCTTAGCTTACCTTGAGTACGCCTGCCTAACTTCCCACATAGAACTGAGTCTCTGTTGAGTGATATGTATATAAACCCTTCTATGATTTCTGCTATTATCTTTAACCTGGATATCCACAAAGCATGTGGACCTGATGGTATCCTTGTAATAGTCATTAAGAAGTGTGTTTCCGAACTGACTCCTGTTCTCTCTAAACTGTATAATAAGTGCCTTGCTTTCCTGCCTGCTGGAAGTAATCATCTGTTGTTCCAGTTTTTAAGAACTCTGGTAAAACCTCCGATCCTTCCAGCTATCGGCCTATTAGCCTTCTACCTCTTTTTGGGAAACTCCTAGAGGCCCTAATCAATGCAGAATTTCTTAAGCATCTCATATCGCAGGACCTTTTTTCAGACAAGCAATATAACTCTTATTTCTCCAGGTCAACTGCTGACGTACTGACGATAATTGCGGAAAGATAAGAATGGTGAAGCCCGGGCTGTAGCTTTGGGCATCTCGAAAACTTTGAAAATGCAGGTCTTCTCCACAAGCTGAAAAGTTATGATGTCTCCGGACAAATTTTTGAACTGATATAATCTTTCCTATCAAATCGTGAAATGAAAGTAATACTGAACGGCCACTCTTACAGTTCCTTTCGTAGCAATGCAGATGTCGCCCAGGGCTCCATCCTTAGTCCTACTTTATTTTTATTTTCGTTAATGACCTTCCTGACATTTCCTTATGGACATGTTACAGCTGTTGGACGTATAAATATGCATTTAATAATATTCATTGTGTTTTAAGAATTACATGAATAGCACCCCATCAATCCTATGATATTACCTTTTTTCCATGGAGCTCAGATTTGGGGCTCGGTTGTGGAGATTTATCCTTGTCAATCCACTGCTTTTTGCGTTTAACATTGTTGTATGTAACCCACTTTTCATCAGCTGTTATGATATATTTAAAGAACGGCTAGTTAGGCTCATACATCCTTCATTATAAATCGTCCCCCAAAAAGCAAGTTACTTATGACTCAACCTAGTTTTTTTTTATCAAATTTCATATGTATTTTATGCTCAAATTTTCTATTTATTTTATTTTAAACAAAAATCTTTGAGCAAATTTCATAAAATTTTGCGTACTACTTCGTACATCAAACAGAATTAACAATAGATTTTTAAAGACATACTCAGAAGGAGGCAGCTGAAATGTTTAGGTCATAACGAGGAAAGAGGGCTTGGAAAATTTGCCACTCACAGGATATATTAAAGACAAGAGAAGCAGGAGGAAACAACGTAATCTACTTAACGAGTTTGTATGACTAGATGACTGAAGAGGGATAGTAAAGGATGAAATGTTACTCAGAGAGACAGGAAGTTGAGGAGAGCCATGATTGCGAACGGCACATAAAAGTTCCTCTTAAATATCTGGATCTTAAGAGTCTATTTTTTAATCTGAATTGGAGGAAATTTTAGAGAATTGAAAATGGAGAAGAATTTGACATGATTGCATTCATTTACTGGGATTTCCTCATTACTCAGTTGGTAAACGTTGGGACATTTATTTTGAAATTACTTAACCGGAGTGATTGTCATGCAAATTAGTCTCTCTTACCGTTAAAAGTGAATTTCAGACTTTAAGAAGCGGTGAGGGTCTGTTTTATGCTTGAATCCAATCTTCAGGCTATGTGTTTTTGGTTCGACTATTTATATCACATACCCAATAACCGCCAGAATAATACAATAGACCTTGCTACCCATAATGCACTAATGACCAGCAGACATAAATAGTCGAGCCAAAATACATTTCTCTTGATTCAAGTCCCTTCTTCATTTGTGAGGAAATTGTTCAGCATTCACTGCTATATAGTAGGACTGATATTACGTAACAGTTCTTTACACTTCTTTGTTTCCAACAAAACGTTTCTGTTTCTTAATACTTTGTTTAGCTTTTGGAAGCCATCTTTCGCCAAACCAATGTGCTTTCTGATTGCCGTGTCGCACTTTCCGTCCTCTGTTAAAACACTTCCCAGACCAAAATATTTTAACTGTATTATTTATGAAGCGATATCGCAATGTTCATGACACTTAAGTTTCCTGAAAGAAGTAAGGAAAACAATTGATATAAGACATTTTATTTTAAAGTTTTTGATTTGCATGAAATGCGTAAAATATCTGATGAAGCACAAGAAATGTGACGAAACTTGTTAAAAGTGAATTTCAGACTTTATGAAGCGGTGAGGGTCTGTTTTATGCTTGAATCCAATCTTCAGGCTATGGGTTTTTGGTTCGACTATTTATATCACATACCCAATAACCACCAGAATAATACAATAGACCTTGCTACCCATAATGCACTAATGACTAGCAGACATAAATAGTCGAGCCAAAATACATTTCTCTTGATTCAAGTCCCTTCTTCATTTGTGAGGAAATTGTTCAGCATTCACTGCTATATAGTAGGACTGATATTACGTAACAGTTCTTTACACTTCTTTGTTTCCAACAAAACGTTTCTGTTTCTTAATACTTTGTTTAGCTTTTGGAAGGCATCTTTCGCCAAACCAATGTGCTTTCTGATTGCCGTGTCGCACTTTCCGTCCTCTGTTAAAACACTTCCCAGACCAAAATATTTTAACTGTATTATTTATGAAGCGATATCGCAATGTTCATGACACTTAAGTTTCCTGAAAGAAGTAAGGAAAACAATTGATATAAGACATTTTATTTTAAAGTTTTTGATTTGCATGAAATGCGTAAAATATCTGATGAAGCACAAGAAATGTGACGAAACTTGTTAAAAGTGAATTTCAGACTTTATGAAGCGGTGAGGGTCTGTTTTATGCTTGAATCCAATCTTCAGGCTATGTGTTTTTGGTTCGACTATTTATATCACATACCCAATAACCGCCAGAATAATACAATAGACCTTGCTACCCATAATGCACTAATGACCAGCAGACATAAATAGTCGAGCCAAAATACATTTCTCTTGATTCAAGTCCCTTCTTCATTTGTGAGGAAATTGTTCAGCATTCACTGCTATATAGTAGGACTGATATTACGTAACAGTTCTTTACACTTCTTTGTTTCCAACAAAACGTTTCTGTTTCTTAATACTTTGTTTAGCTTTTGGAAGCCATCTTTCGCCAAACCAATGTGCTTTCTGATTGCCGTGTCGTACTTTCCGTCCTCTGTTAAAACACTTCCCAGACCAAAATATTTTAACTGTATTATTTATGAAGCGATATCGCAATGTTCATGACACTTAAGTTTCCTGAAAGAAGTAAGGAAAACAATTGATATAAGACATTTTATTTTAAAGTTTTTGATTTGCATGAAATGCGTAAAATATCTGATGAAGCACAAGAAATGTGACGAAACTTGTTAAAAGTGAATTTCAGACTTTATGAAGCGGTGAGGGTCTGTTTTATGCTTGAATCCAATCTTCAGTATATGTGTTTTTGGTTCGACTATTTATATCACATACCCAATAACCGCCAGAATAATACAATAGACCTTGCTACCCATAATGCACTAATGACCAGCAGACATAAATAGTCGAGCCAAAATACATTTCTCTTGATTCAAGTCCCTTCTTCATTTGTGAGGATATTGTTCAGCATTCATTGCTATATAGTAGGACTGATATTACGTAACAGTTCTTTACTCTTCTTTGTTTCTAACAAAACGTTTCTGTTTCTTAATACTTTGTTTAGCTTTTGGAAGGCATCTTTCGCCAAACCAATGTGCTTTCTGATTGCCGTGTCGCACTTTCCGTCCTCTGTTAAAACACTTCCCATTTAAATTTTTTCACTTGCTTGATTTCCGTATCTCCAATTTGTAATTTGGCAGGTTCCTTTTTTTTTTTTTTTACTAATAATTATTCATTCCGTGTCCTTGCAATTGATGTTTAATCATTTCCTGAAGGTTAGCCGGATTGAGGGACACCTGAAGAAACCAGAGAGCACAACGATCGAAACGTTAGATGAGAATATTAATCTTAATATAAATAATATCAATGAGCTTCGCATTTGATTGAAAATTAACAATGATAAAAAATAATGGAATAGTTAACTAACAGAAGAGGTATACCTTGGTATTTAAATTCATTTTAACTTTATTTCAACACAGAAAGTATGGCCATCAGCAAGAGAAAACGACTCAAGATGCGAGTTACAAATTACAGATATAAACATCAAGCAGGTGCATAAGTTTAGATATCTTGGAAGTCTTTTAACAGAGGAAGTAAAATGCGACACTGAAATCCGAACACGCATTGAACTAGCGAAGGAATATTTCAAAAGCTAAGCAAAGTTCTGAGAAACGAAAAAAAACAAAAAAAAAACGTTAGAAACAAAAAAATGAGTACTGGTTTGCTATGTGATATCCATCCTCTTATATGGCAGTGGATGTTGGAGAAGCTCGCCACGGATGAGGAGAAAACTGGAGGCGGCAGAAATATGGTTCTACAGAAGGATACTAAGAATTCCACAGACGGAGCGAGTAAACAACAACGGCAAGAACACTTATACTCCGAATCAAGAAAAAACAGCTGAAATTTCCTTGGACATATAATAAGAAAGGAGGGCTCGGAAAACTTAATACACACGTGGTATATTGATAGGCAGAGAGATATGGGAAGGTAGCTATCCACTTGCCTGGCGAGCTTGTGAGATTGGTTGGTGGAACGAGGAGTAGGAACCTTAGCAAATGAAGAAAACTGCTAAAGGCCACAAGGGATATGATGTTGTGGAGAGCCATGATCGCATGTCTCGCAGGGACGCGGCTCATAGAAAAAGAGGAAGTTGACAAAAGAAGTACAGTTAATGATGTCGGGTATCATAATCAGGCAGATGATAAGATGAACTGGGTCGGACAAACTTACATATTTGTACATAGATATTATTCAAACACATATGCGTCATTGATGTGATAAACTGGTTTAACTGGTTTTACAGTCTTCCAGTAAATTGAAGTCCTCCCTATTGAGATAATTTTGTAGGAATTGAAATAAATGGTAATCGGTAGATGCCAGGTCAGGTGAGTACGATACATCTTAGCCATGCTGTACCAATTTCTGTCCGGTCTGCAAAGGGACGTGAAGTCTGGTGATATCCTAATGGAAGACATCACCCTCCCAATTGGCCAATTCCGGACGATTGCTACTGTAGTGCCTTAATAAACATAGTATCAGCAGCAGCACTTAATAAACCTAGTTTCAGCAGCAGCCTTTAATACACATTGTATAGGTAGCAGTTCTGGTAGTATAAAAACAACCCAAACCCTTAAAGTAATTCTCTTCCTGTTTTCCTCCTTTCGAAGTGAAGCAAAAAGGGCTGTGAACGCTTCACACTAAAACACACCTACACAGGCAAATCACACTCAAATAAATTCGTTAACTATTTTGTTGCGTATGCAATTTACTGCTAGGAAAAGAAACTCTTAAACTTTCCTTTTGTTATTATGTTAAATAAATGTTATCTTGCATTTCAAATCAATGGGCCTCTGTTATTTTGTGCTTGTACCTTTTCATCACCATTAATTCATGTATTGTAAAATATTCTCGTAAGAAACCTTACACATTAATTATCGAAGTAGCCAACACACTAAACTATCTTTAATCAGTCCAATTGGAGTTCGTAACATTCAATGCCCTTTTAATCCCACAAGATACACAGTATCACAATTATTGTTTTGATTGATTGATTCGTTTTCTATGGCTTACCAACCCTTTTGCAGGTTATTTAAAGCCAGAAAATATTTTTAGATTGTAAGTTTCGTCTTCTATTTTGATTCTTTTCGATAAACAACATATGTATTCGTCGTCGGACATAACTAATTATTTCAGAGGATTTTCTGAATTATTTTAATCTGAGATATTGCAACCAATGGACGGGCAATATTGGTTATCACAGTATCACAATTATTGTTTTGATTGATTGATTCGTTTTCTATGGCTTATCAACCCATTTGCAGGTTATTTAAAGCCAGAAAATACTCTTTTTCCCACTTTACACTCGGTTCTTAGCCTTTTCTCTTTTCATTTGATTGTAGCCATTTGTGGCTAATTATTATGATCTTTAGACATGCCATCGTTTTTAATTTTTGAGCGTTCTAATCTTTCGGGTTAGGAAAGTTGTATTTCGTTCTTTACATAAATAACTGATATTACTGCTTAAATGATAAACAGACACAAACACATATATATTTTCTGTTTATACGTTATTTTTATAGATACAATTATTTAAGAAAATGCTATGTTTATAAGCAGTTTTAACTACATTTGCCAGTCTGAATGTCCGTGAAATTTCATAGAAATCCGACAGGAATCGAACCTGTATCCTACGCGGAACCGTCATATAGCCTGGCGTACTATACCATTTAGCTATAGAGGAAGCGTCTGGTTAGCAAAATCAAATTACTGTTTTTTTTTTTACTTTGCTAACCAGACACTGGCTATTTATTCATATATCTACATTTACCCATTATTTCAGTTTTCTTGTTTAAGAGTTTATGCAAATTCATTACTGCATTGCTATGTGCTCAAGGTGTTTTAGGGGTTTTAATCTGGTAACGCTCACACAGCTATATTCCACTATGTAACGCATATGAAAGTGTCAGATTGGTCATGGAAGAGTAGACTAATTTGCTGTAACTAGTGCCATCGCTAGGGGCTCACATCCCGTCTCGCCCAACGAATCTATAATACGGGACTTCCGTTCTACTAAGCGTCGATTTTCATTTGTAGAATTCATATAAAATGCAAATTTTATCGAAATTTAATTATGTTAATTGCACGCGAATGAACTGGTCGCAATGGACGAGCGCTGGAGTTTGTTTCCCTCGGTCAATACGTGAGGTACCCGTGCGCCGTATTTCTCGATTTTACCTACCGAGTGAAGCTGACGAGCGACAGTAACACAAGAGCTTGCCATCTTCTGAGCCAGTTCGCTAGTAGTCTGGCACAGTTCTTCTTTAATCAGCGCGTGCAACTGGTTCTCATCAAGCTGAAAAGTTTGGCAAGGTATGTGAGTTCGAACTTCCCGTTTCTGTGCCATTCTGACGGTAATGAAGTCCTGTCTGTACACAGTACAAATGTCTCGAGCAGCTTTTAGCAGCTTTGTGAACATGATTAAAAGCAAAGAGAAAATGTTGAACATGCTCATTCTTGGCATTCCATTTCAAAGGGGTGTCAATAAAGTTAGACAACAGTTTCACAGGATAACCAGAGTTACTAAGCAGTAAAAATTACCACGAAAGATTATTCTTCGATATCATTCGCAGAAGATCAGAAAAAAACAGACGAGGAATATATGATGTAAAATACAAATATATATATATATATATATATATATATATATATATATATATATATATATATATATATATATATATATATATGTATTTGTATTTTGTTTGTAACAGTGATTTTATATAATGTTCAATTAATTTATTTTTGTATATATATATATATATATATATATATACAAAAATAAATTAATTGAATTTTATATAATGTTCAATTAATTTATTTTTGTATATATATATATATATATATATATATATATATATATATATATATACAAAAATAAATTAATTGAACATTATATAAAATCAGTTACAAACAACAAATTTAGGTTAGAGAATGTCAACCAGTTTGGATTGATTGAAGAAACTATTATTTTTGACTTTCGTTTTTTTTATTTTTTTTATCTCAACAAGAGATTTGATTTACTGGGATGGATGACCGTACAACAAAAAATGAATTTGAGATTTTTAAAATGTTCCAAAAATACAGTAATCAACATGGGCATTTTATTCGAATAAAATCGGTTTATTTAAGACAAGTGGAACTCATATAAACGATCCGTCATTAGAGATGCTGGAAAATGCTTGGCTCCTTGTATCTGACTCATTCTGCCATGTGTTATCTTCACAAGAGTCAGATGAGACCAAAAATGGGATATTGGTGCCATATCTGGGCTGAAGCTGCCAATCTGGACTTTCTTGTTCTGGGTATGACAATAAACTACATCCGGTTGCAAGGTGTCTGATCTGGAGATTGGAGTCTTTGAGGAACGTGGAACCACCTCTTAATTGCTGTTGTTCCTAGGTCCACCCTGACCCAGGGTTGTAGCACCTGTCCCAGATATGCACAAATGGTGAACCGCCCAAACTAAAATAAAATTCTATGAAAGTATGAAAATACATTTTTATAGTAAAAATACCAGCAATACATTTTTATATAAAAATCAGCAACAATACATATTTATAGTAAAATTACCAACAATACATTAATCAACATGAAAGAACTCTTTCATGACATTAAACCATATAATATCCCACAATTTCTTAAAGAAATCAAACTGCATAAAACATACACTTATCACCGCGTCTAGTAATTATGTTAACACAAACATGTATATTCACAAAAGATGAGTATTAACTACCATGTTTTCAATTGTGAAAGCAGAATAACATATATCATACTTTTATTACTTTAGAGCTCACAAGAAAATTAAATTTCGACAGTAAACAATCGATAAGGAGTTGATATACCTTTAAACAAATCAATAAATAAATATCTGCACTTTCTAGCCTTGGCAGAGTTCAAAATTGTTTTTGTAGCCTTCCACTATACTGTTTCTTTTTTAAGGAGGCAATTTTGCAAACTTGTTATTACGCTATCGCTATTTCCACGGTAAATGTTCTGAGGAGTTCGTTCTACCAGTTCAGACCTTTACAGCTACGCCTCAGTATGCCACGCCAGTAGGCACAAATCCCTGTCATTTTCTTTGTATTCCAGTTGTAAGAAGGAAGTTCCACTTAGATGACTTCTTCCCAAGAAGCTTTTCTTTCGAGGACAGACAATCTTAAAATCTTAACGTCTACAAGTCTGGGGTCAGACGTTATCTATCCCCCATTTCCTCATAATCTTCCTCAATACCACTCACTTCATTCAGCAGGCCTCTACCTTGAGTGGCTTTTCAGTAAAGAAAATCAACTGATATGTAAAAAGTTTTAGCTTAAAATAAAAAATGTACATTGATTCAGAGGTGGGTCGATTTTACAGTTATATAAGTAAAAATCCTGGATAAGTATCGACAGTTCTTTTTATAAAATATGTCACGATGGAAAGTTAATTTTCATTTCTCCAACGCTTTAAGTGTAGCGTCAATCGACATCTCCAGTTGCCTTGATCTATCCACTTCCCTTCTCCACATCCTTTCACCTTTCATTCCTATCTGCTCTCGCTCCAAATCTTCTGTAACCCCCTTGCCTTGATCGACCCACTGTCTTTCTCTTTCTCCACATCCTCTCCTTTACCACTCCTATCTGCTCTTCCTCCAACCCTTCTATAACCCCTTGCGTGATAGTGGCCTCCAGCCTTGCTTGGGGTGATACGCTTAAAAAAAAAAATATGCTATAGCCAAATTTTCTTTCAGTTAAGGTTTTCTGTTCTTTAATGAGTGACTATGTGAAATGAGTGAAATTTCTAAGATGTATAGTGAAAATGTGACACTGATAGGACATATTGAGGGTAAGAGGGACACATAACCCCTACCCGACGAGCTTGTATAAATGATTAGCAGAACAGGGATTAGGAGAGATGACATAAAGAAGAAGAAGAAGAAAAAGAAGGGGAAGATAGGAAAACGAAAGAAGAAAAAAGAAAGAAATAAGAAGAAAGAAAGAAGAAAGAAAGGAAGAAGAAAGAAAAAAATAAAGCAGAATAAGAAAGAAAGAAGAAAGAAAGAAGAGCTACAAGGACAGGAAATTATGGAGTGACAATTGCCAACTTACTTAGAAGTACAAGAAGAAGAAAGAAAAGAAAGAAAGGAGGAGAATGGAAGAAAAAAAATGAAGAAAAAGAAAAAAGAAAGAAAAGCAAAGAAAAAGAAAAGAAGAAAGAAAAAAGAATGTAGAAGGAGAAAGAAAGAAGAAATAAGAAAGCAAAAGAAAGAAGAAAAAGAAGAAAGAAAAAGAAAGAAGACGAAAAAGAAGAAGAAAGAAGAAGAAAGAAGGAGGAGGAAAAAATCTACATATGAATTTTGAAAGAAAGAAAAGCAAAGAAAAAGAAAAGAAGAAAGAAAAAAGAATGTAGAAGGAGAAAGAAAGAAGAAATAAGAAAGCAAAAGAAAGAAGAAAAAGAAGAAAGAAAAAGAAAGACGAAAAAGAAGAAGAAAGAAAAAGAAAGAAGGAGGAGGAAAAAATCTACATATGAATTTTGTTCGAAGAAAATTGGTTCAACTTATATCTAAAGTCAAAAGAGTCTCCTCAAAATAGAAAACATACTCTTGAGTTTACTTTACAGCCATATAAGCAAAAGAACATAGGGTTGCTATGTGTTCCGATCGGAATAATTTAAGAATTCTTTTACATGCTCTCGGAGAACTTTCTTGTTTGTAATGAAGTTGCTCTGTTCCTTAATCAGTGGATATTTAGAATGAGTAGCCGCAAGAAGGATTGCTTGTGAGGAAACTGTGCGTCGTGTTTTTGGTCCTTTTGCATTGCGTTGGACAACTGAAGAAACTCGTCTCTATTCATTGCTACGGAATTATCCCATCAGTTCTTTTTCTTTTGACGCTGAGAGCTATTCCATTTTAGCGTTGATAGAAATTTGATGAAATTGTACGACACTAATCTATTTAAAGTAATAGAATGTTTTTTAAATTTTTATTTTAACAGCGTAAACAAATAAGTAGATAAACACGTATTATCTGACCTTAAATAACATTAAATCATTACATTTCTTCAGTAGTTTTAACAAAATTTAATATATGATAAATAGATACACGATGTGTGACTGACAATTTGGGGTAAGAAGAAACTATGAATGTACTAGAGAAAATCATGGAGAGTTGTAGTTTAAAAACAGTAAAATCGACGTTGCTAACCGAAATCCTCCTCTGTGGCTAAATCGGTAAAGCACGTGAGGCTATATGACGATTCCGTATAGGATACAGGTTCGATTCCTGTTGGAGGACGCATATTGTCTATGAAAATTTCTCGGACATTTAGTCCGGTAAATGTCGTTAATACTGTTTATTATAAACAGATCATTTACTTAAATATTTGTATCTATAAAAAGAACGTATAAACATAAAAAATGTCTTAATATATATATTCTTTAGGCCAAAAGTTTGATTCACCCTCTGGTTTTAATTATTAGTATGTTTCATACCGCCTTTGGTTTAAGTAAGGAGTAAGGAAACAGTAAAGTGTTAATTTCTTTATCATTATTTTTATTGAGTCAAATGTTTTTCGTATTTTAAGCTTCAATTAATAGTTCAAACAAATTAGATACCAAAAGCGTTTATTCATCAAAATGTATCCCATCCTATTCTATTGTCTGTTGCAATTGTTATGCCAGAAGCTCAATTCTACGCTTGTACTATTTGGCTGGTTTAGAGACAAAAAAATTCCTGTGCTCGTTCTCAATCTCATTCATATTGTTGAACCTCCGTCTGTACAGGAAATGAGCCATGGCACGGAAAAGGTGGTAATCTGATGGACTGTAGGCAGTTTAAGGCAGCACTTCTAGTCCCTCAAGTTCCATGGGTTTGTGCTCTTGGACATTGGCAGTGTGTGCTGGATCATTGTCATGCTGTTGGAGTACTCGTCTTCGATTGATCAATGCCATGTAGCTGCAGTTGTTGAGCATAAAGATCAGCGTTCGCAGCATGACCATCTGGGACAAGCTCAAAGTGCAACACGCCCTTGAAATCCCATCAAACACAAAACATGGCATTCTGTTCAAATCGTTGTTGTTTGACCACAGGTTCTGAAGCCTTACCAGAACGAAGCCAGTGATTTCTCTCAAAAGAATTACGAAAATAGATCCATTTTTCATCCCCAGTTAAAATGCAATACCCAAAACGAACATCTTGTGTATTTGCCAGCAGTTTGCAAATGCCCACACGTCGATGAGCCTGGCCATTGGTCAGTTCATGAGGAACTTCTCGATAGAGTCTATTCACAAAGCTGAGACTATGTTGTTGATTGATGGTACTTTGTACCAACCAATTCAAACAAGGTTTCATCTTCCGTAACAGATGGTCTCCCTGACCTCTGTTTGTCTTCGAGACTGTGCCACCTTCCTTGAAGCATATGAACCAATATTGTGCTACATGTTCAGTGACAGTTTCTGGGCCTTCCACATCATTAATATCTTATCGCTCTCCTTGCACTCAGTCCTATTTTCCACAGCTAGCGTAAAATGACTCTAAGTGCAATTTTTTTTACCACTCATTATCAAATATGTAAAATAAAGAACAAATGATTAATATTTATGTTATAATATAAAATAAAGAAGAAACAATGCACAACCATTGAACATCAGGTTTTATTAAATTAATAATACAACATGGAAACAAGTTGGCCAAAAATCTTAGTGAAAATTCTAAAAACTTTTGACAACCTGTTATATGATAAAATCCTTCAGAAAGAGAAGTTCCATTGGGCCGAAGTAAGCTTATAAATTAGTTTTGAAAAATCACGCAACAGTCAATTCTTAGGCGATTATTCGAATTACATTTTTGGCCTATGGATTCTCTAACTCTCTCTTTCTCTCTCTCTCACTCTCTCTTTCTCTTTCTCTCTCTCTCTCTCTATATATATATATATATAAATACATAAATATATATATTTATATATATGTATATATATATATATTTGTTTATATATATATATATATATATATATATATATATATAGAGAGAGAGAGAGAGAGAGAGATTTGTTTACGTTCATGTGTTTACGTTAAGATACGCTTCGAGCGTATGCTTCGAGATATGAGCGTTCGAGAGAAAGCATGGGAAATTTGTAGATTAAAAACAGTAATTTAACCTTGTTAACAAGACGCTTCCTCTGTAGCTAAATGGTACAGCACGTCAGGCTATATGACGGTTCCGTGTAGGATACAGGCTCGATTTGTGTTGGAGGACACATATTTTCTACGAGATTTCTCCGACATTCAGGCCGGTAAATGTTGTTAATACTGTTTATTATAAACAGAGCATTTACTTAAATATGTGTATCTATAAAAATAACGTATAAACAGAAATTATTCTCAAGTAATTTTCGGACTTAGTTCATTTCTCTCAGTCACTGTGTGTTTATCTAAAAATAAATACGCTTAAATTCACCTTCGTCCCTGCGGTGCGCCAACGAATCTCCGACCGACGCCAATTCAGCCCAGTTTCGATCCTAGCTAGAAGCAACTGGACGTCTATATACACTGATAAGCTGTGTTACAACGAAACAGTCTGTCTGTGCATGAATATATATATATATATATATATATATATATATATATATATATATATATATATATATATATATATGTGTGTGTGTGTGTGTGTGTGTGTGTGTAAATCGTTGGGGAGAGGTTGAGTCAAATTAATTGAGAAACGGTTGCTGATTGAATACCAAAATAGTGTAGTAGAAATACATACATATATACATATATACATATATATATATATATATATATATATATATATATATATATATATATATATATATAATGTCATTCGTATACAGGCCTGTTGTATATCAATAACAATTTTAGGGGAAAGATTATGTTTACGTTGATGCGACTGCACATGCGTACGAACAAGCGACGTTGGGCATTTTAAATATAAAGATGATTTTTTAAAATGTATTTTGGGTATAAAATCTATCCTATTTCATTTAGATTCTTTTTCTTTTTGCTTGCGTTTCCATCACTATTGTCATCAAATATCCAACATTGTGACAATAGAAGATTCTGACAGGAATGGTGAAACGTGTGATTAAAGCACTTTCTAAACATATATATATTTAATTTAATTCTCGTCGAGCACTCTTAGGAGAAAGCAAGAAGTTGTAAACAATAACTACTACTGCTAATACTGCAAGGCACTTCCATGAATTGAGCCCTGTCGGTCATTGGCGTGTTTATTCGAAGAATAAATACGTAAAAATTAGCTCTGATAGCACAGGGGGTAAAATCTTCGACTGATGTCAGATCAATTGGGTTTCGATCCCGGCTTGAGGCAATCGAAGTCATATGGGAATGGAGGCGTTAAGAATATCATATTTGGTTTGTTTATTCTTACACAACATGTACAAAATGGAGGTAAATTTGAATTATCAGCAGGGAGTGCTACCTCCTCATAAGTCGATTATTTACAGTAGTTTTGGGGTTAAATTTATAGCTATCTTGAGACACCATATATAAAGAAACAAATTGATGAACAGAGAGATACGGTTCGGCTGAGGTAGTTAAAAGAAAATTGGTTCAGCATCTCACTTCACACGGCCTTCTTTAAGATAAACATTATGGCTTTCGTTTCTTTAGGTTAACCGCCGATGTGTAACGGTTATTAATGAATTTGTCTATCAGACTTTAGATAAGTACGGTGAGCATCAATCTGTGGCTTTAGATATCTCGAAAGTGTTTGATAGTGTTTGGTATGTTGGCCCTCTTCACAAGCCGAAGGGCTATTGTGTCTCTGACTAACTTAATCCAATAGTCCTTAATAAATCGTGTAATTAAAGTCGTGTTGAACGGCTACACTTCTAATGTGGGTGTCCCCAGGGCTCTATCCTTAGATCTACGTTGTTTCTTATCTCCACCAATAACCTTCTCGATGTCATCAGTTCCCATTGGTATTTAGACTGATGACACAACTATTTACAACTGACGATAGGCCGGACAAATTAAAACTGACAGCTCCTCTCGAACATCAATTGTTAACTGGGGCAAGGTATAGCTTGTAAATGTTAACGCTTTCAAGTTGAAATTGTTATCTTTTAATCATCATAGAGAACCATTTTTCTAACCTTCAGGAGAGTAATTTCTTGGTCTCACGTTTTCACTGGCATGAAGTGGAGTAATTATATTGAATCAATTGCTAGGTCTACTGCTAAGAAAATGTCATGCCAGACAATTTTTCTCGTCATAATCCATCTTGGCCATTTATAAATCTACCATTCATCTGTGCATTGAATATTGCTGCCATATCTGGTCTGGTGCTCCTGCTACATATCTCAAGATTCTTGACAAAATCCAAAGAAGAGTCTATAATATTACTGATCCTGACCTGGCATCTCGATTTCAGACACTTTCCCACCGCCGTGATGTGGCTTCACTCTGTCTTTCTATAAATATTTTCATGACAGTTGTTCTAATGGGCTCTCCTCTTTGGTACATCGATCACATGCATTTAAGCGTTCTACTAGATTGGCAACTAGGTCTCATCGATTTACCGTTGAAATGGCTACATGTAACCGCCAGATCTATTCTAATAGTTTCTATCCTCGTACTTCTTGCTTCCCTGCCATTTAGAATCTTCAATAATTTAAATGCAATGGAAATCACCATCTTCCTGAATTCTGTTCTTATATTGTCCTTTCTCATTACTAAAGCCTTCTCATTCTCTTTCACTGCGAGTAACCTCTTGCGTCTTAGTCGCATTGTCGCCTTGATTGAGGTGAAATTATTACACACGCACACACGCACACACACACACATATGTATAGGGAGAAAGAGAGAGAGAGAGAAAGAGAGATAGAGAGGTAGGAGGTAGATATAAATAGGTATAATGCGATAGATAAATATTAACAATTAATATTGAGATAAATAGATATGAACATCGGTAGCACACACACACGCACACACACGCACACACACACACACACACACACACACACACACACACACACACACACACACATATATATATATATATATATATATATATATTCAACGTTTGTAGCCATTAGACATCCCTGACTTCCATTTCACCAATCTTTTTCTAATAGGACTTTGCGTACAAATTCGAATTTGTGCGATGTGATGTCCTCATTCGAAAAAGTATTTGCTGAAATATATATATATATATATATATATATATATATATGTGTGTGTGTGTGTGTGTGTGTGTGTGTGTGTGTGTGTGTGAATGTGTGTGTGAGCACGCCAAAGGTAGGATCTGAAGCTCATTTGAGACGTGGAGCTGATTTCTATGTCGATTCTATATCTACAAACGCTATCGCTCAGATATTGAGCACTCTTGCCAAAATTACAGCAAATTTTAAACATTATATATTTCTGTATGACTAAACAGATGGGTAAGATCCCTGTGATAGATAGATAGATAGATAGATAGATAGATAAGAAAGATGGAAACGAACACACTTTGATAAATAGTTTGATAGACAAATAAGAATAGATTAAACATGTTAGTCTGAGAAATAGAATTATATAAATCGCTTTTTGTTAACCATCATCACTGTTTATTAATATTATTAGAAATGAAACCGTTTAGGTAGACCTGGCAGAGTATTTTTCATTTGCTCCTATTAAGCATCTTACTTACTCACATGTGTTGAGACACGTCGCTTATTTTGATGTTCAGCTTTCTCTGTCAGATCCACAAATCTTCAAAACAAGACCATTCATTGCTCAGACAACTCACACACAGAACTGTCACGTTGAGTGTATTTTCTATCATACAACTGAGAAAATGAAGCTAAAGACGAACAATAAAATGTTTTATACTCGTTTTATTTAATGTTCCATTGAAGAAAATAAAGCTACATCAACATATTTTATAGTAGGCTTCATCAGCTGAAAAATCTAAGGAAAATCAAATAAAACAATACAACAAAACAAAGTGAATGGGCGGATAAATAAATAGGACAACGGAAGCAGGTCAATATTGTTGGCACCACTTTCCGATATCTATCGCTGCCGCTTCAGTTCGTCGACAATGTTGCAGAAAAATTATTCTGAATTTCCTCATAAAAACAGACAAATTTATGATTACCATAAAATATATATTTTTGATTTTTACTTTTGAATAGCGTCTTTTTATTTTTTTTATTTTTATTTTTTAACCTTGGTGGAAGCGGAAATCTTGAAATATCACAAATCATTTCTCTTAATACGGTTGACAATTTCTCATCAATAAATAATAGTCAAAGCTAATCTCAACAATTATTTACATTCAAATAAAACCTTTGTACTTGGCATTTATTTAAGACTATTAAAATACGATGCAATGGGAAAAAAATCTGTTATCCGTCATTATGCTTAAAGTGGTTTCAGGATGATAGATTTCTAAAACGATCGATATACAAAACGGAAACAGTGTGTGTGTGTGTGTGTGTGTGTGTGTGTGTGTATTTATTTGGTAGTACGTATATCCTTTATTTCCAGTTTGCGTATTGTTCGTTTCACTCTATTTAATCATTTATATATTTTATTTTGAAAATATTGACTTGCATAAATGAATCTGACACACCAACACACACAAGATGGCCATTGACTCGTTATAGGAGTATGATCGTCGCTGACAAATTTTCCGTGCATCCAGTTATTGGAATTTAGAGTTTTCCTTCTTCTGGACCGGTTGCCAATCAAGGCCGAAGTTACACGTTTCTCCTACTGCTTAACCCAGAGCTTGGGAGATAAGAGATGGAATCATACATTTCCCAAGAATATTTGCACGAATATAACGAACGATTGGAATTCGAACTCTGCCCAATGATTTCTCGTTTAGAGTCACTAAACATTACATCCCCCACCCTCAGACATACATACATACATACATAATTTTCCCTTTTGTCATTTGTATCTAGATATCTATAACTTTCTCTCCCTCTCTCTCCCACCCTCTCTCTCTCTTTCTCTCTCTCTCTCTCTCTCTCTCTCTCTCTCTATATATATATATATATATATATATATATATACAGGGTGTCCATAAAGTTCGTGTGCATTTAAAAAAATGTATAACTTTATTTGTATTTGCGATAGAAATAATTTGTAAAAAGGATTAGAAAGAAGTAAATCTATATTTTTTAAGGTTTTATTAGCAATACAAAGGGTAATACGATTTTGCAGTTCACGGAAAACATTTGCCAACTGATTTACAGTAATGTCTGAAATCACATTAGTTATTTTAGCTATACTTAAAACTAGGTACATTAAACTTTATAACATTTTTTACAGATTATTTCTATCAAAATTACAAATAAAGTTAATTTTTTTTAAAAGTGCACACGAACATTATGGACACTCTGTATATATATATATATATATATATATATATATATATATATATATATATATCGAGAGAGAGAGATAGAGAGGTTTCTGGTGCTTTCTTTTTTTTCCATTTTTCCTCGGTTGCAATTTATTTGAAAATTGTGCTATCCAGAGTTTTTCACCCATCGTGTTTAAATAGATTTACATTATATATATATATATATATATATATATATATATATATATTGGGGAAATTGTATGACAAAGTGGAAAAAGTTTACTTGTGATGCGTTTCGTCCTTCAGGACTTCATCGGACTAAATTTGTTAATTTGCAAGGACTACACATGCGTACGAATGAGTAGTCCTGTTCATTTAGAGTCTTTCGGCTAGATACATAAAAATTATAATTAAAAAAAAAAAATATATTAAGCCGAATTCATTTAGACTCTTTCGGCTAGATATATACAAGGTAACCAATATGTGTTATTTACATTTAAATAACTTTATCGTATTTTATATATATATATATATATATATATATATATATATATATATATATATATATATATATATATATATATATATATATATATATATATGGCTTCAGCGGTAAAATATAAATGACCTCCAACACTTTCAAGTGGTAATTCGAGTGGGACTTGCTAAGAATGGTAAATGAGTCCACACTGAAATTAGTGGCACAATTATGGCTATTTATTAGGTGTTCTGCGATGGAAGGCCCGTATGTATCGGTCAGAATGTCTGAAGAAGTGTATTTAAGATTGCGGATTTTCGTTGGAACGTGTTGCTTTATTCTGAAATCATCATGAGTGGTAATAAAAATAAATTTTATCTTTTCATGGCGGTCATAAAATTTTGTACCACAAATCATATTTTTAAACATTTCTATTTATTAAATTTAACTTATTATTTATTTCTGTTACTTTATATCACACTTTAAAGGAGCTCAGTGAACTTAAACCCATTCTAATGGAAACTTAAAACTTGTAAACAGGCATTATTATGAAAATCTGTACCTCTAATACGCAACATTATATTTGCAGTAATTACTTTCTAAAATAAAACGATATGAAATTTCCCGACGAAATACAGTAGGCAGAGTGTATAGCAACTGCTGCTGACCCGGTGAAAGCCAGATTTTTATAGTAAAGTTACCGAGTGTAAATCAAGAAGAATTCAGTGAAAATATGTTTAAAATGGAAAATCTTTATCCTCAAGTACGTTATAAAGATATCTGCAAAAGAGACCTGAGGACCCTAGGTATCAACCCAGACACATGGGAAGCTGTAGCTTTGGAATGATCATCTTGGAGACAGGCAGTGCTTCACGAAGTTCAAAGTGACATTGCCTAGTACTCAAAGGTGAAAAGGCAAAAAACAAGAAACAAGAAAGAAACTCCAAAATAAATAATAATCATAACAAAAATATTTTTTAGATAAAAATAAAATAAGTTAATAAAATAATAATAATAATAATAATAATAATAATAAAAAAAAAACAACAATCAAAGCCCAAACATTGTTATTAGAGACCGCAAACAAAATACGTGACTCCTTATTGACATGGAGGTCCCTGCGGATTGCAATGTATCTTTGAAGATCTTCAAAAAGCTATCACAATACAAGGACCATTTCAAAAATTTGGCCCGTGGGAACATCAACTATCCCTGTTGTAGTTGGAGCCCTCGAATTGGTTGGAAAAGATTCCAGTAGACTAATTGAAGGGATTCGTGTAAGCCATGCCTTAAAGAAATACAAAACATTGTTCTCACGAGTACAGCCCACACCTTACGAAGGGCTTTATCTATGTCAAATATTGTTTTTTTTTTGTTAGTGGAAAATGTAATGATACCATTTCTAACCTTAGGTATCTAGGCGGGACCCGGAACGAAATGTGTACACACCCGAAATCAAAGGAAATAAAATAATAATAATAATAATAATAATAATAATAATAATAATGATAATAATGATAATAATAATAATAATAATGATAATAAGTGCAAAAACGTCATAATAATAATAATAATAATAAGTACAAAAAAACGTCATAATAATAATAATAATGAGTACAAAAACGTCATAATAATAATAATAATAATAATAATGAGTACAAAAACGTCATAATAATAATAATAATAATAATAATAATAATAATAATAATAATGAGTACAAAAACATTATAATAATAATAATAATAATAATAATGTAGGTTCTGTGACAAATACATTGAAACTATTGATCAACTTATCACAATCTGCGCAATACTTCCCCCCACTGAGTACAAAACCCATCATGACAGGGTAGGTCACTAGCTGCACTGGAAGATCTTTCATCTGTACGGGATAAAAGCGGTTGCAAATTGGCATGAGCATCATCCTGAATCTGTAGTTGAGGGGGGAAATGTTAGCATCCTCTGAGATTTTTCTATCAACACAGATCGAACAATATAAGCAAACCGTCCAGACATTATTATTATCAAAGACAGAAAAGAAAAAGTTTACACACTGATTATAAATAGCTGACTTTTGTTTAATTAAGTAGAAACAAAAAAAAAAAAAATCACATCCTTCACTTGCCCTAGGTCAAGGGTCATGACCCGACATGTGATTATTAAACAAATATTCTTTTTAATAATAATAATAATGCTATATATTTTTATAGAATAAAAAAAATAATAATCGCAATCACTTTTTAAATAAAAAAATAAATTTCGATGAAAAAAATTTGCATAAAAGTCTTTACTGAGAAAGATTTGTGGGAGGATTGAATTATGAAGCTGCCTGAAAGAAAGCGGATGAGGATGAAAGAAGACGGTAAATATGCTTTTCAATAGAGTCAATTTCAGAGAAAGAAAAAACAAAAACAAACGATTATCTTTTATTTTAACTTAATGAACTGAATGAACGTTCTGACTCACGCAATAAAACTACAACGTCCTGGGTATGACGTATGTACTACATCCGGCAGCAAGGCCTCTGATCGGGAGGTTTTGAGGAGCGTGGAACCACCTCATAATTGCTCTTGTTCCCAGATCCATCCCGACCCGGGGTGGCAGCACCGGCTATGTGCAAATAGTTAATCCTCAAACTGGGGTCAAAACTCTATTAAAGTATAAAAGTAGATTTTTTGTAGCGAAAATACTTGGAGAAAAAATATTACCAGCAATAGATTTTTGAAAAAAAAAATTACCAGCAATAGATTTTTGAAAAAAAAAAATGTTACCAGCAATCGATTTTTGAAAAAAAAAAATTACCAGCAATAGATTTGACTTTAATTAAAAAAATACGTCAATGACGCCTGATCTACAAACTGATTTCTTACAAAGAATACATATTCTATTCATACGGACCTATCCTAAAAATCTTGTTGGCATTAAATAAACCATTGAGGTATTGATATGCCGTACAGCAAACTAACCCAAACTAAAACTATAAGAACCACTATTGCTTTTGTATGTTCTTCGTGAAACCCTCCATACTAAACTATCAACTTAGCCAGTTAATGTTTTGCTTTACGCTTAGCAAAGCTTTGCAAGAGAACTGGAATTTGACTTCCCGAAAGCGCGCGACTGATAGACACTTGTGGTGGCTAAATGTAGCATATAAAACCAGGTTTACTCTTGTCACGTTTAAAAATCCGATTTGTCGCCAATGGCTGATTTGATCTTGAAATTTAAACGGCACGATCTGGAATTACTGTTTATATATTATCTCACGTGTGGGACACAGTAGTGAAAAAAAGTTCAACAGATAATATGGAACTTATATATATATATATATATATATATATATATATATATATATATATATATATATATATGATAAGGGGTCTTCCATTTTTACACAGATGGGCTCGCCCGAGGTATACATATACTACTATCAGTGAATACCTGGAGTCTGTAATCGAGTAGTATCAGAGTAGTATTAGAGGAGGGTAGCACAAGAGTCACCGCCACGAGACTCAGTAAGGAGTCATACCGTGATACTTCAATATCAAGACTGTATATATATTATTGCTACTAACCCGCATTCCTGGATCTACTAACCCGTATTACCAGTTTGTATTATTACGTTAATACATTTATTTTCCTTATCTATTCCTGGCGTTTGTTATTTATTGATATCGGATTTGATCTCTAAATCCATAACAATATATATATATTTATATACAGAACCAGATGGAGCAAAGCTCAGAAAAGGAGAAAAAGCCCATTCTTTAACAAAGCTAATAATCTTCTACTGTCAGTAAGAAAGTGATTGGCAATATGTTTCTTTGAAAAACTCGTAAATGCATTACATCAGACCCAGAACTTTTATCAAATGCGATAAACTGCTGTTCCCTTTATGCATATTGGGACTCAGTCAAAACCTCAAGTGAAACTCGTATATATGGTCCATCAGTAAAAATGCCTGAAAGATTGTCAGCAAGTACCTGGCTCCGTCTCTCCTCTACCTTTATAAGAGCCACATTAAGCCGAACATAGGGTGCTGCTGTCATATATGGACAGGAGCTGCACAGTCTTCACTTTCCACTCGTAGAGTCCAAAACCGTCTCCGCGTTTTTGTGAGTGACGAATTATTTTCCATCCTACAACCTCTTTCCTCACAGACGAGACGTCGCGAGCCTCTCGCTGCTCTATCGCTATTTCCATGGAAAGTGTTTAGATGAACTACACTCCTTATTTCCACCAGTTCTAACGCCCACAGCTAAAATCCGCCATGTCACGCACATGGTTGCGAGTCATCGTCATTCCCTTCGTATTCCTTTGGTGAGATGTAAGTGCCACTCGAGCAGTTTCTTCCCACAAGGATGCTTCCCCGATCACATCGATCGTAATCTGTTCAAGTCTTCGGTTAATCGTTGTCTTCCACACGCATTCGCATAATCTGTGCTTCTTACTCTATAGCCCTCTATCTCGAGTGGTCCCCGACGTTGTACACAGAATGAAAAAAAGGTCACCAGATTGTTGCAGGAATCCAGTTTGTAGTGGTGTTGTCTCGTTTATTGTACTGGGGTATTTTCTTGTGTTGAATGGAAATATATATTCATATTTGTCTATATTTCTGAGATGAGGTATTGCAATTATTTGCATTATTTACATTGTTCGGATTGTTGTTCTCATCTTTGTCATGTTCACGACATTTCGGCCGTTATACATCCTGGCCTTCTTCAGGTGACTGGAATTTCGAATTGAAACCTTTATTTCGTTCACTGGGGTAGATTGTTCTAGTTCCACGTGCCGTGCCTTAAGGGGAGATGGCTAAGACATCCGGGAGGGGCATGGCATGAAATTCCAATCACCTGAAGAAGGCCGGAGCGTACAACAACCGAAAGGTCGTGAGCATGACAATAAAGATGAGGACAACAGTTTGAACAATTTAAATAATGTAAATATATTCATATTGTTGTGGAGACATTACTGTTGTTGCATGAGTTTTTTTTTCGAACAGGAGCTATTGCTGTGTATTATATGTGACACGAGGCTCGCCTGGGGCTATGAAGCCCCCACACCGGTATAAAAACGAGACACGTCCTGTTACTACGGCATCCTATGGTTGAAGAGAGAGAGAGAGAGAGAGAGAGAGAGAGAGAGAGAGAGAGAGAGAGAGAGAGAGAGAGGGAGAGAGAGAGAGAGGGGGGTCCTTTCTTTTTACAATGTTTAATACAAAGTCTCCAAACAAGGTGGGTTAATCCTAAAATGGTATTAATTCAGTTGATTCTGAAATCTGTTAATATTAATCTGATAAATACATTTTTTAAACATTTAATATAAACATGGTTAGTTTGGATTTAATATTCCTGTTTATATCTTCTTATTCTATGTGTCGCGTTCTTTCAGGACATGGGCGATTATAGTTCTCCAGAACTTACCATCCCTTGTGGCCCTTAGCAGTTTTTCTCTCTTTACTAAAGCTTCTGTGCCCCCGTTTCATCATCCATTAGCACAAGCTCATCAAGCAGGTAGCTCACTGCCTTCCCTATCTCTTTTGCCGCTAATATACCCCGAGAGGATTAAATTTTCCAATCCCTCTTTCCTCATTATGCGTCCAAGAAAGTTCATCTGTCTCTTCTTGATTCTGGGAATAAGTGTTCTTTTTTACTCATCTTGTTTAAGAATTAATCGTCGATTAATTGCCCCGTCCATGGAATTATCAGTATCCTTCTGTAGAACCATGTTTCTGTGGCGAGATTGCCCACCATTCACTGCTGTATAAGAGGATGGATATCCCATAGTAATCCAGAACTCTTTGCTTCTGACATAATTTTACAGTTTCTCCTTATTTGGCTTTTGGATTGCTTCTTTCGCTAATCCAATACAGGGACAAAATAATGTCAACGGCTTTTATCACATTTGCCACAATTACCTATAAACATATAACCATTAGAATAATACTAAAAACTTTATGGACATTTTACGGCTTGAATTCACGATAATGGTGTTATAAATAAGGTCAGTGAGATATCCGACGCCTCTACAAAAAGAGATTTGTCTCAGGTCGATAAAAAAGTCCTTCTGACAAGTCGAAATGTTTGTTTAAATATATATTTTTACGACACTTGTCTTCCTTATAATTGAGCTAATGCAATACGAAATCCGTTTATTTTAGCTGATATGTCACAAGACGTAATGTTGCTGAGAGAGAGAGAGAGAGAGAGAGAGAGAGAGAGAGAGAGAGAGAGAGAGAGAGAGAGAGAGAGAGTTTGGCTGGAGAAGGTGTAGTGAGAGCTAAAGAAATGAGAGTGAGGGGGTATAGAAATAGAAAGAAAAAAGAGAGATGGTGTATGCTTGGAGAGAGAGCGTGGAAAATGGGTAGTGAGAGTCGGAGAAATAGAATGTGAGGAGGCACAGAAATGGAAAATGAGGAGGAGAAAGGAGAGATATAGATATAGATAGAAAAACGAGCAATAAGAAAACGAAAGGGAAAGGCAGATAAAAAAAGGAGTAATGAGAGAATGAAAAACTGTGGGAGAGAGAGAAAGAGAGAGAGAGAGAAAGAGAGAGAGAAAGAGAGAGAGAGAGAGAGCAATTGCTGAGTAAGAGAGTGAGAGATAGAAAAAGATGGTGAGAGGAGTAGAAAAACTAGAAAAAGATACACCGAAAGAGGAAGTGAGATGAAACAAGAGAGAAAAAAACGTGAGTTAAAATATGAGAAATAGAGTTAGGTGCAGAGAATGTGAAAAAAGGAAGATAACAGGGTGAATGACAGAGAACGAAAGCGTAACAGTAAAGAGAAAGTGTCAGAGAAAAGAGAGAGAGAGAGAGAGAGAAAGAGAGAGAGAGAAAGAGAGAGAGGAAGAAAGAAGAGTGGGAGGGGCCAGTAAAAACAGAGTATATCGATTTATATGAAAAGAAAACGTTTGGAATCTATTGAAACACTATGGTGCAAGAATAAAAAAATATACCAGGTGTAAGAGAAAAAATGTTCAAGCCGTGTTACAGCATAATTGTCCATCCCACAAAATTTTTAATATCTAAAAAAACAATAAACTAATTGTGTTTCTTTTTTCCAGGTTTTCAGATAAGACGTTTAGCCATCTTGACACCATTTATCGTAAGAATCAATGAAAAACACTTTAGTTATTCATCTGAAAAGAGAACAGGTTAAAATCGTCGTGTCAGCTCCACTTTCTTCTCAAATGAGCAATGGTGAGAGGAAAAATATAAAGCCTTCGGTAATGGTACCAACATTCATACTCTGGCTTCCATCTTCAAAGTCCATTCAAGAACCATCAAGAGAACGGTGAATAATTTTATAAAAGAGGGAACCGTAGAGTTGAACTGGGTCAGGAGGTCACAATAACAACAGGGATCATCATTTCAACTCAGAGTTAAAAAAAATCAATTAGAAAAGATCCAACTCAATCCATAAGACGTTTGACACGTGAGAGAGGAGTTTCACCTTTGACAGTCTAAAGAGCAGTGAAAAAAAACTTGAAAATAAAATTGTATGTGAAACGTGTGAGGCAACTTGTTACTCCAGGACAGAAAGTTAGAAGTTTAGAGAGGGCGAAGATCATCTTGAATAAATTGGAAAAAGATCCTGGAATAACATGTATATATATATATATATATATATATATATATATATATATATATATATATATATGTGTGTGTGTGTGTGTGTGTGTGTGTGTGTGTGTGTGTGAACTTTATTTCAATCCTTCATGAGACTCCGATCCTTAGCTATGATCAATTAATGATGAACATGTCATTTCGTTTATAATCGATTTCATCATCATTCTTCTGTTAAGCTTGGAAAGTAATTATACATTCTCATTCCTCAAAGTAGAGGCCAAAAAATAGTCTTATAAAAACCTCGGAGAATTCCAGTAAGATATCTTTAATCGTTTCTAAGATACACCTGTTCAAAGCTTACTGTAACAATTGAACAATTTTGCCGTTACACGATTTGGACAATATGGCTGTCACACCCAGTACACACACACACACACACACACACACACACACACACACACACACACACACACACACACACACACATATATATATATATATATATATATATATATATATATATATATATATACAACTATAGGATTGGTGTATACGGAATAAATTCCAATAAACCAAAAAAATATTATTCTTAATAGAATGCGCAATACATAGTAGAGCGAATATAATTTATTCGAAAATTATAACATAAATATGTTATAAAATCACTACAAAAATAGCCATTTTGTTTCAACACTTCTGGTGATATATATATATATATATATATATATATATATATATATATATAAAGTAAGAATGATTTTTTATAAAATGTTCACAATACAAGGCAACTTGAGAAAATAATTTTATTAGACGAAGAGTTTTTGAAAGTGCAGTTATTGATTCTTGCGAAAATATTAATTTAGGCCCTGGATTTTTCAACTATCTCCTTTCTTAAAAGAATGTCTCTTTCTCAAGACATCTTGCTTTTGCATGACCATATTTTCGAAATGAAAAGAAAATTATTAACTCAAGACATTTACAAATTAAACAGACAAAATAAAAAAAGAAACCTAGACTTGGTTAAGATTATAGCGGTCGGAGAAGCTGTCGGGAATCTGTTCCACAAAGTAGCAGTTATTGGGAAGAAGCTGTCTGAATGGAACTTCTTTCTTATCAATAGAATACGAAGGGAATGTGAATGATTTACTTCTGTGTGTGTCGTATGATGAGTTTTAGCTGTAAAGGTTTGAACTGGTGTAAATAAAGAATGTAACATGGCCAACTTGAATGCTTGCATTATCTTTGCAAAGCACATCACTTTCCTTTTGATGACAGCAGAACAGACGTCAAAGGTGAGAGAGAGTTGTAACTTATGACACCCTATATCATGATGCCGTGTGTAAGCTTCAGTGTCGTTTACAATTTCACTGTGGATGTTACTGTTCCTTTGGTCTTTGTCGCACATGCAAACGGCCATTAGTTGAATGAAAGCAGAACTTGTTTTAATAACTGAATATCACAAATATCCGTTTTATCCCACAGATGCCTCTATCGGAGCGCACAGGAAATGTGAAGGTCGATGTTTTGATGTAAACAGAAGTCCTGCAAGAGGTGTGTTTTCTTATTGTACTGCATTTCTTCTTTTGTTTAATCATTTCACCCCAAGCAAGGTGATAAAGCCGCTAAAACACAAGTGGTTACTGAGAGTGAAAGAATCTGATAAAAACATTAAGGAGAGAGGACAACAAAAGAACAGGAATCAAGAAGACAGAAGATGACGGTTGACATTGCATTTAAAGTTTTGAGGATATCCGTTTTTTAAAATAATTTCACGCTATGCAAGGCAGTAAAGCCACCAAGATACAAGAGTATGAAAGAATTAGAAAAGAGAAACATTATGAAGGAGTGAAAACAATAGGAAAGTAATTAGGAAGACAGCAGATAGCGATTGACATTGCATTTCAATTTTTGAAGATCAAAGTTGGCAGGAACGCATGGAGCCAGAAAGGACTTCCACAAGCGAGAAGTGTGAGAAAAGAAACTGTTAGCATAGAACTTACGGTTACATTTATCCAATTCAACTACGAATTAATGAGACTGTTCTGCCAATCTAGTACTGCGCTTAAGTTCATAAAGTCTAGGTACCATAGCGAAGAGTTCATCCGAATAATTACCATGAAAGTATTTACAGTAAAGTCACATAGAAGCTACTTTAGAGTTGTGGGAAAGTCACCGAGATGCCAGGCTAGGACCGATATATATCGTTTAAGTTAAAGTTAATAGATAAAAATTAAATTAAATTTGATATTTAAAATTGAGGACAGAGAAGAAAATAAAAGAACATGATACAAAGTAATTGAAGATGATGACTGATGTTGCACTTAAATTTTTGAAGATCGTGGTTCATAGGAAAAGAAGAGAGTTCCAAAAGTGAAAAGTTCAAAAGAAGAAACTATTAGAATAGAACTTACGGTAACATCTAGCAATTTCAACAGTAAAATGATGAGAGTTGTCAATCTATTACTGTGTTGACGAGGAAAGCTAGCCAGAACAATTACGATTAAAATATTTACAGAAAATGCACAGGGAGGCTAAGTTACAGTGGTCGGAAAGTGACTGAAGTCGATCTGTACTTTGAAGGCATGGTAGTCGATTTGACACAATCGCTCTTACAAGTGTCCCGACGTTAGTGAGCAGCTGTACTGTATGGCCGTCCAGATCCTGATCTATAGATATAGACTGTGGTGGCATCCTACCGTGAACCGATTCTTAAATTATAAAAGCTTAGCGAACCGGTTGTTAGTTTATCTGAAAATAATCTTATGTATTAATAGTTGATATATAATAGCTAAAAATATAATTAATATCATTGCTGTAAGTTCTGTGGAGGCTGAAAGAAAGCATTCTGTGATGAACTTAATTTCTTCTGACAAAAGAAACCGTCTTGAAATTAAAAATGTGGCAAATCTTCCATTGGATCTTTGGGACTGTAGCGATTCAGTTTGAATGTGGCTAAGAAATTGTAACATAGCTGATGACACTAGATGTCATACTTCTGAAAAGAAATCTGATAAGAACAGAATTTCGATTTGGAAATATCGTAATAAATAAATGCTTTCTATTAAATTACTAAGTACTATTAAAGTACTAGACTGGTGTCGAGATTTCACTAAATAAAGTTTGGATGGCTAGATGTAATCGTAAATTCTATGTTAATAATTTTTTTTTGTTGCACTTCTCGCTTGTAGAACCCCCTTCTTGCTGCATGCTTTCCAGACAACTTTAATCTGCAAAAATTTAAATACAATATCAATCGCTATCTACATTCCTCCTGATTACTCTTTCCTCTCCCCACTCATTATTAATGTTTCTGATGCTAATTCTTCCATACCCTGTAACCCCTTGTGTCATAGTGGCTTTACTACCTTGCATAGGGTGATACCGATTAAAAACATATAAAAATGGTTTAATTCCTTTTGATACTATAAAGTGATTTGTTTCCATTCTCAGATTGAAAAGAAAATAAGCAGAATAGCTTCCTAAAGCTGGTCTGCATTTATAGAACCGGTTCCTGGAAATTCTGGATGTCATAATTGGATGTAGAGATATTCATTTGACTACTATTACCAATATCGAAGCATCACCAACATATTAGATCCAGCATGCACAACAAATGATTCACAAAAGGTCTTCGATTGAGACTCCTCTCAAACATCGCTAACTGAACAATGTATGCGTCTATGTGGCACGACACCTACTTACACTGGACGCTTTCAACATACCGAACCTTATCGCAACATCATCTAAAGCTCAGACAGAGAATATATACTGGTATATGAGTATTACAAGATGGCCGAAAACTTTGAAAATTTTACCCTTCCTCAAGCATATTGCATTCAGTGCAAAATCGGCATCATTGTTCAGTGTTGGAATAGAACTTTATGGAATGTCGGTTGAACCATTTGGTAAGTTTCTCCAGATTCGAGCCGTTTGGAAACTTGTGAAGGAAGTTGGCGAATCTGTATTTAATATCCTGAGTACTTTCGATCATCGTTGGTCAGTTTTAATGAAAGAGGGAGGATTGAAACATAGACAGTGGAGCGTTTATGTTGTGAATAGCCGGGGTTAGAGATGAATATAGATTAATACGTTATGCTGATATATATATATATATATATATATATATATATATATATATATATATATATATATATATATATATATATATATATATATATATATAAACTATAAAACTATATATATGTGGCACTGTGGCTGTGAGGTGGTTAAATGTTAATTCTAAGCAGAAAAATGGTTAAGAACAAAATGAAAGATAAACTGGAAGAAAGAGAGAGAGAGAGAGAGATAGAGAGAGAGGAAGGGAGAGAGAGAGGGAGAGAGAGAGAGAGAATGAAAGACATTTTTCTTGGTAATGTGGAAGTGAAAAAAAAAGGACCCTCTGGATTTTCTCCCCTCTACGAATTGGAAAGATGCACCAAGTGTTTGCTTTTTTTATCCGTCGAAAATCTGGCATGTGGGTAAAGCAAATTGGGAAATGGCTTTATATCTTTCTTGGGAAATTAGAAAAACACATGTCATTTGCGAGAAGATAGACGGGAATTATATTTTCGTTGGCGAACACGAATTGAGAGATGAAAACAGAGAATGAATCCGTTGGGATGGTTAGAATTATGAAAGTCGATCTTGTCATGACAGTAAGGTGGTCTCGTTTATGTTTTTGACAAGACAGCGATCGGTCCAAGGATGAGGAAAATCTCTTGGTTGAGAATTCGAGTAAACAAATATAGAACTTGGGAAATCATTTTATCTATCTAGATTAAATGAGAACGCAATGTTCTGGTTTGTGTTCTCGCTGGACAGAAGTAATTCTAGGGAAGTGGAAGGGAATCAAAGAATTGAAATTAATGATGAGAATAAATGACGCCCTTTCTCCTACGCACTTTAAAAATTAGATTCGTTACACAGATATTTATGCTACCCCTGAGAGGTGGGCAGAATTAGAATACTGAGAAGGAAGGAGGAAAGGCGTAATCTATCACCACCAGTGTTGAGTGGTGGTGCGAGATGTGAAGTGAAGGAGGTTGGAGTTAGGAGGAGGAGTAATTCCTGTAACTGCTACCAAGAAAGTGGATAATTCTCCAAGTTTGGAAAGTTGATCAGGTAAGCAGAAATAGGGAACAAAGAAAGCCTTTATTGGGATTAATGTGAAAATTAGGGAAATCGCCGAATCCCCAGAAACCTTCGGACGCACGCCAGTTTTGGGCCGAAGTGCATATAAGTAGAGGATCTTGGGAGCTCAGGGACTTGGGGCCGAGAATCCGCATTGAGTGCCTCTGGAATCCACGTCAGCTGCCACCAGATTTCCTGATTCTAAAGAACTTTGAACCCAGTTCCTCCAGAATTTTGCACAAGGTCTAGTGTTACTATAGAGATTGATGCAGGAAAGATTAATTATTTTTGTACCAAGACTATATAAACCAGTTGAAGATGAAACCCATGAATCTTTCGTTTTATTTTTTCGTTGTGAAGATATTTTTCTTCCTTAATGTAGTAACCGCCACAGCTTAAACCAGCGCTGCGGTTACTAGGACCTTTGATCTTCCACTGCTCTGAGATCAAGAATACAACGTGGGCAGAGTTGGTGTGGATCGAAGCGACCAGCGACCAACAACCAGCTTGGACCAGCATCAGCAGTAACCAGCACAGAGTTAATCATGTGGTTAAAATGTCATCCTAAGGTCCTGAGGACCAGACCACTAAACGTGGTTACACCACCGGATGTAGGCGGCGGCAAAAGGTGTTATATAAATAAACTAGATAAAAACAGACACATAACATTACATACTAACTCCATAATATCCACTATCCAAAATAATTTAGCCAATGTAAGGGGTTATGTGATCGCAGAAATTGTCTGACAGTCATGACTGGGTTCTCTTGCTTGTGTAGCGTGGTGCAGAGTCCTGTTGCCAGACATAGAATCTTCCAGCAGCCACCCAGAGCAGCACTACTTCTTCAAGGCACTTAATGTTGGCCTCCGTATTGAGTCTGAGGCCCTCACCAACAAATTCAGTAGTTCTTTTCTTATTAGAACGATAAGAGTGAGTTTTCCAAGCTGCCGTACATTCGTAAACACCATTAGACTCATCCAACTCTTTCCGAATCCACTGTCTTCAGATTGACACCCAAACGCTTTGGAATGTTCGTATTGGAGCTTCAGTGCGAATGCCAAGCAATACAGCATGCAATTTTCAAATTTCTGGCGGAGCGAAATGCTTCATGGCTCTTTTTTTTTCTTTCTCGCAGAAGGTGCCCAACTGACCTTACTATACAGTTCAGTCGATAAAATCAAAACGAAAGCGCATGCGCGAAATTAAGAATATAAAATGGTGACAATTTACCTATCGCACCCTGTATATGTTGAATATATATATATATATATATATATATATATATATATATATATATATATAAGGAGGAAGGGAGGGCATATGAGAAAGCGTGAGAGAGAGAGAGAGACATGAAGAGGGAGCGGGATGAAAATGTAAGATGACCTGAAGGTAAAGTAAATGAAATTAAATCGTGGTATTGAATAAATGAGGTTAAAGGAAAACGTACCGCAACGAGGTTAACTCATAATATTGAGTCTGGCTCTCCATGTAAGAAAGAAGTTGAATCAGGACTACATACAAATCGGACATTTTTACTGGGACCCGTTTTCAAGTTATTTCATTTTAATCATTATCTTGCAGACCGAATCTAAGCTGATAGAAAGTCCGTCTAACTCCCACTGATATGAAGTATGCCGACAACGTGGGTTTGGAATTTAGACTTATTGGCATTCGAATCTATGCTGATGCTACTGTCGTTGGACCTCGTGTTAGCCATGTAAAACTTGTACAGTGTTTGCAATGTCGGACAGAAAGCTGTTGAGTTTGAAAGCAATTCAATACGCTTGAGTTAATGCCTTTTATGATGATTAACCCAGGTCCGCAATGTAAACAGGAAGTGTGTTTCGTCGAGAAAGTGGCGTTGGAGGCCGGAGAGTAAACGTAATATCGACTAATGGGACCAGCAAACAGAATGATCTTTCCAAAAGGACTTTCAGTTGTGAACGCTATATATTCAGTATGTATCTCTCTCTCTCTCTCTCTCTCTATATATATATATATATATATATATATATATATATATACGTATAATCTACTTGAACCTTTATAAGTTGATATATTGCATACATATATATGTAAATGTGTGTGTGTGTATATATATATATATATATATATATATATATATATATATATATATATATATATATTATACAAATATATCAGTTATCCTCTGAATTGAATGTGTTTCTAACGTCAAAGACTGAAGCCATTGCTCTTAATAAACAAAGAGATTTACACTGTAAATTTTCAGCCTAAATATTCATGGTTTAAATTTCCTCACTTAATATTTTCGAAGTAAGTTGTGTGTGTTTTGCTTTTAGATCAAATAGTAACCCTGGTCTCACAAGTTCTAACGCAAGAAGGCGCCGTTGAAGGAACACATTTTCGGTCACTGGCTTACTGTTCTTTTTCGTTCGCCTAACCGATGACATGGATGTTAAATAAATTATTGAAAAGAAAAATCAGTCTTTCAGTTTTATCTCTCGTACACAGGCCGACATTTGATTTTTTTTTCCGTCTATAAATATTTACACAGTGACATTACTTCATATACAAGCTTTTTTTAAACGTTTTGCCCCAAGTAAAGCGACAATGTCACGAGAACGCCAGGAGTTACACGGAGTGAAAGTGAAAGAGGAGGAGAAAACTGAGAAAGGGGGTTCTAAGGAAAGGACAAAAAAGGACAGGGTTCAAGAAGGCAGAAGATGACGTTTGACGTAGCATTTAAATTTTTGAAGATTGTAGTTATCAGCGAAGCAAGAAATCGGAAGAGAGTTCCACAGTTGTGAAGTGCGGGAAAAGAAACTGTTAGAGTAGAAGTAATGGTTACATCTAGCTAGTTGAACAGTAAAACAGTGAGACCTAACTGTCAATCTAGTAGCACACTTAAATTCATGTAGTCGGAGAACGAGGGTAAAATGCTCATCAGAGCAGTTTGCCATGGAATTATTTGTAGATAAGATACAATATACAATATAATATATACAATATTATAAGATAAAAGATAGAGGGAAGCCACCTGAAGCCACTGAAGTCGAGATGCTTGGTCAGAATCGATTATATTACAGACCATTCTTTAGAGTTTGTTAAAGATCGCGAGACGTACAGCAGGAGCACCAGACCAGGTATTGAAACATTTTACGGACGAATGGTAGATTTATAAATGTGCAAGACGGATTCTGAGGTGAAAAAAATGTTTTTGGCATGACACAGTGAATAAAATTTCCTTGCAGTAGACGCAGCAATTGATTCGATATAGTCTCCCCACTTCATGTCAGTGGAAAAGGTGAGGTCAAGAAGGCGTAGACTGTTGCGCTCCTGGAGTTTAGCGTCAGCCATGCTGATGGGAGATAGAAAAATTTCTCTGGTGATTAAATGAAAACGTCAATTCTTGAGACCAATAAATTGATAACGTAAATAAACAGACCCCCATATTTTATGGTATAAAAACATATTACGAAACTGTGAAAGTATCTCCTGTATTCGACAAAATGGCGGTCCATTAGCTTGAAGTATTTAACACCAAAAACAAAAGCATTACAAATTATTATTACAGTAAGTTTCAACAAAGATCTTCGTCATAAATAATTTCCAAATTTTAAAAAATCAAATTTATTCTTCCAAAAACGAAATACAATTAAATTTTATTCAATAATATATTCATCGTTATTTGCAATGACTTGTCACTTCTTATCAGGTACAATACCTTCCAAAAACAAAATACAATTAAATTTTATTCAATAATATATTCATCGTTATTTGCAATGACTTGTCACTTCTTATCAGGTACAATACCTTCCAAAAACAAAATACAATTAAATTTTATTCAATAATATATTCATCATTATTTGTAATGACTTGTCACTTCCTATCTTTTTCAGTAAAACCCCGCAGTTGGTTATGTGAAAAAGTATTCGACGAACTCTTTAATATGATTTTCATTAAAAAGAAAATTCCTTATCAAAGCGTTTTGAAGCGATTGAAAAGGGTAATAGTTGGTTGATGCAAGCTCAAGGGAGCCACATGTCCGTGAACTGACGTACTTTCTTCGGTGAGTCTGGTGAAAGATCTGTCGGTAATCAGTATAAGTAATACAAGGACCGTCAAGACCATCATGGAAACTGGTAATTTCTTCCCTAGCCAATTAGAAATGTTGGTTGGTGTCCGGGTTAGTAGGCGTTGTGTCTGCATTGACGCTGTTCTAACTACAGAAGCAAAGTTGGTCCAGCAGGCAGAAGAACGCCATCGAAGGCATCACGCGTAGAATTCTTCCTCTGCTATCATCCAAGGCCTTTTCAGGTGCCCTACTTGCGGAAAAGTATGCCGTTCCCTTTTTTGCCTAATCAGCAAACACGAGATCCAGTCCATTATGAAAGGAACTGGTCGTCTTCATCTGAAAAGACAGTCTAGGATGATTGTGCGCTTTGATTGCATTCTGATCATAAAGATAGCTTCCCTCTGACTTTTCTACAAATACTTCATTGGCAACTGCTCTGATGAGCTTTTTTCCTTGTACCCACGCTACACGATTTAACTGTGCGACTAGATTGGCAACTAGGTCCCACTGTTTCACTGTTGAAATAGCCAACTGCAACCGCCACTTCTACTCTAACAGTTACTTTTTTCGCACTTCCCACCTGTGGAACTCCTTTCTGTTTCCTTGCTTCTCTGATAACTACAATCTTCAAAAATTAAATGCAAATTCATTCGTCATCTTTTGTCTTCTTGAACCCCTTTCATTTTTTGTCCTCCCTATTCTCAGTCTTCTCTTTCATTTTCATTCCCTGTAACCTCCTGCGTACTAATAGTATTAACGCCTTGCTTGGGCTGAAATGAGTAAAAAAAACCCCCCAAAAACTCCCAAAATACACTAGCCACTAAAATGTGTGTAGTGTGTATGTATCTAGAGTTATACTTAGTAAAGCAACAAAGCTAATTATAAAAGTACTTCTTCTGACCCATGATCGTTGTTACTTCTTAGCGTATAAATTGTGTTATGTAAATATCACAATGATTATGGGACAGGTCATACCATTTTACTACGGAAAATCCAAAGAAGCATTGGAATAGCGAAAGAGACCTTCAAAAAGCTAAGGAAAATAAGAAACAAAATAATTTCGTTAAAAATAAAGGAAAGAATGTAGAACTGGTGTGTAATATCGATCATCCTATACAGCAGTGAATACTGGAAAATTTCATTACAGATAAAAAGGAGACTCGAGACAACAGAGAAGTTGTTCTACAGAAGGATGCTGAGAATACCAAGGACGGAACATGCGAGTCACGAGGAAGTTTTAAGAAAAATGAGAAAAATAAAATAAAATAAATAAAAATATAAAAATAATGAGAACAGAGAGAGAAACAGTTGAAATTTCTGGGATACGTAATGAGGAAAGACGGTAGGAGAATTTGCCACTCACAGTACATATTGAAGGCAAGAGGGAGAGAAGACACCTCAAGTAACTTACTCAATGTGTATTGAGTTGTTTTTTCACGGTTTATCAACATTTTGCAAGTTATTTAAAGCCAGAAAATATTTTTAGATTTTGAGTATTCTTTTGAGATAATAATGATTTACTGATACTACTCTTACTAATTAACTCATAGGGAGAGGGGAGAAGAGGTGGATTCATGCTTTTCCCAGAGATATTTGCGCGTAAGTCAATTTAATGAACCCGACTGGAATTGAAACTTGGATCTCTGATTGCCAGTTCCGAGCCGTTATCCATGACAGCACCCGCGCATCCAACTTCTGTGACCGTATGAGAACTGGCGTTTTAACGTGATATGGCCGTAAGCCGACAGGAGTCGGTAGATAGTAACGAGACCAACATCACTTAGAGCTGCAAAGAGTAGGAAATCATAGAAAACCATAAATGCTCTCGCAGCATATAGAAGAAGAAGAAGAAGAAGAAGAAGAAGAAGAAGAAGAAGAAGAAGAAGAAGAAGAAGAAGAAGAAGAAGAAGAAAAGGGAGAGGAAGAAGAGGAAAAAGAAGAAGAAGAAGAAATATAAAAAAGAAACAAAGAAATAGTTAATCTTTAAATACATGTTGGAATTACCGTCAAGCCATATTGAAAATCCCAGTGGATGCTAGTTCACCGAATTTCAGCAACGATAAGTTAATTTTTGATGAGTTGTTTAGATTTCGCAACATATCAACACCTCTTGGGTTATCTAGTGGTGAAACCTGTTTTCGTATTATACTGAAGTCTATCAGTAAACATTGGTCCTGTTTTTAATTGAGTTTATAGGCAAACACTGGCCGTATGTTCGTTTGTGTTTCTAGGTAAACACTGGTGGGGTTTATACTTTAGTTTATAGGTAAACATTTGCTGTATGTTGGAGATTATCAGTAAAAAAACTGGCAGTGTTTATACTTGAGTCTATAGGTAAATATTGATTTTTGAGTTTATAGTTAAATATTTGGTGTGTTTATACTTGATTCTATAGGTAAACATTGGTTGTGTGTTTGCTTGAGATTATAGCCAAACATTTTTACTGTTTATACTTGGGTCTGTAGGTAAACATTGTATTTGAGTTTATAGGCAAACATCGACTGTATTTATATTTGAACCTATAAGTAAACATTGGTTTTATTTTTGTTTGAATTAATAGTTACTCTTTTGCCTTTGTTTATACTTTAGTCTACAGGTAAGCGTTCTTCGTGTGTTTGCGTTTATAGCTAAACATTGACCGTGTTTCTACTTGGATCTATAGGTAAACATTGATCGAATGTTCGTTTTATTTTCTAGGTAAATATTGGCTTTTGTCTACAGGTAAATATTGGTTAATAATTGAGGAGATTGGTATAGGTTGATCGGATTTCTGTTTGTCTGTCAGTAAAAATGGTCATGTTTGTACTTGAGAATATAGATAGATTTTGATTGTGTTTATGCTTGAGATTATAGATAAACTTTGATACTGTTTATACCCGTGTCTATAGATAAACTTTGGCCCTGTTTATACTTGAGTCGTGCTTATAGATGAGTTTATAAGTGATCTTTGGTCCTGCTTATACTTGTGTCGGGTTTATAGATGAGTTTATAGGTGAACTTTTGTCTTGTTTATACTATACTATAGGTAAACGTCAACTGTTTTTATACACTAAACATTTGTAATTTTAATACTTGAATTTATTGAATTTATTGATAAATGTTGGTCTTGTTTATAACTTTTGCTTTAGTTTATAAACAAACAATAGCACCCCATACTTAAGTCCACAGGCATCTAAATTAGTTGACCCTTTTTTATTGGGATTTAATAGGCGTATTTTAGGAGGGTCTGTGGAATGAAAAACAAACGATGTAGGAGCTTTACTTAAAGCTTTATTCAACTATAACTCAACTCTGGCAACAAACAGGGTGGAGTTTATTCTTTTATAACTGATCCAAGGGGAGACAACTATGGTTTACTTCCACCATAGTTCGGTTCATAACTGAATCGTAGTTGTTCGAAAACTGACTTCACTGAAATCATTAAATCGAATCTTCATTTCGTCGAATTATTCACTTCACCGAAAAATCCAAGCGTAGAAAATTAAAGGGAGATAACTGTTATATCTAAATTATGCTTTTAAAAATTTATGTATCGTTTTAAAATGATACTCGTTAATTTGATTGTTGCTTATTTACGATAATGAATGACTGACAAAAAGTCAAGTTGTTTTTGTTTTTTTAAGGGATTATTGAATGTTGAAATCAGTTTAAATCAGAAAATTGATTGTCTTTCTTTTCGGGCAACGAAGGTTAAATACAAATAAAAAATCGTTTAAAAGATAAATAAAAAAGTGTAATATAAATTAATACAGGATTTTTTATTTAATTCATTTAGTAATATATTATGGATAGGACAAATATTTAAATAGGTTTGTCATGTGTGTATCCTTTGGTAGAAATGGTAAAAGTATTTCTGCTAACTGTTTGTTGGACACTGGGAGTTGGCGGACCTATCTGTCAAGTGAAGTTTTGAAGCCCCTTGGAAGTCTGGAACTCTTAGGGCTTGATTGTGAATTCAAGTTATCAACACTCCTTGGCGACTGTGATAAGCGCTTCAAGGAGATACTCCTGGAAATCAATGTTGGTTTCAGTTGTCCATATACTCCCAGTGGATGATGACATTGATTTGTCAGTTCACATTGATGAGCTGGACTCCATTTTGGACCAATTCCAGTGTAACAACTGTCCCCTTGCAGGTAGGTTTGACAGAGGCACCAATTTTTTTCCAATTAATCGCATCGTTGGGTTAGATTTAATTCAGCACCTAGGACCCCTTCAGCTGGTGCCTTGTCTGCAGGGATAGGCGTTTTTGGTCCCAATGGGCTTACCCCACTTGGAGAGATGACAAGATTTCACTCACCTGGACCCTCTCAGGACGAGAACCGTGAGTGCCTTGCGTTTGATTCAGTGTTGGCATCCACGGCTGAAGTTAAAACCTCGCACCTGTGTTTTGTGTTAGAGTCTAGGAGTATATATGAAGATCCTCTAAGCGATTTTATCGGAGTTAGCTCCTCCTCAGTTCCTTAATCCTTCAACAGGGGTCTCTCTCCCCTGACTATAAATACTGGCTGACCTTTCTCTGTCTCTCTCTTTTTCGACTCAGGCCTTGGGTCGCTATCTCGCGAGTAGACGAGGTGAAATCATTCTTTTTCCACTTACACCAATTTGTGACCTCTCACAGTACAGCGTTTCCTAAATTCTGGGAACGCGCTAAGAACAATACACGTACGTACGAACACTTACAACACACGCACATAATTTCTCCATACAAACTCTACGTAACTGTTCATGTCTTTGTGTAACTCGTTATTAATATATATTTATTTACCCATGTATATCGGTCTTGTTTGTTTTCTTTGTCTTCTTTGGACTTAATTAATGTCCGACATTCTCATGTAGCTGGACCGGCCAGCAGGAAAGTTTAACCTTCTGATATCTCTTCACATCTTCACCCCCACGGTCCGCTACAATTTCTTTTCTGACAGTGATGTACAAAGTTTAGAAATAATTTTCAGCGTGGAGTCACTATGGATTAAGGAACAAGAGTTGTTTAATTATGACGAGTAGATGGTAGCGCTCTTCAGACAATCTATCACATTCAAGAACAATAACTTCCTCACCAGTTTAAGGAATATATTTGGATTCCACACAGGCCTGTCCTAAAGGCATATCCTATGTCCACCACTAGAATTTGACCTGTTTTCAACTACAGTCTCAAGACAAATAACTCCCCTTCTCGTAAGGTTCACTCCCAAGCAGTGAACCTTATGAGACACCTGTTGGAATTATTGCTATCCTTTCGAGCAAACAATTACGTTATGTTGGCGCATATCAGGAAAGCCTTCTTAATGATCCTCCTGGAGTTGGCGGCCGATAAGAATAGGTTCTGTTTTTTCTTGAAAGAACAGAAGGCTGCGTTGTTTCAGGTATACTACAATTATGTCCAATATGTAACGCCCTACAGGGCGATCAAGATATGATTTGCTGTGATGGCTGTGACGGCTGGTGCCACTTCGGGTCTGCAAGGATCGAATCTCCCCTCCCTTCAAGTAAAGGTTGTACTGTCTGGATTTTACTCCATTGAGGCGCCGTCGTGGCAGACCTAGTTCACTCTCTGAATAAGTCAAGAGGGACCATTGTAGCAATATATATATTTTTCGTTTCAAACTTTGGAAGTAAAGTCTGATGATCCGCGGTCCTTTAAAAGGGCTGTGGTGAAATAATTTATTACATGGAACCTTAAAGTGGTCTGTTTTTATTTTTTATTTAAATTATTAGCTCTGGTTTACATTGAGCTCTCTGGATTTTATCCTCCTCGGGTCTACCCATACGGATTACCTAGTTTTTCGTAAACTATATATATATATATATATATATATATATATATATATATAGATAAACAAAATAATTCATAAGTCATTTTTATTTTTTATTTTTGTTCTCGGGAAGGTGTGGAGAAATTGATGGTTCAGGCAGGGGAAGAAGTAATTTAATTACCTGCGTTGTTGGTTTTTGTTGACTAAAAGCTGTTATCTTTTTACTAATTATTTTTTATAGTTACAGGGTTTCGTAACTCGTTGCCACGTAATTCCTGAAATGGTTATAAAGGAAACGTTTGATCATCTTTTCATCGATCTTATTGTAACCCAGTGCAAGTTATCAGACGATTAAGCTATGTCGCGGAAGGAAATATTTTTTCACAACTTAAGGTATGTATTTTTGTTCCGTTCTTCGGCCTGCACTGTCTCTGCATATTTTTGGGTTGAGATTTTCTCGACAGTACCTTGTCTAAGAGTTCCTTCTGTTTTCTTTGTATCTACCATCAATACAGTGTCATATATAAACTATAGACTATAAACTATAGTTTTCAGCATGTCTGGGTAGCACACACGCAGTTATTGTTACTAATAATTGATTTTTTTTAATAAGCATTTCACCCCAAGCAAAGAGGGAGTGTCATTAGTACGCAAGGGGCTACAGAGAGGGAAAGTAAGAAAAAAGACTTGGTATAGGAGGGGGGTTGAGGAAAGGATAAAAAGAACTGAGAAGGATAAAAAGAAGAACAGGGGTTAAGCTATCAGAAGATGTCGATTGACATTACATTTAAATCTTTGAAGATTATACTTATCAGGGAAGCAAGTAAGAGGAAGGGAGTTCTACTGTCGGGAAGAAGCTGCTAGAATAGAAGAGGGGGTTACATTTAACTGTTTCGACAGTAAAATAGTGGGACCAAGATGATAACCTAGTAGCACGTTTCTCAATAAACAAGTGAAAAGTGCTTGAAAATTAGCATTTTTCATTCGGAAAATTTTTCGTCAGCTTGGTGTGAGAAATTTTACTGTTATGCTTCCATATTGGAATCTTAAAAGAATTCTTTTAAAAGAACTCTGATTTTTAAAATTTTTCCATAGGTAAGTAGTTTTGCTCCTTTCCACAGTCTGCACCGTCTCTGGACTTTTGGGGGGGGGTTGAGATTTTCTCGACATATAAAGGGGTATTCTGTCAATAACAAATGTATTAATTACTTATTAATTACAGTCTTCCTAATTTGTAATGATACCTATAACGAAACATAATTTACAATGCACTTCTATAGCAAAATTATTAGTAACGAATTCTCATTATGCATATAAAACCTGTATTTTGTCAATAACGCTTGCCCTAAATCCTAATCATAGATTGTTATAACCTAGAAAGCGTTACTGAATAAGGAATAACCAAAACGGAGGTTGGAAATGAAATGGTAATCTTTATAACATCAACAAAATATAATACTCACCAGCGTCGTGAAGTAGGTAAACCACTGCTAATGCTGGATTAATTAGACAACATATTAGCCCCATTTACAATAGTGTCCAACGTATTTATGAGGATTGGGACATACCCGTTAGTGTTCATAGGTACGGTATATAACAATATATATATTACTCTCTCTCTCTATATATATATTTCTCTGTATAATATATATATATATATATATATATATATATATATATATATATATATATATATATATTGTTGGAACATAGAAAAAGTTACTGAATGAGGAATAACGAAATAGGAGGTTGTAAATGAAATACTAATCTTTATAACATCAACCAAATACAATACCCGCCAGCGGTGTGAAGTAGGTAAACCACTGCTAGTGGTGAATTACTTAGACAGCATATTACGATATTTACCTGCCTCCCCACGAGGTAGGATGCAGCACAAGGCCAAATTTAATGTGGGCTCGGGCAAAAATTGCCCGTAGTCCCCCACATACGCGGGATCGGGTATCTGTTTACCTCCCCGTACGAGACTCTGCTCTTCGGCATAGCCTCGTCCGGGATCCTCTCTGTCCGAAGGCAGATAGTTCGACACGGCAAGAGCTTCCCATGCTGACAGCTTACGCTGCCAGCGTAGACAGCAGATTACCCCCACTTACAATAGTGGCCAACATATTTATGAGGATTGGGACATACCCATTAGTGTTTATAGGCGCGGTATATAACATAGATGATCACTTCTTATTGATTTTCGATGTACAACATAGGCAATGCGTGTCGAAACTTTAGAATAAATTTTAGGCCAAATTTTGAAGATTTGGTTGTTACTTCTTAAATTTTTTTCTCTACGGTCATCAATATTTCATTTGTTAAACGGAAAATGACTAAAAAGAAGCGGGGAAATGCTGGAGTTAGGCTAACGACAATGGTGTCCAAAACCTTACAATATATAGCGGGCTGAGTTGTAACCAGCGCTAATATACAGCCGTGATTATTATTTCATTTCCCATCCCGCTTTAACGATTTGTTTTGTTGCCCAATAAGTAATCATTGTCATTGGAGTGAATGAAAATCTTAACGTGTTTGTTTAATAAATCCTTCCCGTAATATGACGACAGTTATTTCATGAATAAACACTGCCATTTCGCTTTAATGTAGATCATATCGCAAACCGAATTGTCATATAAATGCATGTTGCCTTGCCCAATGATACTGTCAATTATTAGCGAGAGAATATTTTAAACAGTGGTTCTACCTCCCAAGTACCTCTTTTTGTTTTTGCGAATCCCAATTGGCCAACTCTTCCAGTAAATCGTTTTATTGCCGGGGATGAATGCGGTTGGTCTAAACAGTTATTTGTCACACTCTTTGGTGTCTGTGGACATTTGAGATCAGAGATCGACGAAGAAGGCAATGAGCGCTCAGTGATTTGATTAGTTTATTGATCTAATGTCTTGTAGAAAACGCATAACATAACTTGCAAATGCAAAGTTTCACGGTGCAGAAACTGGTTGAAATTCAGCTCAGCGTCTGATGGAATTCAGAAAAAGAACGACCGACCAGGCTGAAATTGAGACTTATCCTGAAAATTAAAAAGTCAAATCGTTTTATCAGCAACTAAATAAATAAATGAAATAATGAACATACCCCCCCCCCCAAAAAAAACAAACAAAAAAAAAAATAACATAAAGTCACTTTGAGTTATTAATGCCAAATAAATATTGGACATTAAATTTTCCGGAGCTCAAAAACTAATCCACGGATTTATATGAAATTTCCGATGGAATACTCCTTTGACGTGATTGGTCAAAATCCAGTGCCTTTTGTTGTAGTCTCTCACTTTCTGGATCGGTGCAGTCCTTTATAATCCATTAAAAATGTAAGTTTGAAATCACTGCTAAACTTAATATTTATACTGCATCATTGAATTACTCATATTAAACAAAAACTTGGAATCTACAGTCCTTAAAAACGTTCGTATACAGATTATATTCGGTTGGGACAGTCTTTACTATCTATTCTCTAATATATAAAATAAAAACATGGAAATTTATGCATTTATCTATCGCTCAATCTTTATTCGCCATTTTTTTATAATGAGATATTTCATTGTTAGGATTACAGAAAGTATTACTCGCCGGCGATAAAGATATATGCCTCCTGTTAACAACATAAAAACGAAATTTTCATGAATAAATAGAGGAGACCAGGCTGCTAATGAATCGTTTTTGATTTCTATTGTTTTGTGTTAGCTTTCTTTAGATATTTAAAAAAATCGGCAAACTTTCTTACACGCGAAGACAATTAATTGGATAGATAAATATTCTAGATTACACATACAGAAAATATGCGTTTGCAAAATTACTTTGATATAGCCGTCGTTTTTTTGTTTTTTTTTGGAGCCCAGGTCATAGCTTTCTTTGGAAATTTTTACATTTAATGATTTCAAAATCTAAATTCTTTCATACATGCGACAACACAGTTAATTGATTTAAAAAAAAATCAATTCACAAAGTCGATTATGCCACGAAAACACAAGGGGCTACTTGGAGGGGGAGAAATGGAAATACTTTAGAAGAACCGGAAACCCAATCCTAAACAGGGAACAAGGGATACACTTCTACTCCTGTTCAAAAGATCGGAGAGGAGTGTAAGCCGGACGATAGGCGAACATAAAAAAAAATCAGACTAGTCAAGTAGAATATATAACGAGTTAACTGCAGATTTATTTAAATATGGCGGTTATTTTTTGGCAATACAGGTCATATCAGTTTTCTTTGGATGCTTTTAAATTTTTACTTTTAGTGATTTTATTAGGTAGATAATTTTACGGGATTCACATTTTCATGCATTATTTTTAACATGATAACAGTTTTGGAATTGTTTTTATATGTTGATTCTATTTTGTGTCTGACTGTCCTGTGGACTGAAAGAAATTCTATGCCTAGATGTTTGTCTGCAACTCTAAAATGGTACAAACCATGTTTTGTATAGAATACTGGTCTGTCTGACCACATATCTCTCTAGGTGGTATTATATATACACATGATGCATGAGTATTTGAGGGCTCATGCCCATATTACGTTGAAATATTGGTTCCCGTCCGATTACCAAAGTTAAGCTAACGTTGAGCTTGATCAATACCTAGTTGGGTACCCGCTCAGGAATACCAGGCCCTGTAAGTTTGGATGTGAATGTGGTGTAATGGATAATGGCTCAGAATGTGAAATCGGAAAGCCCAGTTCAAATTCCTGTCGGGTTCGTTATATTCATTTACGTGCAAATACCCTTGAGAAAGGCATGAATCCATCTCTTCTCCTACCAACTACGTGATAAATAGTAGGACGTATATCAGAAGATCATTATTATCGTCCCCACAAAAAATGTTTCGGCTTTAAATAACCTTAAAAGGGTTAATTAGCCGTAAAAACAACAACAACAAAAAATTGAGCATTTGATGAGATTAAGGTGCTAAATAATATTTTATTTATTGTATGGAAGCATAGAGGCATTATAAAATATGAATATGTGACAATATGCTTCCGGGCAATTCGCCTTTGAGATCCTTAAAGGGCCGAAGTAGTAATTTTGCCACAAACCTCTACTACTGTTAAAAAAAAAACCCGGGGAGGAGTGTGAATCGAACGATAGGCGAACCTATCTACTTTGATTGAGAAAATAAAAAGTAATTCAATAGTTCAGAGTTTTAGCCGGAAACGTTAGAAATATAGAATTGAAGTAGACTTTAGAAGAAACCAGTGTGTGTGTGTGTGTGTGTGTGTGTGTTTATGTGTGTATGTGTGTGTGTGTGTGTGCGTATGTATATTTATGTATGTGTATGTGTGTGTTTATGTTTGTGTGTATGTGTGTGTGTATGAGAGAGAGAAAGAGAGAGAGAGAGAGAAATGGATCAAAACACGTGGCTCTTGCTTGGAGGTTGAAGTAGTTCATATTTTCCATCGGCTTTGGTGTCCGATGTCCGGTAATATCCAGAATTCTGAATGCTGATTTTCACGGTAGGAAAGCTCTTTTGCTCGGTAGACTAAAACAGTTCAATAATCTTTCTGCATATGTCTGTCTGTTTGTAGGTGAAATGAATAAATAGCAGGACAGACTGGGTTCTATAGCCTTGGATGGCAACTGGTCTAGGAGAAGGAAAACTCTGAATTCAAAACCTGCGGAGTGTCGTTTAGGGAGCTTGTAGCACATTGTACACCAAGTCTCTGTATTTGGGCCTTCAAAAAATGTGGATGGTTCTGCACAAAACCTTCACCACTATAATCAAATATTATGTGCTGGTGTCGGGCTGTCGGTTCCTAGGAACTGATCTGTTTGACCCACACACGTCTAATTCAACGGGAGAGAGTCGAGAGTATATACATACATACATATATATATATATATATATATATATATATATATATATATATATATATATAGTAGACTGATGAAATAAATTCTGTCGATGAAAAACAACAATGATAATAGGTATTTTCCAAGTGTAGCTTAGATGAAGCACAAGGCCGAATGTAGGTGGCACCCAATGAGGATCGAATTCATTACTCAGTCGCAACTGTTCTAGCGAGACAAGCTTGCTAACCCTTACACCGCTTCGAGGTGCCCTAAACAACAACAACGATAATAACATGTCTATATTTCTGAGATGAAGTATTGTAATTATTTAAATTATTTACATTGTTCGGACTGTTTACTCACTTTTCCTTATTAATATAAAAGGACCGCAACTTGACACTGGCGTTTGTTTTGGTGCCGATTTCTACATTGAAATTTTGCATGGTGCATCGTTTTGCCTACAAGTGAATGCACTTTCGCCAAATTAGGCTCTATGAAGTTCGCAAAATAGTAAGCAACAAAAAAAAAAAATAAATAAATAAAAATAAAAACACCCAGAAGGTTTATTTCGATCTTGCTCCCACTCTTCGGACAGTCACATTTTGAAGGACAACCGATATATATATATATATATATATATATATATATATATATATATATATATATATATATATTTGGGCAGAAACTTTTTCTTTTAAACATCTTTTGTTAAATATCACAGACTAGGAAAATTTGGGCTGAAACTTTTTCTTTTAAACATCTTTTGTTAAATATCACAGACTAGGAAAATTTGGGCTGAAACTTTTTCTTTTAAACATCTTTTGTTAAATATCACAGACTAGGAAAATTTCATTAATTTTTATTCAGTTTTTCCAGCGTTTTTACATTTTTCCGTTTGGTGGAAGTGAGCGAGACTGTTTATATCGTCGATTGTCCCAAGCGCTTTCGGTCACTTCCTCAGCCATTTTCAAAGGGTTTTTGCTTTGGTGTTGTTAGTTTCTTTTCATGTTTTGACTGTGCGAGATGTATTATTTGTGTGGGTTCCTACTAGAATTCAAAACCACACAAGTAATACATCTTGAAATATATTTTCCAAATAAAATCACACATTAAGGGATTAAGCAGGGATTTGGGTTTATTCAGAGAATATAATTTTCACAGGGAGCCCTCTAGCCAACAACAGCAACAATCCTCCGGAGTGTTTATTCCTCGTTTCGTTGAAAAAGAACACAGGCGTGTCCGAAAATTCCGACCTTAAAATCTTTCTCTTCGTGCTCTACTATAAAATTGGTGAATAAAAGTGAATAAAAATTAGATTACATGTATTCAATTCCATGTGTGAAATATAAAGAAAAGATCTCGCTACAAATAGTAAATATGAAGACCGATATCCTTAAATTTAAACGTTAGAGTCTTTAAGAAGAAAGTCTTGAGTTTGGTTAGGTTTATTTTGTTTTACGGCATATCAACTTCAGTGGGTTACTTAATGCCGACAAGATTTTTAGGATAGGTTCGTGTGAATAGAATATGTATTAATATTTTTCTTCAAAAATGTATTACTGGTATTTTTACTATAAAAATCTATTTTTATTCTTTCATGGTGTTTTGACCCCAGTTTGGAAGGTTAACTATTTGCTGAGACCCTAAGAAGTGGTTGGTACCACTCCGGATCAGCGTGGACCTGAGAAAAACAGCAATTAAAAGGTGGTTCCACGCTCCTCAAAACCTTCCGATCAGCGGCCTTGATGCTGGACGTATTTTAACGTCATACTGAGGACTCAATGTCTACAGTGAGTACGGATTTAGATTTTCATTTGAATGATTTTTGTCGGCGACATCGGCAACATGTTGCTTCAAGTAATTGTTAGTAATAAACCTCGTTCACAGAAAGTGAAAGTTTGGAATTATTAAATACGTTTTTATGATACTACAGACACGCCACAGGAAAAAAAAACAAACAAACAAATTTAAAAGCAAAAACCAATGCAAGAAAATCTTTTAAAAGCGACTTATACAATTGTTAGTTACACCAAAAGGACTTAATCAGACTAAAGTCAAAGTTTACTTCATTGAGAGAGAGAGAGAGAGAGGGGGGGAGAGGGAGAGGGGGAGCAAGAAGGAAAGAAGTTACAGGAAACAAATTATTTCTTAAATGATAATTTATCTTAAAACGAAAATGAATGAAAATAACACTAAAGCATTACGATGTTCAAAACGCAAAAAGAAAAAGAGAAAAAAGATAAGCGTTGTTTTAGTTGGGAACCTGGCGATAATTATGAAGTATGAGTCATCGTGTCTTGATACAAAGCTCACATTTAACCAATAAAGATTGTTATGGTGGTCAGTGCACGTAGCAACACATACCAGTCAGTCGACGGTCTGGGCCGAAGAGGGGGAGGGGGAGCAAAAGAAATAACGAAGCGGCAGGAGGAGTTTAGATGAAGGCTGACCTCCATCCCATCATGATGCGGACCAGAAAACGAGGCCAATAATAGTTGAGACAGAAAGGCAGTCAAGAGAAAGGAGAGTAGTTAAGGTGGTGAGAGGAAAGAAACTAGAAGGAAAACGGAGATAGAGGGAAAGAGAGAAAGGAACAAGAGCGATGGGTGGTAGAGAAAGAGTCAGAGAACAGAGAGAGAGAGAGAGAGAGAGAGAAAAGAGAGAGAGAGAGAGATGGCTGAAACAGGGAATAGAGAACGATAAAAAGAAAAGATAAAAAAAAGAGTTGGAGTAGACTTGGAAAAAGAAGGAAAGAAAGAATCACAAAATAGGAGAATAAAAATTAAATTTCAATTTGAAGAAGAAATAGAAAAGATTTAACAGAAGAAAAGAGTAAAAGCAAGAAAGAGATATAGAGAACGAAAAAGAAAAAAGGGATAAACAATGAAAAAGAGAGGGTATGAGAGATATGAGCGAAAAAGTAAGAAAGACAGTAGAAGGAAGAAGAAAGAAAAGAGGAGGAAAGAAAGCGAAAGAGAAGGAGAAGAGAGAGAGAGAGAGAGAGAGAGAGAGAGCGTATATGGAATGGTGAGGTTGACGAGAGAAAGAAAAGAACAAAAGTAAGAAAAAATAGTGGGGATAGAGAGGCGAAAAATGATTGAAAGTCAATAAGTATTATAGAAGGGAAAAGACTGAGAATAAAAGGCGGGAAAACCAGTGAAAGGTAGCTTCGTCATAATGACGTTGGAAATATCAAAGAATAGTTAGAAAAGGAATATGAAGGTGAGATGAGAAGAAAAGGGAAGAATAGTGGTAGACATAGAAATAGCAAACATTAGGCGAGAAGAGACAAAAAGAACAAGAAGGAAAGCAAGATATATATATATATATATATATATATATATATATATATATATATATATATATATATGCAGGAGGGTCGGTGGGTTTATCAAAATGTCAGTAGCCTGACATGCATTTATTAGCGGAATTTTTGATCTGAAATTTTCAATGTCTAATCTATAATTAATATTCACCATTATATTAAGTGTGTTTTCAAAGACAAATGTAATGTCGAAAAATAAACATTTGTTGTGTAAATTATTTTTTAAGCATTAAGCTACGGATTTAATGATGCATATACATATGCATAGATTCGTGCGTGCATGTATGCATATCACTGAATATTTGTATATGCATATATTAATATTTATATATACATGCATACCGCTTATAAAGTAAATACTTTTATTGTTATTATCTTGGATACTTGTAAAATATATATATATATATATATATATATATATGCTAATTCATATTTCAACCTGCAAGTTAAAGTTTTCAAAATAAAATTGGTATTAATCCAATCCTTATTGATAACATTTTTAGGATATACTTATATTTATATGTGCATGAGCAGTGGTGTAATGGATAGCGGCTCAGCGAAATATAATATAAATAGCGAAATTAGAGAGCCGAGTTCGATTTCCATTCGAGTTTGTTGCATTCAGTTATATGCAAATATCCTTGGGAAAGGTATGGATTCATCTCTTCTTCCCGCGGGTATGGGTAAATAGCAGAACAAATTGCAACCAGTCTAGGAGAAAGAAAACTCTTAATTCAATCAAGTCTGGAGTGGGTTGGGTTCCGTCAGGTTATCTTGTCAAGACATACCACTGCTACTACGGCTGCAATACATGTGGTTTTCCTACCATCCTGAAGTGTTACAAGATTCGTCGTCGTATATTTATATGAGAAATACATCCTGTGAGTTTCAGCCTATAATATCGGTCCTTATTAAAATATTCGTAATAATTTATTTTCAGGTGTTAGGTTATATTACTTATTATATAAAAGGAATGTAATATAAAACCGTTATCTATAAATAAATCCAAAAGATATAGACCACAGAAAGATATATTTCATCAACAGCATATCCCATGTAACAGAATAAATTATTATTCTATTATTTTACATATTAAGAACAACTCCTTGACATTCTACAACCTTCATCATTCTTTCAGTCATTGATTTTGTTAACTTTTCCTGTGTTTTCTTCACAACCGTTTTTATTGCTTTCCAGAGATAATTGCTAAAAATTTTATTTGTTTCCAATTCGCAGATACATCTCTTTTACTGATTTTTTTAAAGCTTTTCACCCCAAGCAAGGCTGGAAGCCACTAGCACGCAAGGGGTTACAGAAGGTTTGGAGGAAGAGCAGATAGGAGTGGTAGAAGATAGTGGATCGATCAAGGCAAGGGGGATTTGGAGCGAGAGCAGATAGGAATGAAAGGGGAAAGGATGTGGAGAAGGGAAGTGGATAGATCAAGGTAACTGGAGATGTCGATTGACGTTACACTTAAATAGTTGGAGAATATATTTGCCAGGAAAACAAGAATAAGGAAGGGAGTTCCACAGGCGAGAGGTGCGAGACATGAAACTATTGGAGTATAAGAGACGTCTACATCTAACAGTTTCAACAGTGAAGGGGTGGGAACGGGATGCCAGCTTAAATTCATGAGGCCTGGGATGATGAGCTGAAAGTTTTTTTTCATTGCATTAATAACAGTCCGACATGCAAATTACAAATTGAAGATACCAAAATCAAACAATTAAAAAAAAAATTAATATTTGGGAAGTGTTTTAAGAGAGAGACACTGAAATCCGAAAGCGCATTGAGATAGTAGGCAAGGAAGCACCCCGAAAGCTAAGCAAAGTATTAAGAAACAGGAAAATTTCGTTAGAAACAAAGAAAAGAGTACTGAACTGCTACGCAGTATTAGTCTTCCTATATGGGAGAAAATGTTGGATAATCTTCTCACAGATGAAGAGGAGAGTTTAAGTGGCAGAAACATCAGGAATAGACAGCTGAAATTTCTGACGCACATAATTAGGTAAGTAGGATTGGAAAATCTGATACTCATAGGGCAGATTGATGGCAAGAGAGAAACAGGTAAACAAAGCGTAACTTAGTGAGCTTGAGTAAATGGATGGCGGAACAGATTTTAGGAGCAATATCAAAAAGACAAAAATGATTAAGCGCTACAAAGGACATGTAATTGTTGAGAACCATAATTATCCACGTCCTGAAGGAACACGACACATAGAAGAAGATCTGGAAAGGCTGTCGGACATTGCATTAATTTAGTATCTTTGACAGCTTTTTTGGCAACAATAATTTACTTTGCAGAATTTGAACGACATTTGTCTGACGTAAATTTACTCCTAAGGTTAAAAGCTTTTTGTTCAGTATCTGTTCCACACAAAAATGCCTTTTCTAAGAATTTACAACAGTTATCTTAACTTATCATGATTTTAAAGTCTGTAATAATAGCTTGAAACATTACTTTAGCTCCATGTTTACTAGATGCTGTAAGCTTGGGTGTGTGGGTGATGTAATGGATAACAGCTTGGAATTGGAAATCGGAGGGCCGAGTTCCAATCTCAGTTTGCTTCGTTATATTCACTTACGCGCAAATACCCTTGGGGAATGTTATGAATCCACCTCTTCTCCTCCCAGCTATGGGTTAAATAGTAGGACTTGTATCAATAAATCATTATTATTTCCAAAACACGTACAATTTAAAAATGACTTTAAATAACCTACAAAAGGTTGATAATCAATTAAAAATAAATTATTCCAGTCAATCAATCAATCCTGTGCTGTTTTGTAAGTCTGGTTATGGACTGTTTCCAATTAAGGACCTGAGCTCTAGATCATCCAATATAGTTGTATATCAATCATTAAAAACTACTGCTAAGGAATCAGTTTCCATGTATTTCTTCGCTCAGCTTAGATATATCTTTTTGTGATGTTTACTGAAAGGTGGTATTTTGATGCTTTTATGTCTTTAGTCAATGTTCATAACCTACTGCATCTTTTCTCTCTGCTTATACTCACAACACCAGCTTCTTCAAATATTTTCTTATTAGTGGATACACTTTTCTTGTTCATTAGCATTTTAATTTTTCCCAAATATTTCTTTTTACAAAATTCTTCAAGCCAGTTTCTTTCTTGCTAACCCCTTTGATTTATTTTTCATCGTTTTATGATTCTATTCAATATATATTGTTCTTTTTGGAGGTTATATTTTTCTTATAACCCATCGTCTTTAAGAATACTCAAGTGTTATGTAGTATCAGCCCTCTTTTATGGCAGCGAATGCTGGACAATCCGCTCACAGATGAAGAAGAGAAATGTGGGGAATATTATGAATACCATGGACTGAATATGTGAACAACGAAGTAGTTATAGAGAAAATGGAGACAAAAAGGACGCTTATACTTAACATTAGAAAGAGACAATTGAAATAGCTAAGACACATAATGAGGAAAGAGGGCTTAGAAAATTTGATACTCACAGGACAGAATAAAGGCAAGAGCGACAGAGGAAAACAACGAGTAATCTACATAGCAAGCCCGAATAAGTGAACGATAGAACAGGTTTTAGGAGAGATAACAAATGACTTTATTCAGAAGTACAAAGGACATGAAATTGTGGAGAGCCATGATCGTCAACGTCTTGAAGGGACACGGCACAAAGACGAAGAAGAGTCAATAACTAGACAATTATATATATATATATATATATATATATATATATATATATATATATATATATATATATTTGAAGTAGGTAGAACACCATCAAATAAATTAGTCTAAATATTTCTAATAAAAACGAATATTATAAGTTGAAATGGTCTATTTATTGTATCAATATAAGAATGTATTGAAACTTTTGCCAGCATCTGTTGGTTAATATTACTTTATAGTGTAAACAATAGCTTGCATGACAAAATTTGACAGGTTATATATATATACATATATACATATATATATATATATATATATATATATATATATATATATATATATCTCGATATTTCTCTCCATGTATTTCTGTCTGTTTCTACACGCACACATACACAAACACAAATACATGTGCGTAATAGTTCAGATATAAATAAAATATATCTCTAAAGACAATATGAATAAAAGAAAAACAAAACAAAAAGGAAAACTTTACTATACCAACGCGTTTCGTTCCTTGATGAAATTTACAAGGTAAATATGTAGATTTTATTCCGCAAACGCACGAATAGTATATATATGAGTTTACCTTTTGTCTTATATATATATATATATATATATATATATATATAGGTGTTTGTATGATATATATATATATATATATACATATATATATATATATATACAGAAATATAGTCTTAAAGTGTGCTATATTTATGGGGTAAAGTGCTCAATATCAGAGATAGAGCGTGTGTAAATATAAAAGTATATATATATATATATATATATATATATATATATATATATATATATATATATATATATATATCATACAAGCACCTATATATATATATATATATATATATATAGGTGTTTGTATGATATATATATATATATATATATCATACAAGCACCTATATATATATATATATATATATATATATATATATATATATATATATATATATATATATATATATATATATATATATATATATAACTGTGTAAATTTTTATAAATCAAGAACATTATTGGGGGAAATGTCTAAAAAAGTGGAAAAAAAAGTTTTATTGTGACGCGTTTCATTCTTTAGGAGTTCATCAGACTAAATTTGTTATGTTGGTGCGATTGCACATGCGCGTGAACGAGGGATGCTGGGAATTTAAAATTAAATATTTTTAAATCTAACCGATTTCATTTAGATTCTTTTTCATTTTCTTTCCATCACTTTTGTTAGTAGAAAATACTGTAATAATAATAATAATAATAATAATAATAATAATGATTATATATATATATATATATATATATATATATATATATATATATATATATATATATATATATATATATATATATATATATGCAATAAATATATATGCCATAAATTACGTCACTTAACGTCCTCTAGACTTTACCTTGCCTTATACAGTAAAATTTAAGGATATTTTAAGAGCGTTCTCAAATTCAAAATTTGAAAAGTTAACGATATTCTTCCTCGACGTTATTTCTGTGTATAACTACAAATTACGAAATAAAATCTCCACATTTACCTTGATAAAGTTCATCAAGGAACAAAACGCGTTGATAGAAAAAAGTGCTGTCAATGTTGGCAATAATCCACATAGATTTTTCAAGGTATGCAAGCAAGTAGGTCCTCTGTATGTACCTATTTCATACTAAATGAGGCTCAGTAATCAATCACTTTGTTTGAATACACACACACGCAAACACATACACACACACACACACACATATATATATATATATATATATACATATATATGTGTGTGTGTGTGCGTGTGTGTGCGTGCGTGTGTGTGTATATATACGCACATATATATATACACACACATATAAATAAAACTTTTTATATACATCTACGTATATATATGTGTGTGTGTGTGTGTGTGTGTGTGTGTATGTGTGTGGGGAGTACTGGTGGGAGAGAGAAATGCCCAAAGAACGGAAGAAAGACGAGAGAAAAAACTTTTAAGTGGTTATTTTGCTAAAAAAAATAAATCGCGACAAAGTAGGATAAAGATAGATTAACAGATATGCAGAGAGAGAGAGAGAGAGAGAGAGAGACAGAGAGAGAGACAGAGAGAGAGAAAATTATCGGTAAATATATATATATATATATATATATATATATATATATATAGAGAGAGAGAGAGAGAGTGAAAGTGAAAGAGAATGCATAGGATTGATTGAAAAATAGAAAAAAAGATGGCCGCTAGAAAGAGTCGAGTAAGGAAGAGAGTGTTGTGAGGGGAGAAAAGAGATAATGGTTAAGAAGACTGAAGAAAACACGAGCGACTCTTGGGAAATGGAGACGAATCGAAGTGAAAACAAGGAAAGTAGATAAAAAAAATTACAAGATATGGGATGACATTGAGGAGAGAAGACAATAATGAAATAAAAAAGGGACACGGTGAGAAAGAAGAAACCGAAACAGGAAGTATGAAGGAAAAGAGGAAAAAATAGATATAGATGGATGGATGGATAAGGAGAGAATGAGAAAGCGAGAGGAGAGAAAGATAAAAAGAATAGTTTAGGTAAAGGGAGGAGGATTGGATGGGTAAGGAGAGAGAGAGAAAGCGAGAGGAGAGAAAGATAAAAAGAATAGTTTAGGTAAAGGGAGGAGGATTGGATGGATAAGGAGAGAATGAGAAAGCGAGAGGAGAGAAAGATAAAAAGAATAGTTTAGGTAAAGGGAGGAGGATTGGATGGGTAAGGAGAGAGAGAGAAAGCGAGAGGAGAGAAAGATAAAAAGAATAGTTTAGGTAAAGGGAGGAGGATTGGATGGGTAAGGAGAGAGAGAGAAAGCGAGAGGAGAGAAAGATAAAAAGAATAGTTTAGGTAAAGGGAGGAGGATTGGATGGGTAAGGAGAGAGTGAGAAAGCGAGAGGAGAGAAAGATAAAAAGAATAGTTTAGGTAAAGGGAGGAGGATTGGATGGGTAAGGAGAGAGAGAGAAAGCGAGAGGAGAGAAAGATAAAAAGAATAGTTTAGGTAAAGGGAGGAGGATTGGATGGGTAAGGAGAGAGAGAGAAAGCGAGAGGAGAGAAAGATAAAAAGAATAGTTTAGGTAAAGGGAGGAGGATTGGATGGGTAAGGAGAGAGAGAGAAAGCGAGAGGAGAGAAAGATAAAAAGAATAGTTTAGGTAAAGGGAGGAGGATTGGATGGGTAAGGAGAGAGTGAGAAAGCGAGAGGAGAGAAAGATAAAAAGAATAGTTTAGGTAAAGGGAGGAGGATTGGATGGATAAGGAGAGAATGAGAAAGCGAGAGGAGAGAAAGATAAAAAGAATAGTTTAGGTAAAGGGAGGAGGATTGGATGGGTAAGGAGAGAGAGAGAAAGCGAGAGGAGAGAAAGATAAAAAGAATAGTTTAGGTAAAGGGAGGAGGATTGGATGGGTAAGGAGAGAGTGAGAAAGCGAGAGGAGAGAAAGATAAAAAGAATAGTTTAGGTAAAGGGAGGAGGATTGGATGGGTAAGGAGAGAGTGAGAAAGCGAGAGGAGAGAAAGATAAAAAGAATAGTTTAGGTAAAGGGAGGAGGATTGGATGGGTAAGGAGAGAGTGAGAAAGCGAGAGGAGAGAAAGATAAAAAGAATAGTTTAGGTAAAGGGAGGAGGATTGGATGGGTAAGGAGAGAGTGAGAAAGCGAGAGGAGAGAAAGATAAAAAGAATAGTTTAGGTAAAGGGAGGAGGATTGGATGGGTAAGGAGAGAGAGAGAAAGCGAGAGGAGAGAAAGATAAAAAGAATAGTTTAGGTAAAGGGAGGAGGATTGGATGGGTAAGGAGAGAGAGAGAAAGCGAGAGGAGAGAAAGATAAAAAGAATAGTTTAGGTAAAGGGAGGAGGATTGGATGGGTAAGGAGAGAGTGAGAAAGCGAGAGGAGAGAAAGATAAAAAGAATAGTTTAGGTAAAGGGAGGAGGATTGGATGGGTAAGGAGAGAGAGAGAAAGCGAGAGGAGAGAAAGATAAAAAGAATAGTTTAGGTAAAGGGAGGAGGATTGGATGGGTAAGGAGAGAGAGAGAAAGCGAGAGGAGAGAAAGATAAAAAGAATAGTTTAGGTAAAGGGAGGAGGATTGGATGGGTAAGGAGAGAGTGAGAAAGCGAGAGGAGAGAAAGATAAAAAGAATAGTTTAGGTAAAGGGAGGAGGATTGGATGGGTAAGGAGAGAGAGAGAAAGCGAGAGGAGAGAAAGATAAAAAGAATAGTTTAGGTAAAGGGAGGAGGATTGGATGGGTAAGGAGAGAGAGAGAAAGCGAGAGGAGAGAAAGATAAAAAGAATAGTTTAGGTAAAGGGAGGAGGATTGGATGGATAAGGAGAGAATGAGAAAGCGAGAGGAGAGAAAGATAAAAAGAATAGTTTAGGTAAAGGGAGGAGGATTGGATGGGTAAGGAGAGAGAGAGAAAGCGAGAGGAGAGAAAGATAAAAAGAATAGTTTAGGTAAAGGGAGGAGGATTGGATGGGTAAGGAGAGAGTGAGAAAGCGAGAGGAGAGAAAGATAAAAAGAATAGTTTAGGTAAAGGGAGGAGGATTGGATGGGTAAGGAGAGAGAGAGAAAGCGAGAGGAGAGAAAGATAAAAAGAATAGTTTAGGTAAAGGGAGGAGGATTGGATGGGTAAGGAGAGAGTGAGAAAGCGAGAGGAGAGAAAGATAAAAAGAATAGTTTAGGTAAAGGGAGGAGGATTGGATGGGTAAGGAGAGAGTGAGAAAGCGAGAGGAGAGAAAGATAAAAAGAATAGTTTAGGTAAAGGGAGGAGGATTGGATGGGTAAGGAGAGAGAGAGAAAGCGAGAGGAGAGAAAGATAAAAAGAATAGTTTAGGTAAAGGGAGGAGGATTGGATGGGTAAGGAGAGAGAGAGAAAGCGAGAGGAGAGAAAGATAAAAAGAATAGTTTAGGTAAAGGGAGGAGGATTGGATGGGTAAGGAGAGAGTGAGAAAGCGAGAGGAGAGAAAGATAAAAAGAATAGTTTAGGTAAAGGGAGGAGGATTGGATGGGTAAGGAGAGAGTGAGAAAGCGAGAGGAGAGAAAGATAAAAAGAATAGTTTAGGCAAAGGGAGGAGGATTGGATGGGTAAGGAGAGAGTGAGAAAGCGAGAGGAGAGAAAGATAAAAAGAATAGTTTAGGTAAAGGGAGGAGGATTGGATGGGTAAGGAGAGAGAGAGAAAGCGAGAGGAGAGAAAGATAAAAAGAATAGTTTAGGTAAAGGGAGGAGGATTGGATGGGTAAGGAGAGACAGAGAAAGCGAGAGGAGAGAAAGATAAAAAGAATAGTTTAGGTAAAGGGAGGAGGATTGGATGGGTAAGGAGAGAGTGAGAAAGTGAGAGGAGAGAAAGATAAAAAGAATAGTTTAGGTAAAGGGAGGAGGATTGGATGGGTAAGGAGAGAGAGAGAAAGCGAGAGGAGAGAAAGATAAAAAGAATAGTTTAGGTAAAGGGAGGAGGATTGGATGGGTAAGGAGAGAGAGAGAAAGCGAGAGGAGAGAAAGATAAAAAGAATAGTTTAGGTAAAGGGAGGAGGATTGGATGGGTAAGGAGAGAGTGAGAAAGTGAGAGGAGAGAAAGATAAAAAGAATAGTTTAGGTAAAGGGAGGAGGATTGGATGGGTAAGGAGAGAGAGAGAAAGCGAGAGGAGAGAAAGATAAAAAGAATAGTTTAGGTAAAGGGAGGAGGATTGGATGGGTAAGGAGAGAGAGAGAAAGCGAGAGGAGAGAAAGATAAAAAGAATAGTTTAGGTAAAGGGAGGAGGATTGGATGGGTAAGGAGAGAGTGAGAAAGCGAGAGGAGAGAAAGATAAAAAGAATAGTTTAGGTAAAGGGAGGAGGATTGGATGGGTAAGGAGAGAGAGAGAAAGCGAGAGGAGAGAAAGATAAAAAGAATAGTTTAGGTAAAGGGAGGAGGATTGGATGGGTAAGGAGAGAGTGAGAAAGCGAGAGGAGAGAAAGATAAAAAGAATAGTTTAGGTAAAGGGAGGAGGATTGGATGGGTAAGGAGAGAGTGAGAAAGCGAGAGGAGAGAAAGATAAAAAGAATAGTTTAGGTAAAGGGAGGAGGATTGGATGGGTAAGGAGAGAGTGAGAAAGCGAGAGGAGAGAAAGATAAAAAGAATAGTTTAGGTAAAGGGAGGAGGATTGGATGGGTAAGGAGAGAGTGAGAAAGCGAGAGGAGAGAAAGATAAAAAGAATAGTTTAGGTAAAGGGAGGAGGATTGGATGGGTAAGGAGAGAGTGAGAAAGCGAGAGGAGAGAAAGATAAAAAGAATAGTTTAGGTAAAGGGAGGAGGATTGGATGGGTAAGGAGAGAGTGAGAAAGCGAGAGGAGAGAAAGATAAAAAGAATAGTTTAGGTAAAGGGAGGAGGATTGGATGGGTAAGGAGAGAGTGAGAAAGCGAGAGGAGAGAAAGATAAAAAGAATAGTTTAGGTAAAGGGAGGAGGATTGGATGGGTAAGGAGAGAGTGAGAAAGCGAGAGGAGAGAAAGATAAAAAGAATAGTTTAGGTAAAGGGAGGAGGATTGGATGGGTAAGGAGAGAGTGAGAAAGCGAGAGGAGAGAAAGATAAAAAGAATAGTTTAGGCAAAGGGAGGAGGATTGGATGGGTAAGGAGTGAGAGAGAAAGCGAGAGGAGAGAAAGATAAAAAGAATAGTTTAGGTAAAGGGAGGAGGATTGGATGGGTAAGGAGAGAGTGAGAAAGCGAGAGGAGAGAAAGATAAAAAGAATAGTTTAGGTAAAGGGAGGAGGATTGGATGGGTAAGGAGAGAGTGAGAAAGCGAGAGGAGAGAAAGATAAAAAGAATAGTTTAGGTAAAGGGAGGAGGATTGGATGGGTAAGGAGAGAGAGAGAAAGCGAGAGGAGAGAAAGATAAAAAGAATAGTTTAGGTAAAGGGAGGAGGATTGGATGGGTAAGGAGAGAGTGAGAAAGCGAGAGGAGAGAAAGATAAAAAGAATAGTTTAGGTAAAGGGAGGAGGATTGGATGGGTAAGGAGAGAGAGAGAAAAAGAGAGGAGAGAAAGATAAAAAGAATAGTTTAGGTAAAGGGAGGAGGATTGGATGGGTAAGGAGAGAGTGAGAAAGCGAGAGGAGAGAAAGATAAAAAGAATAGTTTAGGTAAAGGGAGGAGGATTGGATGGGTAAGGAGAGAGAGAGAAAGCGAGAGGAGAGAAAGATAAAAAGAATAGTTTAGGTAAAGGGAGGAGGATTGGATGGGTAAGGAGAGAGTGAGAAAGCGAGAGGAGAGAAAGATAAAAAGAATAGTTTAGGTAAAGGGAGGAGGATTGGATGGGTAAGGAGAGAGAGAGAAAAAGAGAGGAGAGAAAGATAAAAAGAATAGTTTAGGTAAAGGGAGGAGGATTGTATGGGTAAGGAGAGAGTGAGAAAGCGAGAGGAGAGAAAGATAAAAAGAATAGTTTAGGTGAAAAGAGGAGGGAGATAAAAATGAAAGAAGAGGTGTGAGAGAGGCATAGAAAAATGAAAGAGAGGGGAGAAACAAAAAAGATATATAAAGAGAGAAGAAAAAAAGAGAAATTTTGAGATAAATATAAAAAAGTAAGTCAGAAAAAAATGAGGAAAGCACATAAAGAGAAAAGGATACAGAATAAGGGAGAATAAGAGAAGACAAATAAGTAGAAGAGAAAGTGAGATAAAGAGAGGGAATAAGAGAATAAAGATATAGAAAGCGAGGAAAAGAGTAAGTAAGAGAGTGGGAAGAATAAGAGAATGTAAGAAAGTTGAACGGGTAAGGTAAAGGATAGAGAAGAAATAGAAAGAGAGTGAAATAATGAGAGAGTAGATGAGATAGCAGAGGGAAAGAGAGTGGCAGGAGAAAAGGAGAAAGAAAGAGAGCGAGGAAGATAAACAGTGAACAGCTGAGATAAAGACAGAGAAGGAAGAACGAAACCGAGGAATGGACAGCGAAGAGAGATCGCCGAAGAAAGTGTAAAGGAGAGAAGAGAAATCGGAAAGAAAGGGAGATAGAGAGAGGGATTAAGGAACAGAGGAGGAGGCAAATTGAGAGATGGAGGGAGTGAAGTTAGAGAGGAGGAGGAAAGTGTGATTTAATGAGAGAACAAGAGAGATGGGAGGAATAGAGAAAAAGAGAATGAGAAGAGATGAGGTTAATATGGGTGAAGAAGAGAAAAGAGTAAAAAGATATAGGAAGGAAAAACAGACTAGGTGATAGAGGGAAAAGTCGAAGTAAACGGGGCAGAGACAGAGAGAGAGAGAGGGAGAGTGAAAGTGATAGAGAGAGAGGGGGTAAAGGGGGAGTTGAAGTAAACCAGTCAGAGACAGAAAGAGAGAGGTAGAGAGAAAGAGAGAGAGAGAGAGAGGGAGAGAGATAGTAAAGGAGAAGTTTAAGAAAAAATGAATAAAAGAGGAAGAAATGTAAAAGTGAAAAAAAGAAGTTGATAGAGGTGAAAGATTGAAATTGAAGATAGAAAGAAAAAGAAAGAAAAGAAAAGAAAAAAAAACGGAAGAAAGCTTGGGAGAAGGAACGATGCTGAGAGACAACACGGGAGAATAACGGGAAAGTTCCAAGGGAGACGATCCCGAGAAGAGAGTGGCGGGTTTAGATCGACAAGAAAAAAAAAAATAAATAAAAAGAGGTAAGAGAGAACTGGGTGCGGAAGAAGTGACAAGATTTAAGAGAAGGAAATTTAAAGAAGTAGAAATGTTAGTTGAAATATGGCGGTCATACGATTTCATCATCATAATTGCTAGTGTTAACAGAAGCTTCAGCAATAGAAGCCAAACCGGACGAATTAGATCACTTTATGCAGTTCGAGTGGCGCGTTCGCTGACCTTCGTTAATTTAGTACGAGTGTAGACAATATCTAGTTGCAACTTACTTAAGTTGACATCCCTACTCATTACATATATTACTAATATACACACCATACGTACACACATACATAAATACAAACATTACAGACACTTGATGTTACATATAACACGCACGCACATACATTCTTTCCTTTCACCCTCCGTCTGTTTCGAACACACACGCATATATATATATATATATATATATATGTGTGTGTGTGTGTGTGTGTGTGTGTGTGTTCATGTGTGTTTATACGAGTGTGGATCAATAGGCCACGTCGTGATTTGAAATTGGATCCGAAAATTTCACTCTCTAATGTACGAAGGATGACATAATTATTAACCGCAAAAATTAAGTGCATTGACAAGGAAGATGATTAGGTTGCAAAAAAAGTAT